>CM019152.1:3168563-3733997 GCA_009733165.1 Naja naja
AAATACCAATTGCTTAGCAGTATTATCTTTGTTATCATGATAAACTGGTTGATTTAATTTCTGCATGTGGGTGACTGGGGTCTTTAAATTGAACAATTCATGAATATCTCATAATGAAGTTAATGATTCTTTTATTACTGTATTTTGAGATATAGGCGCACTTTTTCCACCCTCAAAAGTAGATGAAAATATCTGTGTGTCTTATACAGCGAATTGTTGCTGAATCCCTGCCCACCCGCTAGCCCCACCCTTTGGCCTCTGCCTCCCAGCAATTTGCCTCCTTGCAAAGCTAGGTGAATCTTATACTTTGGAGTGTCTTATACTCCAAAAAATACGGTATATGCCGTTTCCATCAAGTGACTGTGGAGCCATGGTGGCACTGTGGTTAGAATGCAGTACTGCAGGCTACTTCTGCTGGCTGCCAGAAGTTTGGCAGTTTGAGTCTCACCAGCTCAAGTTGACTCAGCCTTCCAAGGTCGGTAAAATGAGGACCCAGATTGTTGGGGGCAATATGCTGACTTTGTAAACCTCTTAGAGAGGGCTGTGAAGTGGTATAAGTCTAAGTGCTATTGCTATATACATTAATCAAAAATTAGCACATAGATCACATAGCAATAAATACTATTAGATTATTATCTAAATCATTAGTATTCAACAATATTGGCAAGTAATGAATTATTAATTCTTTGCATGCAAAATGCAAATTTTATGCCTTTCCCTAGGAATTATTTAATCTAAATTAGCCCAGTATTCAGTAAAAACATTGAAAATATTTTAAGCAAGAGAGTGAAATAAGTGATATTGCTATATACATACATTGCTACATTACTACCTGGTGTTTCCCTAAAATAAGACACTGTCTTATATTTTTGGCTCCAAAAACACACTAGGTCTTATTTTCGGGTAGTCTTATATATTTGGTGCCAAATAGTGGGTGTGAGTGTGTAGGGGGTGTTTTGCTGGTGCATGGTTGCTCCCTGAAAAGTCTTCCTGGAACTGGAGATTTACACTAGGTCTTATTTTCGGGGTAGGTCTTATATTAGGGCAGGTTTAGAAAATAGTGCTAGGTCTTACTTTGTAGTAGGTCTTATCGGGAAACACAGTACTTATTTTGGAGGCATTTTCTAAAACAATGCTTTGTGATCCAGATTAAGTTACACAATTTTGGGGGTATTTTTGAAACAGAAATTGAAAATTAAGTAGCATACAGTATAGCAGTTAACTGTGTATATTTTGAGAATTATTTGTGTATTTCTGAAAATGCAATTTGAATCAGTCAAATCAATTAATATTTATTCCGTCAACGACCAGCATAACAAAAACATAGTTATACACACTGATATAAATATAAAACATTAATAGATGTATCAAACCAAAAGTAATATTTAAACCAAATGTAATTATTTCTTTAACCAATTATATCTTACTTTTATTGCAAATGTAGCTTTTGTACACATAATGAATGGTTCTAAATCCTGAAGAAGATTCATGTAAAATTCATCTGGTCTCCTAGAGCAGAGGTTGCCAACCAGTGGGCTCACGGACTGGTGGTCCGTGAGAAACTTTTGGTGGTCCACAGCACACCCGTGTCTGCAACAGGGGTGATACTGGCGGCGGATGGACTGATGCGTGTGGGTAGGGAGGGTAGTGTGCAGTAGATTGCGGCATCGGAGCCCTTCCCGGGTGTTTCCTGGCCTGCGAGGGGCTGGGGGAAAAGGAAATTCTGAACTGGTGTTGCCTCTGCCTCCGTGTATCGAGGAGACTGAGCGGCTGCCAGTGATGCCCACAGGTGAAGATGTTGTGAGAGGAAGGCTTGACTCCTCCCCTCAGAAGCCGCAAAGCACTTGCTGCCCCTCTGGTAGGCACCAAGCCTCCTCCCACTCTTCCCTTCTTCTCTGCCAAAAGCACTCATCGCCAGTGGGAAGGGAGGCAGGGTGCCAGAGGGGCCGTGAGCACCTTGCTACCCTCCCTCCCTGCACACATCAGTCCATCCACCACCGCTTTCATCCCTGTTGCCCCACCTCCCTGCCAGACATCTGATCTTCAACAGTTCAGAGGTTCCTTTTCCTCCACCCCCATACCCAGGGACAGAGGGGGGGGAGAGAGACAGAGAAAGGGAGAAAGAGAGGGGGGAGAAGAGAGAGAGACAAGACGAGAGAGAAAGAGGAGAGAAAGGGGGAGGGAGATGAGAGATCCCGGTGTTTTGTTTTCTGTGGGAAATGGGTCCAAATGACTCTCAGTATTTAAGGTTGCAGAAACAGGCAGCCAAGCTAAGTGCCTGAAGGACCCCATCCCATCAATGGGAGTCCAGGAGCTTCAGCGAGCAGCATGCTGGATTCATAGTAGTGGTCCGCAGGATTTAAAATTATGAATTTATTTATTTTTTTTTTATTTATTTATTTTTTGGACTTGTATGCATCTCCATCGAGAGACTGGGGCAGCTCACAACTAAAAGCAACAACAATAAAAAATTAAAAAGAGATTAAACCAATTCACAAGCCCAAAAATACAAAAACAAAATTTACAATACTTAAAATAGTTTAAAAACCCATCCCCACCCACAGAAGGGTCACAGCCCGGATTGGTTGAACAACCAGGTCTTCAGATCATGGCGGAAGGTGCGGAGGTCAGGGGCCAGGCGAGCCCCAGGGAAGTTGGTTCCAGAGGTCAGAGGCTGCACAGAATAGGCTCATCATCGGGGACCGCCAGCCGGCATTGGCCCACTGACGGGACCCCGAGGAGTCCTTGCCTGTGTGCTCGCACAGAGCAGTTGGCACTCAATATCGGCAGGAGTCGCTCCCTTAAGTATTGAGGACCCATGTCGTGAAGGACTTTGTATGTTAAAACTAAAACCTTGAATTTGGTGGTCCCTGAGGTCCAAAAGGTTGAAGACCCCTGTCCTAGAGGATTTATCTATTAGGATCACAATGTACATTGACCTAATTATCCATAAAATTTATAATGTAAATAATATGTGTGAAATAGTTCCAACTTCCTCTTCACCACATGGGCAGATACACTCAGGTACAGGGATTTTACTATACTTGCCTTGAAGAAATGCAGAGGAATGTTAAATCTAGCTTTAAAGAATGGGATTCTTAGCTTATGGAAAGGTAGATTTAGCAAGTAAGTTGCTGGTTCCCATGCACTCTATTTATTCAAATTCTATTGTGTTGGGGAGAGTCCCTTAACTTCAATCTCGAACTCCACTTCCCTTATTCTTCCCTTATATTCTCTGAATAATTAATTGTTTAGCTTGATCAAATGATATTAAGAATAGTGGACAGAGCCCATATAAAGCTAGTTTATGTTCTATTATTTCCGGGTGAGGAAAGTTATCTGTTAGAACTAAAGGAGAAACCAACTAGGAATTGCATTTTGAGTCAAATCACACTTAATTATTTTGACTTATGTAAAGTTTTTCATGACTATAAATTCTTTCTATCTTACAGCAGGTGTCAAACTTGATTTCATTGAGGGCTGCTTCAGGGTTGTGTTTGACCTGCAGGGGACGGGGGGCATGGCCAGCTTGACATCACTTGTGTTGGGGACACCTATGGTGACACGAGCTCTGCCAGTGAAAACGGGCTCCCAAGCTCAGTTTTCAGCTGCGATGGCTGAAAGCATCCCTCTGCCAGCGAAAACAGAGCTCAGGGGGCGCGTGCAGATCCTGAGCCCCATTATTGGCCACAATGGCCTCCTGCAGCCCTGAGTGAGCTCAGTTTTCTCTGGCAGAGGCCCCCCTGAGCTCAGTTTTTATTATTTCTTAAGCACTCCACAGGCCACATCCAGCCCCCAGGCCTTGAGTTTGACACCCCTGTCTTACAGCAAGAAGCTTTGAAAATTAAAATGTATGTTTTATAACTTATAGGTTACCTCCATATACTTACAAGACATCAGCAAAAACGATGGCAGACTAAATATTACAAGACTATCACGTGAAAAGATTAAAGCAAACAAATACATTTTCAAACTATATTTAAGATAATGAAAGAAATTAGAATGATTAAAAGTATTCATCTTTGTAGATGCCACTGTTAGTAACCCATCCAAGGCACACTTGGTTTATTTTTGGCTGCTGATTATAACTCCAGAGATTCAATAGATGAGAACAACCATTACTATAATAGGGGGAACAAACCAGGATATATATTAACACCTAAACTCAGAAATCTATTTGGATTAGTACAACTTAGTCAAGACAAGTGTTACAAGCTTCAGTTTGAAGATATATGACAGAAATCTGGAAACTGCATTCTGGACTCATTGCAATCTTCCAAGACTCCTTCAAAGACATCCCCATAGAAAGCACACTACAGTAGGCTGAAAGTGAGGTTTAGAAAGATACCACAATCAATCAAACCAAGAGTTGCAGAGACATCAAGGAGAACAAATAGGAACAAAATCAACCAAAAACCTTTACAAATTGCAGTCACGTGATTGTGGCACTCTGCAAATGGTCCTAAAAATGAGCTGACTGCCAAGGATTCAAAATGTGATCATGTGACTGAGGTGGGGAAGAGGGTGCACCTACTGTAACTTCGAAACTGGGCTGTAAGTACTTTTTAGGAGTAACTTTGAATAATTGATAAGTGACCGGCTGTACATCAAGGACTACCTATATCCAATTATTCAAAAGTGCTTGAGATGTTGCTCCATAACTTTAATTAATTAGGGCCTTGGTGGCTCAGGCTGTTAATTGCCTGCACTTAAGTTCCAGCTGCCTACAACTGCTGTAGGCTCGAATCCCACCAGGCTCAAGGTTGACTCAGCCTTCCATCCTCTCGGGGTAGGTAAATTGAGGACCCAAGATTGTTGGGGGCAATAAGCTGACCTTGTAAAAATGCCGCTTAGTAATAAGCAGGCATATACAATGGAATGAAGGCTATTGCTGAGCACATTGGGTTGTATCCCAAAATTGTAAGCCCTGAGTCTTCGGAGAAGGGCGGCATATAAATGTAATAAATAATTTTTTTTTTAGATTTACATGATAATCCAGAGTACACCACTGGGTGGCTCACAAAACTAAAAGCCACAAAATTGGACTTCCAGGGAGAAACGGAAAACTGAAGATGGCTTCTCTAAAAGTAGAGCCAATGATCATGGTGGAATGAAGGTCGTCTCCTTGACAATTTTTTTGGAAAGGAAACATACTTCTCCAAGGACTGGCTACAATTTTGGAGATCAAGATAGTGGTTCAGCAATAGCCTTCATTCCAGATGCCTGGAATACACAACTTTTTCAAATGGTCAGTAATTGCCAATCTTGGGTCCTCAATTTACCTAGAAGAGGCATGAAGGCTGAGAACATAGGAACCTCACTCATGACAAGGACACTGAGGTTTGCCACAAGGATCAGCCTGCTCCTCAGTGAGGAGCTTGGGATAGTGGTCTTCATGAAGAGACTGTCTCAGAGACAAGGGAATACACAACTTTTTGCTCAAATGGCAGTCACATGCCATCTCCTGAAAGGCCTTAATGAACTAGAAAGGCATGGGTCCAGAACATAGGAACAAAGCTCACAGTCATGAAGGACCCTGTTTGCTTCCTCTGGATCAGCTGGTTCAAACTCCTACCATAGTGAGGCATGCTGGGAGTGATATTGCACCACACTCTTTCACAACAACAAATGGTAGATCGGGTACTGCCTTTAGAAGAGATGGCACATCTGTTCAATTGAGAGAGGTGACAACAAGCATAACACATCCCTCTATAAAACTTCTTTGCCAATATATTTCAAGAGTAAGATGAACTAAAATACAAGTTGTGGCATGAACCTGTCCAAAGACCATATCTACATACTAAGGCACAGATGGTGAACCTTTTCAGCACCGAGTGTTCAAACCGGAACGTGCATGCATGTCAGTGTATGTGCATGTGCCAGAGTGCCAGAAAACCTAAGACCAGCTGGCTGGTGCACGCATGCCTGTTTTTTGGCCATTTTGGGGGCTAGTTATTGGATTAATGTTTATAGTTTTGAACAGCTCCATCAAGTGATTTTCAACAGGGTATAAGTAGAGAAAAACCTATTTTTCTCTTCTTTTAAACATGCAGCACCCTGCCGGCCAAAATGCACCTTGTTTTCAGCCTTCATGGCCTCCTGCAGCACTCTGTTGGCCAAAAATGGGCTGTGTGGAGGCCCCGTGAGGCCCACCTTCAGCCTCCCCAGCCTCCAGCAGCACTCTGCTAGCCATAAACAGCCCATGCGGAGGCCCTTGCCCGACCCATTTTGGCCAGCAGAGGCACCGCGGATTGGCCCTTTGATATTTCCAGGCCAGCCCTGCAGGCCAGATTTAAGCACCCAGTGGACTCTGCATTATACTCTAAGCTGAATACTGGGTCATGCTTACTTATTGATTTCCGTGAGTGACACTCCAGATATCTGCCTACTTGCTTCATTGCCTGCAATGCCTGTGTAAACCCAGGCAACCTGTGGACTACTAAGCCTAGGATAGCTGGGTATTCAGTTCATCACTCACCCCAATATATTTCTTCTGTACTGAATTATGGAATTCCACCAGATCCAGATCCATTTGCAAGTACCTTAAAATCAGCCGCACAGAAAATATGGAAGTTACCCCTGCAACTTAGCAAATAGTGATCTAACCATGAGGAATTAATTTTGGTTAATAATTAGCAGCATGTTTTGTTTTGCCATTTATGATATTTACTGGAATATGTGGTTACCACAGGATTTTTTTTGAAGATGCAAAAATAAGTAGTTTGTATTTATAATCAACTTATACAACTTATGTCTAGTTGATCAGGTCATCCCTTGAGAGAAAGGTAGTGCAGTGTGATGTGACCAGAATGAACTTTAAATGTTTCCATCAGAGATACTTGTTCTTCCCTTCTCCTTGCTGCTTCTCTTGACCATGATGTCTCTTCTTTCCAGCTATATGTTTATGTCAGGGATGCTGTAATAGCCAGAAATTTAAAAATAAATCTGGTCTGTGCCTATTGGAAATTTCAATTTCATAGAAATAATGTGTCCTGGATTTTTTATGCATTTTTAAGTTACTGGAATAGAGGTACCTTGATTCAAAAATATTTGAATAATGTATAATATACCGGGAGTGGAAGCAATTTCTGATTTTTTACTGACTTCCTTATTGACTTTGCTTGTGGGAAGCTGCAAGAGAGCATTGGAAATCATGATCAAGTGAACAAGGGGATGCTGAACAGTCACAGCCTTCTAAATCAAACTGGTATGCACATTGCAAAAATTTTCAATTCCACAGGAGTACCAGGTCCCAGATTTTTATGCATTCTTTATGTTAGGAGTTTTGAAGTATCTTGATCAAAAATTGTTCCAATATAATGCACCACTTCGGCAAACTGGAGGTTTACAAAAAGACAGAAGAATTTTGGTAGTATATAGATTAATTTAACACACTTAAATAGGTAATAAATATTTTCTTTGAAAAATGTGATAAAATCTCCTTATGATTTTGGATTTAGACAGAAGAGATTCAGTAATGGTTCTCACTAAGAAACATGAGTGAATACTTTTTCTTAGCCCAATCTATAGGTCTGTTGCTGGAATAAAATCTGATGAAGATTCTGACTTATGTTGTCCTGACCATGAGTTTAAATACAGTAAACAAATATGTAATAATATTGCTTTTAAAGACACTTATGTTTGGATGTTAATTTGTTCTAGATGCCATCCTAGCATCTAGCATTCAACCTTTACAATACATTTTATATTCAATGTAAATTGGTTAAGAGTATTATTTTAAAACACAGTCAATACTTATTCACAATGAATGCATTTTTTTTAAAATTACATTTATATGCTGCCCTTCTCCGAAGACTCAGGGCGGTTTACAATTTTTGGAGCACAACCCAATGCGCTTAGCAATAGCCTTAATTCCATTGTATATGCCTGCTTATTACTAAGCGGCATTTTTACAAGGTCAGCTAATTGCCCCCAACAATCTTGGGTCCTCAATTTACCTACCCTGAGAGGATGGAAGGCTGAGTCAACCTTGAGCCTGGTGGGATTCGAGCCTACAGTAATTGTAGACAGCTGGATCTTAAGAGCAGGCATTTAACAGCCTGAGCCACCAAATCCAGACTAGTATAGTTTAAGGCAAATTGTTTGGAGATTTGATATTAAAGGATATAGAAATCCTAGGATCAGGTTAACAGTATCTCAGTTATAAGCAAACACTGTTTGCATCCCTAAGAATTAAAATGAACAAACAATTCAGAATCAAAAAGGCAAATGAAGTTTTTCTGATTGGAAAAACCTAATTTAGGATATTTCATATATTCTTTTTATATTAATGAGATGGCTGATACAATAAACGGCAAAAATCAAGTGCACCCAGTGTAAGGTCAAATAAAAATTAAGGAAAATGCAACATCACTATTGTGCAACAATACCATAGTAGCTGACTCAAGGGCTTATGAGTCACTTCCCAACATATTCAGGCCTGTTTTAGCCTGAATCAAAGGTTTGGTGAGTAAGATTTAATGCTTTCAAAGCCAATCTATCAAAAGTACTTAAAACTGTTGCATCCATCACTTCTTTTTCAGAAACTGGGGTTGATGGAAATAATTCAAATGTCTCTACTGGATACACATTCACACGCAATTTCCTGCCTCTATTATTTTTGTGAATACATTACAACAGATTAAGGAATTAAACAGAATCACCTGAAAGGATGATTCCATTAATGGTATATGTTAAGGCTCTAGAACTATATTATAGTTATTGGCTTTCAGCACAAACACATATTTCTATTAAGTCTATGACTCGGTTATTGGAGAAAGAACAGAGGAAGAAATGTCCCTTCTACTAGTAGCAGTTTTTGGCTGCTACAGAATGCCTGACATTACATCCATTTGGGTTCCCATATAGCTTTATGTGAGGTAAGTAATTAGAAACAAGGAGGAATTTGCAACAAAATAAGCTTTAAACGTATTACCATTCAAATTACATTATAGTAATTCAGCCTTGAGGGGGGGAGAGGGGTGGTAAAGGCTAAGTATTAATTTTGCACAATACTAAAATATATATACTGTATGTGTTCATAAGCATGTAAATAAATAAGCAATGCTATTTTTCCCTTCCTGGAAAAGGGATTAATCAACACCTTATTTTCAGACTGCTTAGTTTTTCAACATAATTATTGTTAACAACTGCATAGATTCAAAATACGTATGAAGATTACTTTTTTCCTGTTTACTGTATAATGGAAGATGGTATAATAAATACTGTAAATAAAACTGGCAGAGAAAAAAGAAAGACAGAGGCTAAGATAATACTGGAAAGATCACAGTGTGTGTGAACAGAAAAGCCAGGCCATAGTAACTCCAACTTCTGCTCACAAGGTGCTGGTGAGAATTTAAGGGACTTGTGCTTCCTTTGCATTCATAATAGGATATTGCTTTATGCTTTCCCATTCTTCTTCTCCAACTAAACTTCAATTTGGGATACGTAGCAGGGATTCAGGAAAGGGAGAAAATTTTCCAGGAAGGTACTTACTTGAAGAAGCAATGTAAAAATATAGAGCCATAAGTCTATATAATTCCTTTAAAACTAAGCATTACACTAGGATGATGCAAGACTTCAGATCTAATTCTAAAAAAATCATATCTGAGTATACAAGAGCACAAAAACATGACCTTTTAAAGCTGTCACTTCTAAAAAATATGCCACTGCTTTAAAGAGGTGTAACGTTCATGCTCCTTTTCTGTAAATCAAACTTAAAGCCTTACAATACAGGCAGAGATAATTAAATATAAACCATACCTCTTGAGCAGAAAATGTAACTGGTCATTTAAATTGAAGCAGATCTGTGTTTGAGGTTTTTTTTCTCCCCAATATTGACATTATATTTCATCATTCAGTCATAATTTTATGATACAGTTAATTCTATCATAGGTAAGAATTCAGGAGAAAGATTAATGTGCCAAAATGCTTCCCACAACATTTATCCAGACTCAAATACTATGGGTGCAGGAATGTATAGAAGATACACATGCTATTTTTTCTTTTCCAACATGAAACTATAACATTGCATAATGTTATGTTATCACAGAAAAAAACTACCTGTTGGAACACAGGTGCCTAATTAAAGCACATTCTTGAGAACAAGAATTGCTACTCAGTGAGCTATGGATACAAATGTTGATGTATCTTACAATAATCATTTTGTCATGATTCCAACTTTTAAATAGTTGAGAACCTGTGACTGCTTGGACATAACAGCTGATAGTCACTTGACTTACACTAATTAGTGAACTGCACTATAAATTAAACTTTGAAATATACATGGTCAGGGAAATTCCTGTTCAAGGCATTTTTAATCATTGTGCCAGACAATACTAGTATGAGCAGGCCTGAAGAGGTGGGTGGCTGGCACCATACTCTAGAACAAGTTCCCAAAGGCAAACCACTGGCATGCCCATAAAGACAGACTGAAACTAGTTTTAATTGCTGATAAATATAATTAAATAGCAGCCTTTATTCTTGGTTATCAATAGAAGGTTCCATAAAGGTTTGGTTACAGATAAATACAAGCAAGCTTGGAAAAATGTTTCAAATTCCCTAAGAATTAACAGCAAACTTTTAGGAATTAATTCTATGAAGAGCTCAATGTGATTTCTTATTCCTGGCATATGCAAAGTTGTCAGAAGTTTTTCTTCATCTTGCTAAAACTCATTTCCAAACAGCATAGCATATTGAGTTAATATTTTATACAGTATTTATTTATTTATTTATTTATTCAATTTATATGCCGCCCCCTCTCCAAAAAGGACTTGGGGTGGCTCACAGCTAAAAAATACAACAATAAATAAATTACCTAAAAACATATTAAACAGATTAAAGCCAAATTAAGGTTAAAAACCCCATAGTTAAAACAATCCCGCCCCCAGAGGATCAGCACAGCCCGGACTGTGAAAAGAGCCAGGTCTTCAAATCGTGGCGGAAGATGCGGAGATAGGGGGCCAACCGGAGCTCCAGCAGAAGATGATTCCACAAAGTGGGAGCCGCCACAGAGTAGGCCCTCCCCCGGGTCATCGCCAAGCGACATTGAGTCGCGGACGGCACCCCGAGGAGACCCCATCTGTACACCCATACAGGGCGGTTGGTATTTGATGCTGGGAGGAGTTGTTCTCGTAAATAGCCTGGGCCCATGCCATGCTGGACTTTGAATGTTAACACCAAAACCTTGAATCTCACCCGGAGGGCAACCGGAAGCCAATGCAGGTCGCGCAGGAGGGGTGTAATATGGGAGTATTGGGAAGCTCCCATCACTACCCGCGCGGCCGCATTCTGCACCAGTTGAAGCCTCCGAGTGGTATGCAAGGGCAGTCCTAGGTAGAGAGTGTTACAGTAGTCGAGTCGGGAAATGACGAGCGCCTGAGTGATTGTGCGCAGGGCATCTTGGCCCAGGAATGGGCGCAACTGGCGAACCAGCCGGATCTGGGCAAAGGCCCCCCTAGCCAAGGCCCCAACCTGCTCCTCCAATTTGAGCCGTGGGTCCAGGAGGACCCCCAGATTCCATGCCCTGTCCACGGGGGGCAACACCTCCTCCCCCATGACCAAAGATGGAATATTCAAGCTGGACCGAGATGTCAGTATGCACAACCACTCTGTCTTGGCCCGACTGAGTAAGAGCATGTTCCTGTCCATCCAGATCCGCACCGCTTTCAGACAACGAAGCGTAGACCACTGCCCGGAGCCAGCTGCACATGACCTCCGTGGAGGCGTAGACCAGCCAGGAAGGGCACGGGTCCAATAAACATGTGGTGGAACTCAGCCGCTGCATAATCCTGTCCACTTCATCCTCAGAAACAGGATCGAACTCAGTCCAGGTCACATTAGCCAGTAGTAGATATTATGAACAATCAGGCACAATAGCCTTAATGCAGGGGTGTCAAACTGAATTTCATTGAGGGTCACATCAGGGTTGTGTTTTACCTCAGGGGGCTGGTGTGGGCGTGGCCAAGGTGGGCATGGCCAGCTTGACATCACTCATGTTGGGGGCGCCTGTAGTGGCCCAAGTGCTCTGCCAGCAAAAATCAGTTCTTGAGCTCCATTTTTGCCTGCAAAGGCCTCCTGCAACCCTCTGCCAGCGAAAACAGAGCTCAGAAGGGCTGCCTACAGCCCTTGTGAACTCCATTTTCACCGTCAGAAGATTGCAGGAGACCGTCACAGCCAAAAACGGAGCTCAGGAGCCAGTTTTTGCTGGCCAAGGCACTGCAGGCCAGTCCTTTGGTGTTTCCATGGCAGTCCTGTAGGCCAGATCTAAGCACCCCGCAGGCCAGATCCAGCCTCCGGTCCTTGGGTTTGACACCCCTACCTTAATGATAAGTGTAAGGACTCAAAATGTTTGTCTAATATACTATGGTGAAATAAAACATAGAGATATTCTGATTTATCCTATTTACCCTTCATACTTAAAAAAAAATCTTAAGTTCACTGATTATGGAAATGATAGGCAATTTGGTGTGCTCTAATGTTTAAAACTTCATCCACCCCCAGTCCAACTACAATTACTATAAAAGCCCAAAACATTATGTTTTCTATGCTTTCATTATGAATACCTACAGCAGAATCTTGCATATATTTCCTTTACTATCCACTTCACCTTCACAGCAAATTGACTAAAAATGTCAGCCTTGTAACGACAGAAAAAGAGATACAGTTTGTATAACTTATATTTGTTACTAAAGATTTTTAAAGATATGTTTGAACATGTGAAAAGATGCACACACCCACTTATGGGTATTATTACAGAAGAATGAAAGATACATCAAATTACTCATACCTTTGTCATTGTTCCTCCAGCTACTGTATTTCTGCAAAGGTGCCTCAGGGAAAATATTATGCTTGGGACCCTAAACAATTCTGAAATACAAATTACTCATTTCAATTTTCAGGAATTTCACTATGAAATTCCATTATTCTGCACTCACCCAAAATTTAAGATTGCTGAATCTAGACTGTAATAAATGATTGTCAAGCCTGAATTTAGTTTGGTGGTGGAATTGTATCAATTCAGTTTGACACGCTTGAGAAATGGAGGGGGGAGAACTCAGGTGGATGAAGCTCCAGCCAAAACAACGTAGCTGAGTGATGAGTAAGCTGCATTCCAATGGCTGCTCAGCCAGAGAAAGTTGCCAGGAAACTATTTTATATCCTGATTGGACAATGTGACTTAATGTTTTGGAAAAATGAGAACCTTCTGATTATAGTGACATGGAAGCCAAGGGAAATCTTCAGTAAATGGCTTCCACCACATCGTGCCAAGATGTATAGTTGGAATAAAATAGTTCTTTGAGGAATTAAAAAGCCTCTGGGTTCATTTTGTGATTACTTGGAACCTGACACTAAGCCAATACTCCAAAACCATTGATTCAATAGGTGTTACATTCCGGGGTCCTGAGCCCTGGCTGCTCCCTGGATACCCCAGGGGGACGGAAAACTCAGGGAAGATTAACGAATGGATGAGGAAGGTAGCTGGCTGGCTGAATCATCCTGGGAATCGGCTGGAAGTTTGCTGGAGCCATGGCAGGAGGAACTGACGGACGTCACTGGCAAAGGAAAAAGCGCTCTGCATTACTTGAATCCTCCCTTCCCATGGCCCATGATGGCCACATGAGGCATTGCCTGAACGGCCTTGGCAGGATGGAGCATGACAGCCAAAGCCCACAGCCGAATCCAACGCAATACAGGATAGGAAGCTGCTTTCCTGACCGTCAACAGCCCTGGTCAGCAGGACTAGCACAGATTGGTGGGAGCTATGATCGGGGGCTGGCTGGGGATACGCCCCCTGAATCCTTGTCCTGTTTGTTGCAGCTGCCAGAGCCATTTTACCCTTACCCGGTGCCAGCCGCTTTGCGGCTCATCAGAGCCCTGCCCCCATGGGCCCAAGCAGGTTGGTGGATTCCCCATTAGCCATAAGAAGCACCCACCCCACTGGTGGGCGGTCCTGAACCAATTACCAACATCCAGGGCAGCCGATAACAACCAAGGCAAGGCCCAGGGAGGAAAGGATGGTGGCTGACGATGAGGGTAGTTCTAGCCTGATTGGAAGTCTTTCCCGCAGAACAGCTGACTGCCCCAACGCAGAGCCAAGCCCAGCTTCTGAAGCAACACAGAGTCCCGGTTGGACCCGAGGGAGTTACTGGAGCCCTCAGCAACCAGCCACTGGGTGAGTCGGGTCCCAAGGAGAAGAGGACTGTTCCAGTGCATATGTGCTCGGTACGGAGGCTACTAGGGCCCCTGCCTAAGAGGCAGCCACCAGGGCGGAAGTATTTCACCGTATCCAACAGGGAAGCCCTGGGGGAGATTCCTTGCCAGTCAGCTAAAGAGCTGACAGAACTGTGAGGATCCTACCCACAGTCAAGAGATGAGCTTGAAGAATCACAGGAATCCCCCTCCCCTCCAACTGAGGGAGCCATGAGGTGACTGAGGCCTACTGCCAATGGCCCAACACCAGAACCGGGTACTTGTGGTCCGACAAGGGGAAAGGAGACCCTGCCTGGGAGATGAGAGAGGAGAGGACTTGCCCTGGAAGCTGTAGAAGTACCTGCCTCCTCCCCTCCCGAGGAAGATAAAACCCTGCTGACCTATGACAGTGATGATGGAAGTGAAGATGACCCAATGGTGAGTGAGCCCATTCCCCCTTTCGCTGTGCCAATATGGATCATAGTGCCAAAGATTGGAGGCCAGGGGGAAGTAAAAGCAATTACTGACACAGGTTGTACCCGCTGATCAGCCTGGCCACCATCCTAAAACTGGGCACCCGAATGAAGATGACCCGATCCATACCATTTGAACAGGCCGATGGGTCACTAATCACTTCTCACAGAAGCCATGGAGATGGTGATAGGTCGGCACAGAGAGAGACTCCGCTTCATCATGGCATCAAAGATGAAAGTACCGGTCATCCTGGAGTTGGCATGGTTGGACAAATGGACCCCATCTATCACATGGCAGGGTGGTTACCGCATGCTCAAGATAGTGGTGGGGCCTAACCCACAACCATTGGAAGGGGCCCTACCCAATCCCAGTCTGATGAAGCCTGGAATGAGAGCGCCACGATGGCATCGCGACTGGTCCCAGGTGACCCACAGATCCCTAGGGAGTATCGGGACTTGCCAGAGGCATTCAGTGAGGACAAAGTCAGGATGTTGCTACCCCATTGCCCCACTGACTGCGCCATCGAATTTGTGACAAGAGCTAACCTACCCAAACCAAAGATGTACTCCATGACCCCTAAGGAGATGAAGGAGCTGAGAAAGTACATCAACGAGAACCTGGCTTGTGGATTCATCCAACCTACAAAATCCAAAGCAGCCACCCCGGTCCTCTTCAAAGAGATGGAGGATGGGTCGATGAGGCTGTGCGTGGACTTTAGGGGGATCAATGAAGTATGCATGCAGAACACCTACCCCCTCCTCCTCATGAAGGACATGTTGGCCCACCTGGCCAAGGGGAAGGTGTTCACCAAACTGGATTTATGAGAGGTGTACTACAGAGTGCAAATTAAAGAAGGTGATGAGTGGAAAACAGCCTTCAACTGCCACCTCGGTAGCTTCTAGTTCAGAGTAATGCCTTTCAGGTTGCAAGGGGCTCCTGCCGTCTTCAGGCAACTCATAAACAAGCACCTATACAAGGGGGTCCTCGTTTACCTGGATGAGATTCTCATCTTCTCTGAGACCCTAGAAGAACACATGAAGTTAGTGTGCAAGTATTAAAGAAAATCTAGTGGCCAAGTTGTATGCAAAGCTGTCGAAATGCGAGTTTCACAAAACCAGACTAGACTACCAGGGCTACTGAGTATCTAGTGAGGGAATAGAGATGGATCCAGAGAAAGTAAAGACAGTCCTGGACTGGCAAGCCCCACGCACCCATCAGACGTTGCAGTTTCCTGCGGTTTGCAAACTTCTATTGGCAGTTCATCCCAAATTTCACCGAGATCGCCAAGCCCATCACCAAACTATTGAAAATGGGAAAAGGCCTGCAACAGCCACGACCACCTCAACCCTTAAGTTGGAATTTAGAGTGTCAGAAAGCTTTTAAACAGTTGAAAGGACTATTCGCTAGGGAGCCAATCCTCAAGCACCTGGACCCGGACCAGCCCTTTGCGATCCAAGCTGATGCCAGTGATATGGCCATTGCAGCAGTCCTTTTCCAGAAGAACGCAGGGGGTAACTTGCAGCCCTGCGCGTACACCTCCAAAAAAACTGATGGAGACTGAACGGAGGTGGGCCATATGGGAAAAGGAAGCAGTCCGATGGGCACTACTGACCTGGAGACACTTCCTGGAGGGCAGTGTAGTGCCTTTTGAAATATAGACTGATCACAAAAACTTGAAGACACTGAAGACTCCACATAAACTCTCCCCAAAGCAGGTCCGTTGGGCGCAGTATTTTAAACAATTCAATTTTGAACTGAAATATATCCCGGGAGGGGGGAAAACATTTTAGCAGATGCCTTGTTGCGCAAACTGCAATACCACAGCACAAGGGAAGGAATGATCCATCCAATAATTTCCCCTTCCCAGCCAGCATTCACCTGAGGCCAGGCAGCCTGTAGAAAGACTTCGGATGGGGGGGATAATCCAGGGGCTGAAAGACAAGCTGCCAACTGACCAGTGGTACAAGGACAATCCGGGGATACTAAACCTGAAGGATGGTCTAGGCTGGAAGGAATCAAAATTATATGTGCCTAGCAGTTTACGACTCCATGTTCTTAAGCAAAGCCACGATTCTAAGCAAGCGAGGCACTTTGTCTATGTAAAAACCATGCACCTGACTTGAAGACAATTTTGGTAGCCAAAAATGAAAAAAGACATGGAGGACTATGCAAAAAGCTGCGCTACTTGTGCAACAATGAAAACGAGGCCAGGAAAACTCCTGGGTTGCTCCAGCAAGTGGCGGAACCATCCTGACCCTGGAAAGAAATAGCTATGGACTTCATTGTTGAGCTCCCTCAGGGCAGCAGAAACACAGTCATTTGGACCGTAGTACAGTGATGGTATTCAGCAGATTCTGACCAGTTCTGGAGAACCGGTAGCAGAAATTTTGAATAGAGAACTGGCAAATACCACCTCTGACTGGAGATTTTACAGTATACTTCCCCTGCCATGCCCACCAAGCCACGCCCACAGAACCAGTAGTAAAAAATTTGAATCCCACAACTGCCGTAGTGGACTTATTCTCCAAACAGGCCCACTTTGTGGCCTGCCCAGGACTCCCGTCTGCACAGAAACTGGCTAACCTATTTATCAAGCATATCTATAGGTTGCATGGAGTCCCCATAGAGTCATCTCTGATCGGGGGGTTCAATTGAGCTCACTAAAGAGCCACTCTCCTCCATGTCGCTAACAGAGTGGATGGAGTCATTGAAAAAAGCATGGGAAAACACCAAGCAGGCCCTGAGTGAAGCAGCGGAGGCCTATAAAAAGCAGGCTGACAAACACCACCCTCAACCAGAATTTAGGATGGTAGACAAGGTGTACTTGTCCACAAAGTATCTGAAATTAAAATTGCCTCAAAAAAGCTTGGTCCTAATATAAAGGCCATTCCCAATAATTAAAGTGATTAACCCAGTTACGGTACAATTTCAGCTTCCCAGGTTACTAGGGAAAATACATACAGTATTCCACAGTAGTCTGTTGAAACTGGTGGTAAGTTCACAAGTTAGATCAGTGGATTGAGCTCCTCCCAAAACCGCTGGTAATTGAGGGTCAAACGCACTATGAAATTAAAAAGGATCCTGGACTCGTAGATACAGAGGCGCCAGTTAGAATATTTGATACATTGGAAGAGATACCCCCTATCTGAAGCAACCTGGGTTAAAAGTTGGAAGGTAAATGATGATAAAGGTTGATAAAACAATTCCATGACAAGTATCCTCAGAAGCCGAAGGGGCCTCTCGATGGAGGAAGAGGAGGTTAGTGGCATGGGCGATTGTCTTTATGCATTATGTCTTGCAGGAATGTCCCTCCAGTTGGGGGGAGACAGCCTGTCAAGCTAGAATTTAGTTTGGTGGTGGAATCGTATGAATTCAGTTTGACACACTTGAGAAATGGAGGGGGGAGAACTCAGGTGGATGAAACTCCAACCAAATCAACATAGCTGAGTGATGAGTCAGCTGCATTCCAACAGCTGCTCAGCCAGAGAAAGTTGCCAGGAAACTATTTTATATCCTGATTGGACAATGTGACTTAATGTTTTGGAAAAATGAGAACCTTCTGATTATAGTGACATGGAAGCCCGGGAAATCTTCAGTACTGGCTTCCACCAGATTGTGCCAAAAGGTATTGTTAGAATAAATAGTTCTTTGAATTATTAAAAAGCCCCTGAGTTCATTTTGTGATGACTGCATTACTTGGAACCTGACATGATAGTATATAATAATAAATTAAATAATAGGTACAACATGAGGATATGCAAGTATGATCACTGTAGGAATATAAACATTATCAATTCTAATCTACAATCATCAATGATTTTATTGTACTTTCTCTTAAACTTATCTATTACTGTCCAATTTCACAAAATGCACAGAACATGAATATCAATATTCTGATGAGTAACCTAAAACAGAAAAAACTGGGAATGTGCCAGATTAAAATCTAATATTACTATGTATTATGTGATTATATTGATTTATATAGCCACTCATCTTTCAATTGCAATTCAACCATCCATCTTTTAGCCCATATAAATAAAAATTACTATTCAAATATAAATTAAAATCCAGTCCATTAAAATGAATCAACAGTTGAAAACCTGTTTCAGAAAAAAGTGAATCATCACAATTTTCCTAAGTACTGGAAAGAGGAGCCAAATGTACCTCTTGAAAGAATATATACAATACCTGGGAGTTGTTCAGAAAAGGTTGTCTCCCATGTATCAAAAAACCAAGGATCTGATAATGGGGGTATTTTATGAAAGGCATCTTCTGATTACCTAAGTAACTGGGCAGGTTTTAAGGTGGCCCCTCAAATAGTCATTCCCTAAGCCCAAAGTTTAGGGTTTTAAAGGTCAATGCCAACATCTTAAATTGTGCTCAATAGACAATGTGAACTAGCGGTAGAACCATTATTTAAGTACTGGTATCATGTAATCCCTCTACTTTGCACTGGTTTGCCTTGCCATGGCACTTTGCACCAATTGAAATTTTCATGAGAGGTCTTTGGTGCTCTCTGAGTTTGGTTGCTCTTCCACATATTTAATTACCCAAACTAAGTAGCATTACTGAAACTTCCATGCACTGTTCAAGTGTAGTCCAGAATTTAATTGTTGAAAAGACATCTCTGAAAAAGATTTAACTTGGAAAAACTCTAGTGGTAAATTTTAGGTAGTCACAGTAATCTCAATATTTATCTAGATCTTATTTGCATGTTACCTTCACATATTTTTAATGAAACCACTGTTGTAAACTAAAACTGAGGATGAACTGGAAACTCAAGGTTTATCATCAATTTGAGTTTGTTAATTATATCAATACAAAATTATTTTTTTAAATATCAAGCTATAAGAGATAAAGGAAAGCAGGAATGAGATGTTAGACACTTGATTACACAGTTTTTTAGAATTATAATCAAATGGGGGGAAGTTGACATTGTAATTTACAATTTTGTATACAAGGTAGGTCAAGATCTGGACTCCGCTTTCCTCCCATCTATATGCATTTCTATGCTCAGATAAAAATTCAAATAATCTGGAAGAAACTAATTTAATTTATTTTCTAGGCACAGACTGGACGGACAGAATATCCAGTGATGGGATTCAAATTTTTTTACTACCGGTTCTGTGGGTGTGTCAAGTAGGTGGGCGTGGCCATGTGACTGGCAAACCAAATACAATGGTCCTTGCTTAATGGCCGGTTGCTTAGCAAGTGTTCTAATTTACAACTAACCACCCCAGAGCTACTTGACCTGTTTTGACAGTTTTGACAACCATGCACACACACACACACACACACACACATTTATGACCTGTTACAACATCGCACACAGTCATGTGGCTGAGATTTTCCATGTTTTTTGCCAGTTTTCAACCATTCCTTCTGGTTTCCAGTTAAAAATGCTCATTGGGGAAAATGGACTTGTTTAACCACCACAGTGGTTGCTTAATGACCACAAGGTTCACTTAATGACCATGGTGTTTGCCTAATCCAGGGGTCTGAAACCTTAAACACTCAAAGAGCCATTTTTCTATCATGTTTCTCCAACAATACGTCCCCCCCAATAGGAAGTCCCGGGATGTTTTCTAGGCATAAGGTGAAATTAAGCCCCTCCCCCCAAATTTAGGCCTATTTTAAAACATGCAAAATGGGGGGGAGGGCAGGGGGAACTTGCTGTTAGGAGCACCCCGTGGGCAGCCACACCTCGCCTCGCCACCAGCCGCTCCTAACAGCCGATCATGGCGGAACACGGAGGGCTCCCTACCCCCACCAAGCACCTTTACTTCAGACCTGAGTATGGTGCTGGCTGCAGGCCAGGTCAGCAGGCGGCGGTGGCATGGATGTCGGCCTCGGGGCACTTTACATCGTGAGACCTTCGGCGCCCGCCGCTGCTTCCTCTGCCGCTGTTGCTTTCCCTTCTGCCCGTGCCGCTGCTGCTTTTGGAGTGCTGCATTCCTTCACCAGCAGCGTTTCAGCCGCTTCTCAGGCGGGGAGCCGCCTCCGTAGCTTCCACGGTTCCCGCCGGTGCTGGTGCCTCCCTCTCCCCCTCTCACTCCCTCCCTCTCTGTGTCTCTTGTCTCTCTTTTTCCCTCCCTCTTTTTCTCTCGTCTCTGTCTCTTCCCCCCTTCTGTGTGTGTCTCTTGTCTCTCTCTCTCTCTCTTTCCCTCCCTCCCTCCTCTCTGTCTGTCCTGGGGGGTGGGTGTGGAAGGAACCTCTGGACTGGTGCTGGGTAGCTGGAATCTGATGTCCAGAGGCCGACGAGCCATGTACTGAAGACCAGATGGCTGGTAGGGAGGTGGGGCAATCCCGCAGTCTCGCCCAAAATAATGCTTCTGGTGAGGAGGAAGAGAAGTATAAAGGAGGCTTGGCAGGTGTCAAAGGGGCAGCGAGCACTTCGTGCTCTGGAGGGGCGGGTCAAGTCTCCCCGCTCGGAACATCTTCGCCTGAGGGCATCGATGGCAGCTGCTTCCTGTGGCTCAGGAAGTCCGCGCTCTTCCCGCTGCTTCTCAGCCTCGAAGCATGGAGGCGGTGGTCACAACACGGTTTTCGTTTGCTGCCTGCGAGCTCTGGGCAGCAAGCAGCCGAGCAAGCCAGCGATCTGCCAGCTGCCTCTAATCTGCCTGCCCATGCCCAGCTCCTGCACCCTTGACCGTGCTGCCCCCTTGCCTTTCTCTATGCCTCTCCTAGCCAATGGTGCTCATGAGTAAACTGCAGCCAGGCCAGCTTCACGAAACACCCAGGAAGGGCTCTGATGCCGCAATGTCCCACACGCATCCCTCGCAGACCAGGCCAGCTTTAGGAAACACCCAGAAAGTGCTCCAGTGCCACGATCTCCCACATGCTTCCCTCGGAAGCCAGGTCATGTTGGGAAACATCTGGGAAGGGCTCTGGTGCCATGATCTCCCCCACGCTCCCTTCCCTCCCCATGTACATCAGTCTACCTGCCACAGGTACCGCCCCTCTGCCAGCTCACCCTCCCCACCCACCTACTGGCCCATGCCCTTTGGCTTTACCTTTGCGAGCAGCGGTGAGCTGAAGTACGCAGAAGTGTGGCTAGATTCTGCAAGTAGTGGTGGGGCGGGGCAGAGCCAGCCAAAATTTGTACTGAACCAGCCTGAACCATACCACTGAGAATATCTACATACAAGTTCTGATAATATAGGATTTACAATCATTTTGGCAACTACTGTCATGTAGTTAGCTAGTAAGCCTCCAGAAGTGATTTACCTCCAGTACTTAGCTGGAATTTTGGGAGCTGAAGGAGAGGGGCAAAAATGCTGGATAATTACTAATAGTAAACTGCAGGATTAATAGCAAATAAAGAACGTAATGTTAAATCATTCACTTTTCAAAACTCAGATTTGTCCTTAATAACACGTAACAAAACTAGTGCAAACATAGGGGGAGGATCACTTCATTAAACCATCAACTCAATGAGTAGGAGGGGGAGGAGGAAGGGGAGGAAGCTTATCTTTGAAACCTAATTAACCCACTGGTGGGTGGAGGGGAGCAGTGAGATAAGTTTTTATTCAAACATGTAAGGGGAGATTTGCATGTGGAAACTTTATACATTAGGAAGAACAACATTAGAATCTTCCCACCTATTGCATTTTTTAGTAATTCCTGTTGTTGTTGTTAGTTGAGAAGTCATGTCCGACCCATTGTGACCTCATGGACAACATTCCTCCAGGCCTTCCTGTTGTCTACCATCTTCCAGCGTCCATTTAAGCTCACACCTACTGCTTTAGTGACTCCATCCAGCCACCTCATTCTCTGTCGTCCCTTTCTTCTTTTGCCCTCAATCGTTCCTCCTAGCATTAGGCTCTTCTCCAGTGAGTCCTTTCTTCTTATTAGGTGGCCAAAGTATTTGAGTTTCATCTTCAGGATCAGACCTTCTAAAGAGCAGTCAGGGTTGATCTCTAGGACTGACCGATTTGATTGCCTTGCAGTCCAAGGGACTCGCAGGAGTCTTCTCCAGCATCATAGATCAAAGACCTCAATTCTTTGGTGCTCAGCCTTTCTTATGGTCCAACTTTCACAGCCATACATTGCAACTGGGAAAACCATAGCCTTGACTATACGCACTTTTGTTGGCAAGGTGATGTCTCTGCTTTTGAGTATGCAGTCTAGATTTGCCATAGCTTTCCTGCCCAGGAGCAAGCATCTTTTAATTTCTTGCCTTCAGTCCCCATCTGTGGTGATCTTGGAGCCCAGGAAAATAAAATGTGTCACTACCTCCATTTCTTCCCCATCTATTTGCCAGGAATTGAGAGGGCCGGATGCCATGATCTTAGTTTTCTTAATGTTGAGTTTCAAGTCAACTTTTTCACTCTCTTCCTTCACCCGCATCAAGAGATTCTTTAGTTCCTCTTCACTTTCTGACATTAGAGTGGTATCATCTGCGTATCTGAGATTGTTGATATTTCTTCCAGTATATAGTAGTATAATTCCTACTATTTAAGTTTTAGGGAAGAGAGAGCAAGTAATACATTTTAAATAACCATTTTAAATTTATTTATGGCCCTCTATCATTACTATCCAACATAATGAATCCAAGGCAAGGAATCATGAAGGTGGGAATACTTGGAAAAACAAAAAGTTAAAATCATGCATACGGGAAAAATAGTGCAGGAAAAACAAGTATATAGATCAGATGCCAAGACATGCTGAACAGATGACCAAATTAAGGGCATCTAAGGAGGACTACCAATGGAATTTCCCAGTGAATACTATTAGAAATAAACTGGAAAAAAGTGGAAGAAGTCATGTTTTCAAGAGTGTATGATAAATTTGGAAATCTCATTCCAAAAATCAAAACTAAAATTTCTCATTTCAGAAATCTCACATATTCTGCTAGAGACAAATTCCCTGTGGATGGGCTCCAGCCCAAGTTAAAAAGCCTGAAAGACAAATCATCTGGTCCTGGTGATGATCCAGATTGGATCTTGCAACATTATTCTGGGACACATATATTTGCCCTTATTTATGGGAAATCTCATAGTTTGGAAGGTAGAAATAATGGCAGAGAAGGAGTACAAAAGCCTTTCATGTCAACCAGTAGCACTTCTTATAGTGTTTCCCAATAGTGGCAGCTTGAAGATGTGTGGACTAAAACTCCCAAATTTCTCAGCCAGCATGAGGAGTCCACATGGCTCTAAGATGCTAAGGTTGAGAGACAGTGGTTTTAGACAGTGCTCTGACGAATGAACAAGAGTACTGGAAGTACAGCAATTTTATATAATTATGTTAGCCTCATCTGCATCAATGTCCTTTAAGCATATTAAAGGACATATTGGTAGCTCAGGCTGTTAAATGCCTGCTCTTAAGATCCAGCTGCCTACAATTATTGTAGGCTCGAATCCCACCAGGCTCAAGGTTGACTCAGCCTTCCATCCTCTCAGGGTAGGTAAATTGAGGACCCAAGATTGTTGGGGGCAATTAGCTGACCTTGTAAAAATGCCGCTTAGTAATAAGCAGGCATATACAATGGAATGAAGGCTATTGCTGAGCACATTGGGTTGTATCCCAGAAATTGTAAGCCACCCTGAGTCTTCGGAGAAGGGCGGCATATAAATGTAATTTAAAAAAAACAAAAAAAACCTGTATTTTCCTCAAGACATGTTTTCATAATTATGTTCACTCCTAATCATATATGTATTACTCTCAAAAATTCTTGGTTTTATTTATCTGCAAAGAGTACATTTTAATTAACAAAAATATCTGGAAGCTAACTATAAAGCAGCCTATCAAACTATGGCCTCTGGATATATTGGACTTTAATTCCCAATTTATATGGTGGGCACTGGGAAAAGGCTTGCAATTCTCTCTCTTCACTATCACTGTAGCTGCAGTCAACGGTTGTTTACAGAAAAACAGAGGTTGCAAAGCCATTCTGCTATGCAGGAGAACCATCACCTGGAAACTAAGATAACTTTTGTCGTTTTTTTACTGCAAGCACACCAGCCCACATTAAATATGAAATTGTATT
Source organism: Naja naja (assembly GCA_009733165.1). Lineage (NCBI taxonomy): Eukaryota > Metazoa > Chordata > Lepidosauria > Squamata > Elapidae > Naja > Naja naja. The sequence continues at coordinate 3,193,216 of CM019152.1, forward strand.
GCCTGCTCTCAAGGGAAAGGGTATATCTACCCAATCACATACATAACACACATATACACATGCTACATACATACATATATACCTATGCATGCATGCACGCATGCACACACACACACACTAATCACTGACCAGTTAGAATATGTAGTGGAAAGAGGTAATACCGTGTTTCCCCGAAAATAAGACCTACCCCGAAAGTAAGACCTAGCACTATTTTCTAAACCTGCCCTAATATAAGACCTACCCCGAAAATAAGACCTAGTGCAAATCTCCAGTTCCAGGAAGACTTTTCAGGGAGCAACCGTGCATCCGCGAAACACCCCCCCTACACACTCACACCCACTATTTGGCACCATAAATATATAAGACCTACCCCAAAAATAAGACCTAGTGTGTTTTTGGGAGCCAAAAAAAATATAAGACAGTGTCTTATTTTCGGGGAAACACGGTATAAGGGTTCACAAGGTTGATGCTATATGGAACAAAACTGTGATCTAGATCAGGGGTATCAAAGGGTGCTTAGATCTGGTCCGCAGGGTTGATCTGCACCCAATCCCTGCAACTGCTTTTGTTCTCTGGAGTTCTCTGGGAGGCCTTCTAGGCCCAAAACGGGCCTCCAGGATGCCTTCTGAGCCCAAAACCGGGCCACCAAAGTGCTCGAGGTCATTCTTGACTCAGAAGGTTATAAAGAGAGAGAAGTAAAATATTTTATCTTTCAGGATTGCAGGATTCTGCTACTGTAGCCTATGTCAACAATTTTGTAGTTCTAGTCTTCCTATGGAGTCAGTTCCTTGATCTGGTCTCTCTCTCATAAGGTAGATCAAATAAGTATTAAAAACAAAATCATGGAAATATATGCCTATTCTTGTAAATTTATAAAACCATGTCTGCCGAGGTGCGGTGTCAAGCCCACTATGACCATGCCCCCACTGGCCCTCCAAGGTCAAACTCAATCCTGATGTGGCCCTCAATAAAATTGAGACTGACACCCCTGATCTAGATATTCTGCTTCAGATACCATGAAGTCTCCTCCCAGAAGGTAACAAGGAAAACAAGTCCTGAAGAGGATATGTAGTGTCCCAGACAATCCTCCAGACTCTGCTCAAGCATCGCTTTATGTGCTACGTCCTAGATAGAAGGAACTACCGAAGATCTTTTTTTTTTTAATTACATTTATATGCCGCCCTTCTCCGAAGACTCAGGGCGGCTTACAATTTCTGGGATACAACCCAGTGTGCTCAGCAATAGCCTTCATTCCATTGTATATGCCTGCTTATTACTAAGCGGCATTTTTACAAGGTCAGCTAATTGCCCCCAACAATCTTGGGTCCTCAATTTACCTACCCTGAGAGGATGGAAGGCTGAGTCAACCTTGAGCCTGGTGGGATTCGAGCCTACAATAATTGTAGGCAGCTGGATCTTAAGAGCAGGCATTTAACAGCCTGAGCTACCAAGGCTCCACTCTCACCACTCTCTGCACCGCCTTCCTGTCTGAAGCAGTAATGCTTCCAAACCAGACAGTCATGCAATATAACAGGATGCTCTCGATCGTCCCTCTACAGAAAGTGGTAAGGACAGGGGAAAGAAGATGAACTGTTCTCATGTGATGCAGAAAATGCAGGCGCTGCTAAGCACGCTTCACCAGTGTCTCACTGTTGAGCGATCAAGCTATCCTACTCGTTAGCTGCACACCCAGAAACTTGATGCTGCTAACCACCTCCAGAAACTGATTTTCTGAATTGTACATATGTGCTGGACTGATGTGAAATGACATTCCAGAAAATAAGCAATACAAAGGCATGAAGGGAGGACAGAGAGAGAGAGATTTGTAGTTTCAAGACAAATTTTCTTGCAGGAAGACCAAGTAAAGTTGCCGATTAATTTATTTTTCTTCTGATAATTAGTTTAATAAGCTGTTTATTATCTTTACAATATGGAGAACTTATTAGACAATATTAGATATTAGACAATATCATTTTAACAATATTACAATATTAGACACTTATTTTACTGGTGTTTTGATATCTTCAGACAGACACAGCTGAAAATATTGGCATTCCAGATGTTGACTCCTTTATTTAGGTATTTGAAAAGGTGGTTCAACCTATTCTCTAAAGCATTTAAAGGCAGAACAAGAAGCAATGGATAGAAACTAATTAAGGAGAGAACTAACCCAGAAATCAGGAGAAATTTCCTGATAATTAGAACAATCAATCAGTGGAATGGTCTGCCTTCAAAAGTTGTGGGTGCTCAATCAGTGTAGGTTTAAAAAGCTCAATCAGTGTAGTTTTAAAAAGGAGATTGGACAACTATTTGTCTGAAATGGTATAGGATCTCCTGCTTGAACAGGGGATGGGCTAGAAGATCTCCAAAGTCCCTTCCAATTCTGTTAATCTGTTAAGAAGACTCTAACGTTACATGTCAGAAGGCTGACAGCTAGGTTGAGTTCTTTTTGTAGACATAAATGAAACCTTTTACATACAAAGTAACTGCTTACTGCAACCTATCAGTTAATGATCTAGGGTTTAAATTCTAGGTCTTTTCCTCCCGACTTTCAAGTGAAAGGATGTTTGAGAGTTCTCTTGCTGTACCTGAAAGGAACCTGATCTATGTTGACACAATGGCTCTCCCTAGACTGGGAACCATTGGTTCCTGCCTTGAGTTTCATTTCTTATAATATGTGCCTGGGAGATTCATTATTTAGCCTGAAGGAAGGGTGTCTCTCTCAATCTGCTCATGGCTAGAGAGATGTGTAGCCTTAGCAAATAAAACAGCAGCTGAGATAAACATGTTGTTTTAGGCCTCGCTCTATCTTCCCAGTTTATGTGAAGAGCAACTTGTTCTCTTTTTACTTGTCTGGATGTAAGGTCATAATCTGAGGTCCTTCTGCCAAATGAGGTATTTTTTTCAGCAGTGGTATTCTACGTAAAGAATGTTCTTCACAAAAATACTTGCCTAACTCCAGTATTATGGCTTTTTCATTGCCAGATCAATTTTTAAATTTCCCCTGGCATTTTAAGTATTTAGGTTCTTTTCCTGTGTCCTGATATACCTTTCCTGTCAGTTTATTTATTTATTTATTTATACTTGAACTTGTATGCCACATTAAGTGCCACATTACTTATTACTACTGTTACTTTTCTATTATTCAACCAAATACTGTTTTATTACCATGTTTTAATATTAACTCACATTTAATATCTTTAATATAACTAAATACAACACAGAATATTTAAGCTACTGGGCATTCTACTATAGGTAGTCCTCAATTTACGACCTCAACTGAGCCTACAATTCCCACTGTTAAGCAAGACAGTTATTTTTTTCAGTGCTGTTGTAACTTCAAATGGTCACTAAGCACAATGGTTGAAAGTCAAGGACTATATATATATTTATTTATTTATTTTATTTGAACTTATATGCCGCCCCATCTCCAAGACTGCTTACAACTAAAACATGAGACAATAAATACTTAAAAAACAATTAAATTAAATTATAAGTCCAAATATAAACACTATAAAACCTTTAAAAACCATCCCTCCCCAGAGGGGGTCACAGCCCGGTTGGTCAAATAACCAGGTCTTTAACTCACGGCGAAAGGTGCGGAGGTCAGGGGCCAGGCGGAGCTCCAAAGGCAGTTGATTCCAGAGGTCAGGGGCCGCGACAGATAAAGAAAACTCATAAAAATATAAATTTCGAACAGGCCACGGCCCTGTAGCGGGCCGCACACCTGGGGTTTTGGGACCCCTGTAAACTTGGTTCTGCTTTTGGATTTTCTTTGGAGAAAATGTCAAATACTAAGAATGTCAGAGTATATTCATTCACCTGCAGACACATGGTTAACAAAGTCAGCAAGTGAACAAGCATGGCAACAGCCCAGCCAATGGGAGCTGACAGCCTGAGTATGGTTTGGCTCTGGGTGCTTTGCTGAGAATTGAAACTGAAACTGGTATCTGCTCTGAGCTGCTGCTGTTTGTGTTTTTGCTTATGTTATGTTGAAAGAATCTACAAATGGTATTGTAAATTTTACTCATATTATGATGTTTATAAAGAAGTTCAATGAATCCTGCTGAGTCAGTCATCTGTGTGTTTTCTGGATTTGAATTTCTGCTGCAAACTCTAACAAAGAATATAAATTTAGGCATATCTATTGTGCCTCAGGGCCGAACTCAGAATAAGGTGCTGAAGAAAGATTTCCCTATAGCATCTCCTTATCAGCCACTCCAAATTTAGAACCACTGACCAATTTATTCCACTCATTCCTTCCCAGGTACCAAAGCTCGGTCTACATTTATTTTTACTCTGTGTTATCCCAACCTGGCTTGAATTCCCCACATTGAATTGTTTCAGGGATATGTCAATTATTGACTAGACCATGCTATACAACGTTTTGGCTTGTCTGGTCTGCATTGAGTATAGAGGAATTGTCTTGGGCTACACATAAAATTTGGAATATAGTTAATGTATATAAATTACAGACTTATATTTATTATCTTATGGGGCTGCATTACTAGCTGTCCAGGGATGCATATGGCCCAAGGGCAATGGGCTAGACATGGATGGCCTATTGATTTACCAACATTTTTATTTTAGCTAACTTTTTCTTTCAATCTGTCTCTGAAGAATAAAACACAAAAGTGACTGCTTTCATAATTAAAAGTTTCAGAACTACCCCTCTCTTGTTCTTTTATGCTGGTGCACTGCTGAAAAAAGAATATCTTCTTTTGTGGAATCTAGATAGATATCTGCTATCTATTTCCAGGAGGATTATTTCAGACTGTTGAAAACCATTTGTGCACAATGAAAACCACTTCTAAAATCAAACAAGGATACCACATTTACGGTTTTGGAATCCAATGTTAAATCCTTGTATCTCAATGTTATGAACTACACTGAATCCAGCACATTTTTTGTGGTCTATACTTTGCTCACATGCAGATGGAGTGCAATAGTCTGTAAGAGAGTAGCAACTATTTGGTCCTCTTTTAAGTTCTCATAGTATAATAGCAAAGATTTCAGATTTGCTATGGCTTTAGAAGGAAAAGTATAGCTCAACATCTCATTAAGGTATGGCTGCACTCCCAGGCCTGCATCAAGGTACATGAACTTGTTCTCCTATTACAGAACCTACTTTTAAAGCTGTAGAAAGGAGCAACTGCATCTATGGCAATAAGAACAGGTTCCAATCCTGCCTATGACAGCATTTCAATGTGCCAAAAGATTATATGTCCCTCAAACTGTCCCACTCAATCATGGAGTTATGCTTCTCTCCATAAAGTCCTAAAGGGGGGGAGAGAGGGGGACAGGAGGGAGCGGGAGGGAGGGAGAGAGAGAATGAATGACACTGCATGTAGGCTGCCTTGCTCAGGATGCCTCAGCACAAGGGAGACTTCTAATAGCGTAATTATGGCAATAGGGGTGGTGTATCTGTGAGCCCAGTAGGACAGCCTGGATACAACTCTGGTAGTAGATGGAGACACCGCTGCTTTCACTGCTTCCATATTATAATGAGGTTCTTGGTGTCTCTTGTAATTGCTGTCCTCATAAGAGACAACTGCCACATTTCCAACTCCAATAAATACTTGAACCGTCATTACTCAATCACCACTGTGGTTTAAAGTAGACAAAGGGTAAAAGTAGACAAAGTGTAATGAAAATTCAGTGAAAGTTTTTATTTAATAAATTTATATTTAACAACATCCAAATATGCATGTAAAAAGAAGAGGGGCTTTAACTGTAGACAAGATAGCCACTATCTTGACTTTTCTTTTACTGCCCCCGGGGATGTCTCTAGTTACACCCCTTGAGCAAATATATTTATTTTCAGATGGACTTCATTAACTAGGGGCAACTGGGAACTATATTTTGATAAATATGGCTTTGAGAGTTGGGAATGGAGGGGGACTCTACTTTCCTGGTTCACTTCCTTCTTCTGTGGCCGCCCTCAGTCATGTGGCCAGCATGTCTATACAACATGGCACACAGAATGCTGTTGTCTTCCTACCAAAATGGTACCTATTTATCTGTTCGCATTTGCATGCTTTTGAACTGTTAGATAGGCAGGAGCTGGGTCAAATAATGCCCACTACATAATTTTCTTAATATTAATAATCTTAATAAAATATAAATTTTATTAAATAAAAAAATACAAACTAGAAAGAAGCATCATTAGAAATATTGCCTCCCAAGAACTATTGTTTCATAAGGTATTATTAGATATAATATTACACAAATACAGTTAACTGTTATCACTAAAATGGCTTTTTAAATTTTCATAGTGTCATTTTAGTTTACTACTTTGAATACAAATCACAGACATCTCATAATCACAAACAAGTCAAAATTGTTTAACTATTAGAAGAACTGCATTAGTTTAGAGCCAACGGCATTTCTTAATCTATTTGCATCATCAAATTTAATACAATTTAGAACAGAGAATTTATTATGTATCCAAAAATCTTAAGACACATTTGCAGGGTATCTTGTGACTTAGCATAAACTTTAAACTATATCAGTGCTACAGTTGATGTTAGTTTCCTTTAAGATGCTTTGAAAGTGACTAGGCTGACCACATCCACATTCTAAAATATTGTTTTTGAGAACTCCCAACAAAGCTTTAACCAAAAGAACAGGAACTGACTCATTTTAAATGTGTAATCACTTTATAAAAATTTGCCAAAGATAGGAAAAGTGAGTGCTTAAAAGTAGGAAAACCACATATTAAAACTGGCACATACTTCAGTACCACTTACATTTCAATTTAAGAAAAATGGCTTTTAGCAATACCTGTCCAAAATACAGTATGTAGCATGGGATATTGAGTTATAATACAGTAGTATGTGAAACTGCTTACTCTCCATTCCTATATTAAGCATATGACAATATATAAGTTTATGGTTATTTTAGTGATTGTGGATACATTTTGTACTGAAAATGAATCATTGTAATTAAATATATACAAATAAGACTAATAAAAAAGCACACATAGATCAAAAAAAAGTCCTTGCTCTCTGCAGATAGTGGCTAGAACCCAATAAGCTATGCAGGAGCAAACAACAGACTACTGATATAGTTAAGATGAACCTAGTTAATATCCAGGCAGGACAACACCGAGATCTACTTGGGAGCATTCCAGAGACTTAAACTAAATATATTCCAAGCAGCAATTTTTTTAAGGGAATCTAAGAAATCACATTAGAATCATAAAATATTTTTGAAAGATTTAGTAAATGAAAAAAGCTCACTAATCCCCCAACATCAACATACTAGCCATTTCTATTAAAGAAAGCTACTCTGATTTCAATAAAAATCTAAAACAAATCCAGAAAATTACAAAGATTTGCAAGATGAAAAAAGAAATGGAGAAAATTCTTTTGGTGTTATACATGGGTCATATATTTTGAAAATATTAATAACAGAAAACAAAATAAAACCAGTAAATATAAAGTCAGCTATAACAATAAAAATGGAGCAAGTAATACCACAATAAATCAGGTAGCAAGTAGTACAATGTTATAAAAACACTAAAACAATTAAGAGAATGTTGGATGTACACTCAAAGGGGTCAAAATATTTCTGTTATAGTTTAGTATACTAAAATATTTTCAGATAGCATGTCCTGGAATAGAACCAAGCAATGAAAACCACAACTTTCAATTGGCTCTATAAACAAACTGCCAGTGCAGATGACAAAATACTAGGATAAAATGATGTTGGCTAGTCTTGATTAACAGTCATAGCTTCCTCTGGATTAAGGGAAGTTTCCTCACCATTTTCAAAGACTGTCCTATTTATAGTGGACTGAAGAAAGTAAACGTTACCACAGCAAGAGCAACTGTTGAAAATGCTATTTTATGCAGACAGGATCAACATTGAGACAATAATGAAACAAAAATATTCTCAACCTACAAACCTGTTTTTTTAAGTGCAATTCCTCTAGAACAGTGCACATTTGAGAGAATTGTAGAGATGTAGCACTTACAAGAAGTCTCCCTCTATTTTTAACTCAGTATTAATTCATTGATCCTTATATAAGATCAGAATATTTACTGCCTCACTCATATGAGATTAAAATAGGATGTAGCTTCCCCAGACAAACCTTTACTGTCATCTCCCTCCCATTAGTTTATCAAATGTAAATTTGTATAGAAATCTACAATTGTTCATAGCAGCTACAATAATTTTCTTGAAAATTCACTATTACTTTGCAAGCAATATATTAAGCTGCCTATTAACTGATATCAGGACTACTTTTGGGATATTTTCACTAAAATGACCTAAAATATGTTACATAGTATTAAAACTCTTGTATCTGTAACGTTTAATTGGGCAAAATGGTGCATCACAAGGCAAAACTTTTTCAACAAAGATACCTCAAATGGGCTAATTTATAGAATGCACCTACAACCCTAAACCCATGATTCCCATGGAATTGAAATTTAGCAAATGTTATATGCTTACAACACAAAATTATCATAAAGCATTTTGTGACATAATACAAAATGTACCTACAACAAGCATATTTAAAATGTGTATTATATGTTTGGATATCCATTTCACTTACATAAAAATTTGTTGTTTTAACTTCCCCATTCTAAACATATGCACTTAGAACTTACTAATAATTATCAGTGGGACTCATTAAGACACACTTTTAAAATTAAAACCAAGGTTGTAATCCTTAAATTTCTTTACCTCTAGGAGATGCCCAACTATACTCAACAGGAATTATTTCTAAGTAGTCAGCAAGGATTGTTAATTGATATAATTTTCATACATTTATGTTACAGATATTTTACGTGCTCAACATTAGAAATAGACAATAGTTTACGTTATAAAAAGACATTTCAAAGATTAATAATTAATACTGCAGGAATTATTAAGAAAAAGCTAGAACATATAGTGTATTCCCAGGAACAGTGTTATATATTATCCCCTTTCTGCTAAGACAGGGGTTTCCAAGCCCTGGTCCATGGACCAGGACCATGCCAGAAACCAATCTGAGCAAATAAGAAAAGCCCCATCCATGGGATGCAGGCAGCAGACAAAACCATGCCCCTTCGTATCCACAGAAAAACCTCTCTCCTGCTCAGCCTACCTTTTTGTACGCTTGTAGTCATTCTCTTTCTGTGTTTAGGTTAAGAAATACCTCTTAAATGATGACCCAATGAGTCACATGTTGTCTAGTGGTCAATAATGTTCAGCTTGTGCTGCAAATGTGAGGATCCTACTATATTTAAGATACTTATCAATTTAGACTCAAGGACAGTTGGAAACATCTAATCCCACCGAAATCATTGGTCTTGAAGTTCCTGACTTCCAAAGAAAACCCACAGATAGCTTCTCCCATTTTCATGTCCAGAAAATGACAGACACCAGTTTTCCTCTCATTCTAAGTAGAATTTTACCATTGTCACTTCTTCCACATATATTCACTATTTCAACTCTAGGGAGGCCCAGAATATCAAGGAACACATATTCTTTGTATCGCAACCTCTTTTCCCTCCAAACTATCTTCTAAGTGGAAGACAGAAACTGATACTGTGGCCTTGTCCCTTTGAATTTCAGTGCAATTACTGAAGCTATACTCTTTTTCAATCCATTAAAGGTAGTAGATTCATCACAAATTTATGTAGTCTACATATAGACAACACTGTTTAGGTAACATGGACACTTGCCTATCTTATTCTAGATTAGGAAAACAATGTGAAATTTATGAACAAAAAACATGTTAAGCATAAGGAAGCAAGTGAACAGCAAGTGAAATTTAAAGGCCGACAACAGCCATTATTAAAACATAATATCTTTATCATGCTTATTAAGACACTAATAATCAGGTTTCTAGAAGCCTTTTAAGCTGTTTTACCACTTATTCTTGAACACTATATCTAGAATATACTTTTTGATAAGAATGTCCCTCCCAATACCAGTTGAAGTTTACATCTGACCTTAATGTTGTCCTTATCTCTTTATTTGTTGAAAAAGAACTCATTTTTAGGTCCTTCATATGTAACGCTTAAAAAATAAAGTTAGAAAATGGTTCCAATCAGTAGGTGGTTCAAAATAATTTCAAAATTGAAATTATACTTGAATCTCTTGTAAAATAATTTTAAAAATGTTACTAGTATTTTACAATATTGTTCTCTAACTCTCGGTAAATAAAAGTCAGTATAAAGTTATCTTCATAAACATATACTCAATTTGCTACAGAATGTCTTAAGTTGCTTTAAGAAGGTAGTCATGGCAATTAAAAAGCACATTCACACAAGCTTATTTGTGTTAAGTTCAAAAAAGTTGTGGAGTTGTAAATTTTCAACAGAAGTGTAAGTACCTTTAATTCATACTAGAGAGTTCTGACTGTCCTAGTAGGATGCGCAAATGAAATGAACTATCACCAAATGTCTGAAAAAGCTAGGTCAGATTTTGTGTCATCATTCTGAGGACACTTCCCAACAAGTAATGGCTATATCTGTAAATGCCTAATTATATGTTCTACAGCTATATAAAGGTGAAATGTTAAAGTACTATACGGAAATAAAAATCTGGTGGTGTATTTTAAGGAGATTACATAATGACTGTACTTTAAACTATATCTTCTCCAATGTATAAATATAAATGGATATTCTCTAATTTGATGGATAATTTGATTGGGAACTAGCTCAGGAAAAAAAAACAAATTATGAGAAGACCTTTAAAAAGTTCACATTCTATTACCACAGATAAATACCTACATTTTAAACAGACTTGAGATGTTGAAGACAAGTAAACATATTCCAACTTTTTTCAATACCAGCAATTCTTTGACATCACCTGATCTTGTCTGGGTGCTGAAAGCTAAGCAGTATCAGGCTTGCTTAGTACTTGGGTGGGAAATTACTAGGGAAAACAGGGCTGTAGTATTGGAACATTGGAAAACATCCTGTAAGTAGGGCAGGCAAAACAGCTTCCTTACTGTTGCCAAGATAGCTGCATGAACATGTCACCACTCAGGAAAGTTTATGATTAGCAAAGAACAAAAACTAAACCTCCACATGCTTATAAAACAAAAGCTCCTTTTCCTTCTGATCTTACCAAGTACCCAAGTACAGAGGGTTGATGAAGTAAAATTAGTATTTATAATGTTTTCAATGGTCAGGTAAAAACATGACATCTGAGGGATATTTCAATGTACAAGTGTACACATTAAAAAGCACAGCAAATATATTTTAGTTTAATTCTTATTTTAGACATCTTAGATTCCTCGCTTTTCAAAAAATAGCTGGATATTTCTAAGCAACAACTGTTTTTTTCACCTTTTCACACACAAGATTATCCAGATATAATTTTACATTCTAAAAATTTAGAGTGTATAAGACATATAAACTGAAGGTTGCTTAAATAAGAACCTCTATCTTTTATGACAAATGAAATGTAAGACCTCCTCCCTAATTTTCTTATATCCAACAGGTATTTGTTCCCAGGTGTTCATTGGACACACCTTAGCTAAAGCAAGAATTATTGCCAAAGTAGAGTTCACATGCTTTACAGTTTAATAAGGAACAGAGTTGTTTAAAAAGCATGCTTATCTGAAAGCCTATTCTTTTTTATTGCTCTTCTCATTAAGAACTTCCTGTGTAATTTTATATAATATCTGTATTTTTTCTGAAAGAATTGTTTTAACATTTTTTAGGAACAAGAAAACAATTCTGAATGGTAGATTTAAAAAAACCTCCTAGCTAGAAAAATTACAGAATAAAAGTTGACTTCCTCTTCTACAGTGTTTCAAACACCACAAAAGCTTCAAACAGCACAAAAGCAACAAGCTTGCTATCAAAACAATCTATTTAAACAAAAAAAATGAATGAAAATAAATGAAAATAAAAATAAGACACACTATTCAGAAGTTCACCGCATTTTTCCTGATTACGTTCCTATTTAATTTTATTGACTGCCCACTAATTGTTTCCTCTATTTGTTTCAAGACAACCATTCTTACAAGAAAAATCTATAAATGAGCAAATTGACGGAAGCATGACTAATAATACATTTTCTCTCCTGATGTGACAACTTTGTTTCTTAGAAGGTTCATTCAAAAATCAGAACACTTCGCAACAAATTTTCTTTGCTACTGTATGTATTAGGTACCTTTTCCTAAATTACACTTTACCAATATTTTTGAATTGAAAATTATTATGGAGCTGAGTTAGTGAAAAGTAGCATTTTTAAAACTTTAATTCTCAGAAAATGATAGACTAATATTTAAGTTTCTAACAATGTACCTCTGTAGTATTAGCAGAAAGGGGAACGATCAATTTAAAAACCATACTTGTTTTTCGAAAGTACTATTTAAAGTTTCACTACACAAAAATGCTTCCTACATCTCCTACCTGTGAAAATAAAAACGCACAAATTTGTAACAGAGAAAGCAAAATATAATCATGCCCTCTCCTTAAAACATTGCCCTGAAACATTCTCTTTTCTGACACTATCTGTCCCAAAAGTTCAAAGCAAACTATTTCATTTATTCTAAACCAAAGAAGTTCAGGAAATTAAAAGAACTAGTATACTCGATTTTAATTACATTATTATTCACACTGTGGAAAATCTAAAATTCAGGACATTTTTAATGCATTCTGTATTAAGAGATGATGTACAGCAAGAGCCAATATTGCATTACACTTACCCATTCCCCGTAAGCCATGCTTCCTGGTGATGCCTTTTTCAGCTTCCGTTAACAGTTCTTAACTGTCACAGTTACAGAAGCCAAATTTACAAAACACTTTTTATAGAAATGTAAGGTCTCCCCTTATAGACATTTTCTATTGCTGATAAAGTATCATCAGTGCTTCATTCCTGTGATTAAAAACAAGAATGGAAAACTGTCTCAGTCAAATTCTCTCAAAGATTCTCAACTGCAGTCCATAGAAAGGGGGGGGGGGTAAGCAGCAGCCTTAAAGTGGCAGTTACCAACTCCTAGGAGACACTCATTAATCCAAATTGGCAGCAGCTGGTTTTATTGTCTACCACTTGGCTCAATCGAGCCCACACAAGTGTTAAAACTTTTATCACATGCTGCTGAATCAATCGCGGCCAGCTTCAGCTTTTTAACCTACACATAACCAAGCAGTGTGAGGAAAGGTTCAGGGCAGGGAGTTCTTATACAGAGCCACCAATTAGCTCTGTAAGAGTTAGCCAATCACTGGCTGCATCTAGTGGCCTCTGTCACATGATAGGGCAGTCCTCACTACACAGAAAGATTTCTGAATTAGCTGGGGTTACACAAAGGACATTCACTGGGAGGGGGAAGCAGCATTACAAACCGAAAACGCCCAGTCTCTCTGCTAGTGCTTTAAAAGCAGGAAACTTACTTGCTCTAGATACATTCAGAACCCTATTTCGGATATGAAAAAAAATTAGCCGAAGCACTTAAAATCTTACTGTATAAATCAATGTATTCCTATTTAAGATATTCCATTTTCCCCCAGTCTTTGCACATTTAATTAGGCAACATTTCTTATTCATGTAAGAAAACGAAGTAGTTAAAAGACAAATGCCTCAAGGAAAAAGAAAATGAAACTACTTTTTATCAAGGTAATTAACCAATTCTCTCATATATGGATCCAGAATCAAATGTAACTTTTCCCCTCCCCTGCTTTTGTAAAATACGTAGTTATTTGTGGAGCACATATTCATTTCATCTAAATGCTACTTTTCTTCGTAATGTATTAACCCACAACAGCAAGTTTAACATGGTGTTTTAAAAATATTTTTATCCCACCCCCATTCTCAACTGCAAATAAAATTCAATGCTTTTTCAAAGACCAGAATTACAATATACAACATTTATGTTTGAAGCCTAAAATTTGCATACATTATGTAATAATTACCAGCATAATCTGCTTGCATTATTGTTATTAAAAAGCTTTCACTCTATGACTTCCTGCTGCTGAAGCCCACCCATCTCAGTTTATGGACATAAAACATATACCAGAACAAACCATTCAGAAGACTCAAATTGTTTCACCCCTAAAGAACAGCAAACATGCAACAGAAGAATCCCCTTATAAGTATGACTCAGAGCTTCTACTATATAGCGGGGTGGGGAGACTCTGGATATCTTGCAAATTTTTCAATGGCAAAACAAGAATGCAGCAGTGGTGGGATTCAAATTTTACTACCAGTTCTGTGGGCATGGCTTGGTGGGCGTGGCAGGGGATGGTTACTGCAAAATCCCCATTCCCACCCCACCCCACTAACCTGCTTTCCAGCTCCGTTCTCCTATGCAGGGCAACAAAAGAAGACCCAGCCAATCAGCTGGGACTCGGGAGGCAGAGAATAGAGGGGGGCGGGGCCAGTCAGAGGTGGGATTGGCCGGTTCTCGGAACCACTCAAAATTTCCACTATCGGTTCTCCAGAACCGGTCAGAACCTTCTGAATACCACCTCTGGAATACAGTATTCTAGATTAAGCCAGGAAGGCATGTCCTGGAATGTCTGGAATTCACTCTAGAGTGCAATGTGCCATTAACCACTATTTTTTATTTCATTGGCTTCAAGAATATAACATTGTTCAGTTCAATACTACATTACTCTATATGCGAGCCAATCAAACAAAACGCTATAGTTGAAGGCATTTGGTATTCTAAAGTGAATTTTTAAAAGTCTTACATAGTAGATTTATAAAGAAATTAAAGTTATTTAAAGGCAAATACTGTAACGTATTTCTCTACACAGAAAAAGAACAAGTATGAAATTGAAGGATTAATTTATGCTAAGAATTAGGCTTTTGTTTAAAAAGTACAATCTTAAAGCAACTCATGCCTGGCATACCATCCTCACTATATTTTTAAAAGCGTATAAAGAATAGAGATGTGCTACATGCTGTTTGTATGAACCATTCCATGAATGGTTTGGGATAGCCAATACCCGAACAAAAATGGAACATGGCTGTTTTGAACCAACTATGGACTGAGGTTGTTTTAGCAAGAAGCATTTCAGGAGGTAGGTGTAACAAAAGGCCAAGGCTGAGGAATTTCCTTGGTTATGTATGGAGTGAGTGGACATCAATGGCTAGGTCAGTTGGGGGTGGGGTTTGAACAGAGGAAAGATACTGAGACATGGGAGGGTGCTAAGAAGTTAAAAGTAAATTTCCAAGTTTTCAGCAAATGGGAAGAGTGGGCAACATGCGCCAGCCTCGCCTAGCTCCCCTTTAATATTATTCCAGGATCCTTCTGAGTTTTGTTTTGTCTAAAACTAGAAAAATCAAAACATTATAGGATTTGTTTGTGCTGAAGTCAGTTAAAAACAAAAATTCTATCTGTTTTCTGAATATACCCTAAGAAATTAAATAAATATTAAGTGCAAATTTTTAAATGCAGATTCAACAAACAAAAAAAACCCCAAATCTACAGACAATGAGCAACCAGGGATTGTTCTTATATCAGTTTTAAAGGATAAATAGTAAACATAAAAAGAAACAAGGAACCATCCCGTTCCCATTTTGTGATGTTCAATGAACCTCACTAAATTTTAGAGCAAGGTATTCATTAAAATAATTGAGTAAATGATCAACCTCTTTGACCACATAATCTCTACCATAAGAGAGATCAGTTTATTCAACATGATTCAACAAACTACACATGTAAGGTACACAGCTGTTAAACCAATGATACAAAATAAAAGATGATTACAATTCAATGTTGATTTTTTTTCAGGGATAGAATTAACATAGAGTGAAGTGAAAGGTACGCTAATGCATTTTACATACATGTGAAAAAGTGTTAAAATTTGAAAGAGGGAATATGCCTTTCTGCATGTAGTACTACTTTTGGAAAATTCTGGGTCACAACCTCAAGCACCAAAGGTATTAGCTCTAAAACTGGGGATGGAAAGTCACCTCATGACTGGATTATTGCAACGCACTCTGCATGGGGCTACCCTTGAAGAGCATTTGGAGACTTCAGTTGGTCCAGAACGCAGCCGTGCGAGCTGTTGTGGGTGTCCCAAGATACACCCACATATCACCAATTCTCCGAGCTGCACTGGCTTCCTATTAGTCTCTGGGTGCAATTCAAGGTGTTGGTCATTACCTATAGAGCCCTATATGGCTCAGGACCAGGTTATCTCCAGAATCGTCTCCTACCCTGCCTCTCCCTGCGACTGGTAAGATTTATTTATTTTATTTATTTTAATTACATTTATATGCCGCCCTTCTCCAAAGACTCAGGGAGGCGTACAATTTCTGGGATACAACCCAGTGTGCTCAGCAATAGCCTTCATTCCATTGTATATGCCTGCTTATTACTAAGCGGCATTTTTACAAGGTCAGCTAATTGCCCCCAACAATCTTGGGTCCTCAATTTACCTACCCTGAGAGGATGGAAGGCTGAGTCAACCTTGAGCCTGGTGGGATTCGAGCCTACAATAATTGTAGGCAGCTGGATCTTAAGAGCAGGCATTTAACAGCCTGAGCTACCAAGGCTCCCCAGATCCCCCAGAGTTGGTCTCCTCCGGGTTCCATCAGCTAAACAATGCTGGCTGGCGGGCCCGCGGGAGAGGGCCTCCTCTGTGGCTGCTCCAGCTCTCTGGAACCAGCTACCTCCCAAGATCCAGACTGCCTCCACCCTACTGACCTTCCGCAAAGCAGTCAAAATCTGGCTTTTCCGACAGGCATGGGGCTGTTGATCTGACTATGAGCTAGCGAGATCCCCCTTCTGTTGTTTACTGTTTTTAAATTGTTTTTAATTTTTTTATAAATGTCATTTTTGTGTTTTTTACTGTGAGCCGCCCGGAGTCCTTTGGGAGTTGGGCGGCATATAAGTCAAATAAATAAATAAATAAATAAATAAATAAATATTGCATAACAATGTGTTAATCTGAATGAAAATTTAGTCCCCGGGATAGGGAAGGGAGTTCAATGAAATATTATTGAATCATGCTCAATTTCAAATCAAAATCTGGAGGTTATTGAATATATGTGTATGCATATTACTCTAAGTTTGTTTGTTTGTTTTCTTATTAGTAGAGATGAAAGGGAAAAGACCAAATTCTTGTGACACATCTGATTTCTCCTTCACTACAATTTATATAAAATAATGAATATGTCATATGCATGCACATTCAGACCTAAGGACAAATGAACAAACTGACTGTGAGAGATCCTTGATGCTTGCTGAGCTTGGTTATTTTCTTGCAGACTTTTCATAATCCAAATTAGATAATATCATCAGTGCTAGCAGAGGGTGGCAAACTCCATTCCCTCCTAACACTGATGGTGTTTACCTAGTTTGGGTAATACAAAGAAAACAACCAAGCTCTGGTAGCACAAAGGAACCAGTGGTGGGATTCAATTTTTTTACTACCGGTTCTGTGGGCATGGCTTGGAGGGCATGGCAGAAGAAGGATACTGTAAAATCTCCAGCCAGAGGTGGTATTTGCTGGTTCTCTGAATTACTCAAAATTTCCACTACCGGTTCTCCAGAACTGGTCAGAACCTGCTGAATACCACCTCTGAAAGGAACCCTTCATTTCAACCTTGAGCTACAAATATTTCCCTCTAAACTGTGATTTTCTTTCAAATAAACATGCATTAGGATTAGGAATTTGGTAGGTTCATTAATGTTTTGAGAGGATGAAGTGACACACTGAAAAGTGACACTTAAATGTCATCAACCAGTAATTTTAAAACCTATATCAGTTCAGTAGTATTACATGTAGACATTTATTACTTTTAAAGTCCACTTTTTTAAAACAAGATAACATACAAGCTACCCACCTATCTTTATTTTACTTTGCAAGCCTTTGAGATAGATTCATTGGAAAGGCTGATTCAGAGTTATTCAATAAACTTTACAGATCAATGTTTGAGCGTCTTCCTAATCTCAGCCCAACATTTTGACCTTTTCAAAATTAGAAAAACCACTGACAATAATATAAAGAATGAAAAATATGAAAATGTGCTTAGTTTATATTACAATTATATATTTGTAGGTCAACTCAGTGCAACTTTCTGTAAAAATAACTGCACAAAATTTGGCTATTCGTGTGGGAAAAGAGCTTTTCTTAAATAGGATTTTTATTTCCAAGTTTTCAGCAAATAAAAACCCACCCTTCAATATAACATAACCATAAGTGTTTCCTAACAATGATGCCAAGATGATCATGGCAATAAGACATGTTCCCCACTGTCACACATTAGCTGCAACATCATGATGCAAGTTCTAACCTTTTGTACTTGCGTTCTGACATCACATACAAATAGATAAGGGGCAAGGTTTCCATAGCAATGTCACAAAACACATTGCATCACTTGTCACCTTCTGCCCCCCTCCTGAAGATGGCTTTGAGTACAGCTACTTGTTGCCAAGATAATAACTTGCCAAATTGTGAAATCTGGACTTATTACGTCCAAAGCTTGGAACTTTTTTCCAACATGCACATTTTAATTAACACTTCAGATATTTAAATTACATGTTGCTCAAATCTTTTATATACTTTGATAATACAGTGTAAATTCCAAGGAATGCAATAAAAACAATGTAATTTTACTCTTCCTGCTTGTGTAAACAAGTTGAAGCTAAGCTTGCATTGTTTTTATCTGCATAATTCACTTATTATATTCAAGTCAGCACGGGTTTGTTAAAAACAGATCATGCCAAACCAATCTTATTTCATTTTTCAACATAGCGACTAACTTAGTAGACCAGCAAAATACTGTGGACATAATATACTTAAGACTTCAGCAAGGCATTCAACAAAGAAGACCACAACCTACTTCTTGATAAGCTAGAAAAAAGTGGGATAGGTAACATCACCATCGGATGGATTTGTAACTGGCTGACAAATTATACTCAATGAGTAGTCCTTAATGAGTGTATATCTACATGGAGGAAAGTTAACAGTGGGGTACCACAAGGTTCCGTCTTAGGCCCAGTATTCTTCAATATCTTCATTAATGATTTAGATGAGGGAATAGAAGGGGAATTTATTAAATTTGCAGATGATACTAAGCTGATAGGATTAGCCAACACCCGAGATGATAGGCTCAAAATCCAGATGCATCTTGACAGACTTGAACACTGGGCGCTAACTAACAAAATGAAATTCAATGTAGATAAAAGTAAAGTCTTACACTTAGTCAAGAAAAACCAAAAGTACACATATAGACTGAGTGAAACCAGTCTAATAGCAGTAACTGTGAGAAGGATCTTGAAGTCTTAGTGGACAACCAATTAAATATGAGCCAAAATGTGGAGCGGCAGCCAAAAAAGCCAATGCAATCCTAAATTGAATTAACAGAAGGATACAATCAAGATCAAGTGAGGTACTAAAACCACTCTATAAAGTAAGACCACACTTAGAATACTGCATCCAGTTTTGGTCACCACACTATAAAAAGATGTTGAGACTCTAGAAAAAATGCAGAGAAGAACAACCAGGATGATTAGGGGATTGCAGACTAAAACATATGAAGAATGATTACAGGAATTGGGTATGGCTGGTCTAGTGAAGAGAAGGACCAGGGGAGACATGATAGCACTGTTCCAATATTTGAGGGGCTGCCACAGAGAGGAGGGGGTTAGGGTTAGGGTTAACTATTTTCCAAAGCACCTGAAGGCCAGACAAGGAATAATGGATAGAAACTGAACAAGGAGAGATTCAACTTGGAAATAAGGAGAAATTTTCTGACAATGAGAGCAATTAACCAATGGAACAGCTTGCCTTCAGAAGTTGTGGGAGCTTCATCACTGGAAGCTTTCAAGAGACTGGACTGTCATCTGTCATAAATGGTGTAGGGTCTCCTACTTGGGCTGGGGGTTGGATTAGATGACCTACAAGGTCCCTTCCAACTCAGTTAATTTGTTAAGTTTGTTTTATATTTTCACTGCAATTTTCAATCTTTAAAAAAATATGGTTTTTCTACATGTAGTGAAGTATCTTAGGATCTTATTATGTGTCATAAAGCATTTCTTCTTTCAGAAACGTGTTAATAATAAATGCCAAGAGAGTTAGAAAAGATCCATTACCAAAATATCCACTGAAGAATTCCAGAATGTCTGATATTCCTGAAGACAAGCAGAATATCTTTCTTAATTATCTGGGTTCACTGGGTAAGAAGTTGCCTGAGAGAATTAAGTGGATTCCAGCTTTATTACACATGACCCCATTTAGGATAGCCTAAGATAAGATGCAAACTGAATTATAATAAACTATTTTATACATTTGTTTGCCACTGCATCCCTTTAAAAAAATAAGATTATTTTTTATTATTTATCTCATAAGACATAACACTTTTAAATAATTGACATTACTATTCTTGTAAAAGGGGAAGCTTCTTAAAATAGATTAAAAATTGTGCTATCATTTTAATAAAGCATGCTGAATTCTTAGCAGTGGTAAATCAAGAAAACCAATAACATGTGGCGTCAGGAAGGGCATCTGGTCAGCAAATGCTCAGCTCCATCCAGTCCCCCCAGCTCTACCCAAATTAAGGGATTACAGGGTCATAAAAAGGAAGTTTTGTCTCTAGAATACACTGCATAATGACTTTTTGTGTTACTTTTACACAGATACACATTTATTCAAAGTCATTATTTTTAAATTTTGGGCTTCCACAATTTCTAGCCAGCATATCTCAACAGACTTAGAGGGCACCATTCTAATTAAGCATTTATTAATCTAACAAGATAGAAAGTAGGGGCCTTCCTATTAGCATATTATATGTAATAAAAGAAGTTTTTCTGAAATGAAATCTAGTAAATTAAAATCTATCCTTTATTTCTAATTCTAGTCTTTGTGGCAATGGAAAATTGTTTGTGACCATTCCGTATGGCACCTTTGTAAGCACTTGAACACGGATGCTATGTCTCCCCTTATCTTCTTCCAGACTGAATATTCCATGTTTGTTCCACTTGTCCTCATAGCTTAAGTTCTCAAATCCCTGTATTGTGTTTGTCATCCTCCTCTGAACTTGTTGCAGCTTCCTAATATCCTTCTGGAAGTGGATTGCTGAGAATCGTATGCAATGTTCCAGGTATGATTTTATCAGTGCAGAGCAGAACAGAATGATTCTAAACATCTTTGGTAAGACATATTGCCAGTTTGTAATGATGTAAGAATTATTATTTAGATTAAACATCTGGTATCTAATTTTGTTTTGTCTCCTCAATTCTAACCATTAGTTTTTCCATTGATATCATAGTTTATATATTGTAATCCATTGTCACAGATTATATGCCAGCCACTCTGTGGATATTCTGCAAGCAGGATAATACTTTAAATCAACAGTTCTCAACCTTTACTTCACCACACACCCCCTTTAAATAGCTTTTGTGGCCACGGACCATGGCCACAGACCCCCTAAACTTAATTCAAGATTTAAATCACAACATTTCTTCAAGACTCACTGTAACAACATTGCAGTTCCCCAGGGGTCTACAGACAACAGATTGAGAACCATTGCTTTAAATAATAGGTAATAGGTAAATTTAATAGTCATTATAAGTGTTTTTGCACTCTTATATTTTTAAACAGCTACAATGTACTTTTGCTTAACACCAGACACATACCCCACAAAATAAGAATAATGCTCTTAGTTTATCTAACAAGTCAACAAAAAAAATCAAAATCATTATTATTGTTTATACCACCCAGACTGAATCTGTGGCTGTTCATGGGAGTATCTGGCAAAAGTTTGGCCACAAGTATGTAGTAGCAGTTTGTTTAAATACAAATACACACACACACACACACACAGAGTTTATGTAGTTTGCTAACCATTACAAAGTTCTAAATAAGATTATTGAAAATATCCTCTAAGAAAAGTTCAAAAATTCATTAAAAAACCCAAAAAACAAAATCAAATTTAAAACTATTAATCATTTATATATGAAACAGATTCAGCCAAGAAGGGTTCTGGAGGATAATTCCAATACACAGTTAATCCAAACAACAGCAGAGTAGCACCAATAAAGTAATTTCTATCCTCTGAAAGCAGCATTAACTGCTGGTTGACCTCTAAACCCAATTCAAAATGCTGATTATCACTTTTCAAATCCTTTAATGGGACTTTGCTACCTTAGAGACTATTCTCTGCTTGCCCAGCTTGGAAGAAAGCTCCCTGGGAATTTGGAGGGGAAGAGCTCAGAGCATTTCAGAAAATTAGCAATATAATAGATTGATGAGTACCCATCAAATTTCAAAGCCTTTATTCACCATTCTTAAATTGGTGGGAATGATCAATATATATTTAAAACATTGTGGTTTATTTACAAACTACTACTACGGTCAGCTGCAGAGGTCTCACAAACTCATTGAATGCCCATCACCCGGTGCACGCCCACAGACAGGGCCTCCTTGGGGTACCGTCGGCCAGACAATGTTGGCTGGAGGTCCCTAGGGGTAGGGCCTTCTCGGTGGGAGCACCCACTCTATGGAACCAGCTGCCCCTGGAGCTATGATTGGTCCCCGACCTCTGCTCCTTCCGCTGCGGCCTAAAGACATGGTTATTCGAACAAGCCGGCCTGGACTGAGGGTGGGGGGTCATAGCTTTTAAATGTTATGTCTTTGGGTTTTAGATAATTTGTTTGGTTGAATTGGGTTTAATAATTTTTTAAAATTGATCTTAACTCTTGTATTGTGTGTTTTTATGATGTGAGCCACCCTGAGTCCCTAGGGAGATAGGGCGGCATACAAGACCAAACAAACAAACAAACAAACAAATAAACTCTTTGAATTTTACTTGAAATATCCTGCTCCATATGACAGGGATACGGTTGCCTTGATAGTCCTTCAACTGAATGCGTTGGTACTTCAGCTATTTCTTCACAATCCCTGGCACTACTTTCTTTATTGTCGCCCAGGTAACAATTGACATCGACAACCTAGTGTCCACTTCCATGCTGCACCATGAACCCTATTGAGGACCATGACATGGATTTTTTTTGCGCACAGTGAACTCACTTGTCCAATGGTCATTTGGTATGTGTTCTTGGGCTCTGCGAAACGTTCTTCTCTCCGCCGGGATTTCCAGGGTTGTGCCTTCTTGGGACCCGTCTGGTTGGCAGGCTGCTTTGTGCAGTATGTGGCAGGTTGACTGGCACGACATCCCTCGTCAAGTGCCCCTTCCTATCACATCTCTGGCAAATAACATCTTTAAATCTACACGCCAATCTTGGGTGGTTGCCTGCATATCCGGCACACATAGACTGCTTCTCTTCTGCTTTGGGGGTCATCCTCTTTCTTGCTGAATGGAGATGGCAAACCTCTTCTTCATCAGATGATTCTTCACATTTGGTGCTTTCTTGGTGCACGGTGACAGCTCTGCGCGAAGATGGCAGGCTGCTAGTTTTTTTAAATCCCGCTGTAGACTTGTTTGAGGTTTCTGCGGCTCAGGCTTCATCTAGTGCTGTCTGCAGCGTAAGGCTGGGCTTTGCAAGCAAGTGCCTAAGTCCACAGACAATTCTACCCAGAATTTCATTGAGTTCCCTGAATTCACAATACAATGCAGCTTTTCTCAACGCAGCAATGTATTGGCTAATCGACTTGCCCTCCTCCTGGTTTCAGCAGTTGAATTCATGCCACTTGACTATTTTAGATGTCATGGGTGCATGGGTCCTGAGCGTACTTTGGAGTGTAGTCCAGGGTACAGTCTGTACGGTTGCTGTGGCCAGGATCACCTTGGCAGTCTCAAAGATTTCTGGGCCGTACTAGGTCAGGAAGAGCGCCCTCTTCCTATTGTCAGAAAGTCCCAATAAGACATTAGCTTCCAAGAAGCATTCAAACTGGATGATATAGGAGTCCCATTTCTCCGAGGCTGGATTGAATGGAGCAGGTGGGGTGTGCATAGTCATCTCGGTAAGACTGATGCAGCTCTGCGATTAGGATGCATTGATGGTTGCTGAAGTGAGATGCTGCAGCGGCCCATCTTCTTCGCTCTGGCTGGGATCAAGATCAGCTCTTTTCTATTATTTCTCTTCTGATCCCACCTTTCTTGCCAGTGTTAGATTGTGGGCTGATTGAAAAGGCAGACACTGATCTTCAACTTCAAGCTCTTTATTGTAACTGCAACAATCCAGCAACAGCCTATCTGACAGCTCGCCCTTTATAAGGAGTTGTCAGATGAATTAGCCAATCAGGACAAACTATTTTTCCCGCTGTAATGGCAGACCTGAGTGAAGCCTTCGTTCCTTAGCTTCACTCCTTCATTTGGATATTCAACAATATTAGGGTGGACAATTTATGTTTAATGATATATTTGTCATAAGAAAAAATATTTCAAACAGTGAAGATTTTAAAAAGTGCATTTGCTGCACTTAGTTCAAACTTTCAGTTTCAGAGCTGAGGCAGTTTGCAAATATTGTAAATTAATCAGTTAATAAGAGAGAAAGAAACCCAATCTTGTTTGTGTAACATTCACATCCCAAGATGTACACTATTGCACATATTACATCCCAAATGCATCTCAATTTTGTTGCTAATAAACAATTACAAAGATATGTAAAATATATCAACCTAATATATCAGGGAGGCATGAAGGTGAGAAAGCTTGCCCTGTGTCATGGGAGGATTCACTTCATCTCATGCTTTGCAGTTTATCTTCTGCTGTCCTGACAGTATAAAACACCTCCAGAAGTTCTCCAATGTTTAGGTAAATAAGGAACAATATGAATCCTGATTCAATTGAATGGAGGTTGTAAAGAAAACAACACGAGAAAGACCTGGATATTACTACAAGTCACATATATAAAAAGAAAAGGGTGGAGACACATATAGACCTGAAAAGGCCTGCCCAAGAGAACTATAGAGAGTTGTTGAAGACCAATCACATGCATGAAACATACATTCCTTAAATTCCTACTATTCCTTTAAACTGAGAAATGTTATGTGCTTAGAAAAGGGAAGCACTAATGTAACAAGCTGTTCACTATTTCTGAGCCAAACATTTGTCTGCATTAGTCACAAATTACATGTCAGGATTCCATCAGTTACATTCATAAGAGCTACTAACTTAGATACACAAGTTTCAAAATACATATAGAATTTTTATATGTGTAAAATTAAGAAAAATAATTGTACATTCAAAAGACAATTGTAATATTGATTTATAAAAACTCTTCTTGAAATGCATGATTACAAGAGGGCTGTTAAAATATGTGTTTGTTGTACTATTAATTAAACATTTAATTACTGTCCATAAATTACTTAATTTATAGTTTATCAAAATATACTTCACAATTGTTATGTAAAATAGGATCAACTAGACTATAACGTAATTGGCATAAGCTTTTTGGAATATATTTCTTTAAGAGGTGTTGGAGAAAAAGTACATGAAATATTACAAATCGCACCCATTTTCAGTTTTTCTTTTTTAATTACATTTATATCCCGCCCTTCTCCGGAGACTCAGGGCAGCTTACAATTTTTGGGATACAACCCAGTATGCTCAGCAATAGCCTTCATTCCATTGTATATGCCTGCTTATTACTAAGCGGCATTTTTACAAGGTCAGCTAATTGCCCCCAACAATCTTGGGTCCTCAATTTACCTACCCCGAGAGGATGGAAGGCTGAGTCAACCTTGAGCCTGGTGGGATTCGAGCCTACAGTAATTGTAGGCAGCTGGAACTTAAATGCAGGCATTTAACAGCCTGAGCCACCAGAACATCCGTCTACACACTCTACACACCCAATATCCTGAAATTCATCCTTTATAAATCATGTATATTAAATTATGGAAATTCACGAGATGCAACCACAGTAGTCCCCAAGTCATCACTAGAAAGTGTAACACACGGCATTTTTGTAACCTTTACCCACTTGATCATACTTTCTTCCTTATATCCTGTGAGTGGCTACCTAGTGAAGGTAGCGCTTCCCACAGCTCTTACAGATTGCAACAGCAGCCGCCCTTATCCTAGAAATTACAAATTCTGGTCTTCTAAACATTCCATTCTTCTCTAATACCAACAACGTTTCCTGCTCTCTTTCCCTTCCAAACATTACATCTTTCAATATCACCTCCCAGCTCTGACAGCTTTTGTTTAGCTATTCAGCTCATTGCTTAAGAACTGCATACCCAAATATCTCGAGTAGCACTACACCTTCTAAATTTTGAAATACAACTACATCAAATACCCTTAACACAGCTGACTAAAATTCTCAGTTTATGATTTCTACACTTGAGAATTATTCAAATGAAGCCTTCTCTCATGACTGATTAGGTAAATATGTAAATATACTCATTACCAAAAGTCCCACTGTAATTATGAGGTATCTGTTTCCCTTGGTCAGACATATTCTCCCCTCTGGGATACTTAAACACTACATTACTAGGATTATTTTAAAAAGTAATCTCTGTCTCTCTCCTCCTCCCCTCCCTCCCTCTGTATCAAAGTAATACAGAGCTGTTTTAAATATTAGGTTATTAGGATATTTTTAAAGGATCATTAGTACAAAAGACAACTCCTTTGCTTGAGTAGCATCATGCAACTAACATTTACCTATACCAGTGGTGGCTAATCTTTTTCTGCTCCCGTGCCAATAATTGCACGCGCACTCACTTGTGTGTGCTCGCATCCAGCACCCAGAAGACAATGCGTGTTGCCCCCCCATGCCCCCTGTACATGCATGTGCAGCCCCCCTTGCAGTTCAGCGCATCTGCACATGCGCATGCAATTTCCCCCTTGTGAGCCATGTCTTTGCACATGCGCATGTAATTTATTTATTTATTTATTTTATTTTATTGGACTTATATGCCGCCCCATCTCCAAGACTCAAGGCTCACAGTTAAAACATACAAATACAATAAATAATTAAAAAGAATTAAACCACTATAAAGTCCAATGAAACCGAATTAAAAAGTTAAAACTATCCCATACCCCCCGTGAGGTAATCACAGCCCGACTTGGTCAAATAGACAGGTCTTCAAATCGCAGCGGAAGGTGCGGAGGTCAGGGGCCAGACGGAGGTCCAGAGGCAGTTGATTCCATAAGTCGGGGGCCACCACAGAATAGCCTCGCCACTGGGGGACTGCCAGCCGACATTGACTTGCCGACGGGACCCCGAGGAGCCCCTGCCTGGGTGCCCGTACAGGGTGGTTGGTCCTCGATATCGGCAGGAGGCGCTCCCTTAAATATTGTGGACCCATGTCGTGTAGGACTTTGAATGTTAAAGCCAAGACCTTGAACCTCACCGAGCGCAACCGGCAACCAATGCAGGCCGCAGGAGGGGGTAATATGGGAGAATCGGGTAACTCCCATCACAACCCGCGTGGCCGCATTCTGCACCAGCTGCAACCTCTGGATGGTGTGCAAGGGCAGTCCTAAATAGAGGGCATTGCAGTAGTCGAGTCACGAGGTAACAAGGGCATGAGTGACTGTACGCAGGGCATCTCGGTCCAGAAACGGGTGAAACTGGCGAACCAGCCAGACCTGGGCAAAGGCCCCCACCTGCTCCTCCAACTGGAGCTGCACGTCCAGGAGGACCCCCAGGTTCCGCGCCCTATCCACAGGGGGCAACACCACTCCCCCTATGGTCAACGATGGACAATCTTTACTGGACCGAGATGCCGGTATGTACAGCCACTCAGTCTTGGCCAGGTTGAGCCAAAGCATGTTTCCATCCATCCAGATCCATATGCATCCAGACAGCGAGTCATCACGGAGAGGGCATCACTGATCTGGTTTGGGGTGGAGATGTATAACTGGGTATCGTCAGCATACTGGTGATACCTCACCCCGAATGATCTCACCCAGCAGTTTCATGTAGATATTAAATAAAAGGGGGGAGAGGACCGACCCTGAGGGACCCCACAAGTGAGCCCTCGGGCCAACCTCTGTCTCCCTGTCAACACCGATTGCGACTGCCCCGAGAGGTAGGAGAGCCACCAAGGAACAGTGCCCCCCACTCCCAGCCCCTTGAGGCCGCAAAGGATACCATGGTCGATGGTATCGAAAGCCGCTGAGAGGTCTAATAGGACCAGGACAGAGGAAAAACCCCTGTCCTGGGCCCTCCAGAGATCATCCATCAGTGCAACCAATGCCGTCTCTGTGCTGAAGCCAGGCCGGAAGCCCGATTGGTACGGATCTAGGTAGTCTGCTTCATCCAGGAAAAGTGGAAACTGCTGAGCCACCACACTCTCAACAACCTTCACCCAAAAACGAAAGTTGGAGACTGGATGAAAGTTGTCTAACACAGTTGGGTCCAGGGCAGGCTTCTTCAGGAGGGGCTCACCACTGGGCCAAACCTGACGCCCCCCCAAGGGAAGGCAGATTGAAATCACCCAGGACCATAAGCCCTGGGAGATCCACCGCCACCCCCGAGAGGACGCTGAGAAACCCAGGCAGGGTTGCTGCCACACAGCTGGGGGAAAGGTATGTCAGCAGCAAACCCACCCGACCACCAGGCCCCCACCTCAGGAGGAGGGTCTCACTTCCACCTATCTCAGGAACAGTGACCTCCCTTGGAGTCAGGGTCTCCCAAATAACCACAGCCACTCCACCACCTCCCCTGAGCCCGTGCCCGGTGCAAAATCCGAAAACCTGGGGGGCATAAGTCAACCAGAGGGACTCCTCCCTCTGGACCCAACCAGGTCTCAGTGATGCAGGCCAGGTCCGCAGCCTCCTCCTCAATCACCTCGCGGAGGAGGGAAGACTTATTAGCCACGGACCAATTTAGCCAATTTCCCCTTGCGCACCTTGGATCTGCGCATGCACGTGCAATCCCCTCACATGCAGCGCATCTGTGCGCATGTGCGTGCATCTCCTGCGCACCCCACTCTGCCTCCTGCACATGTGCACCAGATATCAACAATCAGCTGTCGGCGGCACATGCATGCGCAATGGGGCTCTTCCGGGCAACCCCTCGCCTGCCAGGAGAAATGGCTCTGCATGCCACTTCTGGCACGCATGGCATAGGTTCACCAACACAGACCTATACAGTACTCACAAATTTTAAATCCCCATTCTATAAATGTCTTGAATTAGAGATTTATGCTTCATGTCTTTTCATTTGAAATATAAAGTATGAGGGTGTTCTAAATGTTCAGTGAGCATAAGCACCTAACAGATCACTGAATAACCTTATATTCCCTTGGTTATAATTTGCTTGTTTTATAGTGTATAAATAACTTTATTAAATTAATATTTCTTGAATTGCAACTAAGTATTTCTTGAGTATGATTCCTGATGATTACATAAAGATTGCCATGCAGATTCTTGGGAATGCAATGAAATATTCTTTCAGGTTTTGTTCTTTTTTATACACAGTGTGTTTTCCCAATATAGCATATAGCCTTGTATTCTTGCAATCTTCTCTTGCAATCTCACATCCAGTACTGAAAGGCTTGATCCTGCTTAAATCAACAGTGGAAAAAAAACTAGTTTTATAACACTTTTCTATAGCATCTTGAAATAGTGTAACATTTTTTCATCCCAAAGTTTAAAACATGCAAGGATCAATATTACAACTGGTTATTAAATGTGCAAAAGGTTTACACAAAATAAAAATAATTTCCAGAATGAAGGTTCTGCATACTAAATATTTTTATTCCACCTGAAAACCTACCACTTAATAAATAAGTGACTGTTATATAAGATCATTCTTGCCCTCAAGGTTATGATGAGGATACAAATGGAAAAGAATCAGAATGGAAAGAATGAACTGTAGAACCCAAGTTGTAAAGTTTAATGGTTCTTATAAGGGCAAGTCATAATGGAAATGAGTACTAAGGGTGATCTAAATAATACAGTTGTTTCCAATTACTTCTGTGAGGTGGCTGCAAATTCTGGAAGCTGAAGCCCATGCATTTTAAACTTTCCAAGTCTTAAAATACTAGTAGAGAGAACAGAACAGAATAGAATAACCAAGTTGGAACAAACCTTGGACATCGTCAAGCACTAGCCCCTGGCTCAAGCAGGAAATCCTATAGCATTTCAGACAAATCGTTATCCATAATCCAATCTCTTCAAAAAAATCTCTAGTGTTGGAGTACCCACAACTTCTAGAGGCAACTTGTGCCACTGATTGTTTAGTCTAACTGTCAGGAAATTTCTCCTGATTTCTAGGTTGGTTTTCTTTTTGATGAGTTTCCATTCATTGCTTCTTGTCTTTGGAAAATAGGTGCTTTGGAAAATAGGTTGACCCCACCTTCCTTTGTGGCAGCCCCTCAAATATTGGAACACTGCTATCATATGACCCCCTAGTCCTTCTTTTCAATAAACTATACATAGCCAATTCCTGCAACCTTTCTCCAAATGTTTTAGCCCAGTTGTTACCAAGGGCTAGGAGTAAAAAATTACAGTTTCCTTGTAATTACTTTTTCATAAAGAGTTGTTGGTTCCAAAATATTCCCATTCCAAATAAAGCAACCACAGAAGCATAAGTTAGAAATTCTGGTGTTCAAATCTGAGAAGCCTTGGTAGCTCAGGCTGTTAAATGCCTGCTCTTAAGATCCAGCTGCCTACAATTATTGTAGGCTCGAATCCCACCAGGCTCAAGGTTGACTCAGCCTTCCATCCTCTCGGGGTAGGTAAATTGAGGACCCAAGATTGTTGGGGGCAATTAGCTGACCTTGTAAAAATGCCGCTTAGTAATAAGCAGGCATATACAATGGAATGAAGGCTATTGCTGAGCGCATTGGGTTGTGCTCCAAAAATTGTAAGCCACCCTGAGTCTTCGGAGAAGGGCGGCATATAAATGTAATTAAAAAAAAAAAAAAGAAGCACAATATTACAGGAAATACCTACCCTTGGGAACGTTGTTTTAAAAGAATCTACCATTTCATTTGTTGCCTGATTTCACTGAAACTTTCTTGCTATAATTCAACTACAACTTTATTCTATCTGATTGTATATTCAAGTTGCATTGAAGAAAGAAATAAGAATTTGCTTAAAAACTCATCAATACACAAATATGTATTTATTTATACAACATGTTTTAAATACCAGCTATTCACCAATAACATGTTGCTTGTTTTCTGGAATGATGCTTAAAATAATCATCTGTCTAACAATAAAAAGCTGTTACGTAGTAAATTCTAAAGCATTTTCAATTTAGTAGGATAACCTCTGCTAATGAGCAGATTAGCTATTGTCATATTTAAGGATATTGTATCAAAATCTTTTCAATTTGGAATGTTCTGCTGGTAATGTCAAACTGGAGAGGAGTAAATTCACATTTTTGTGCAAGGACATTCAGCCTGTATAACTTATCAATGTCTTGTATTACCATATAATTCTTCTGCACATGGAGAAGATCTAATCTTCACTTGTTGTGATCAATAATTCAATAACATATCAGCCATCTTACTATAAACAGATCAGACTGTTATTAGCAAGGAAAAGCATCAACTTTTCCCTTGGTTCACGATTTACTACAAAAAAATGCATGTTTATCCTACTTTTTTTTTTTTAATTACATTTATATGCCGCCCTTCTCCGAAGACTCAGGGCGGCTTACAATTTTTGGGATACAACCCAATGCGCTCAGCAATAGCCTTCATTCCATTGTATATGCCTGCTTATTACTAAGCGGCATTTTTACAAGGTCAGCTTATTGCCCCCAACAATCTTGGGTCCTCAATTTACCTACCCCGAGAGGATGGAAGGCTGAGTCAACCTTGAGCCTGGTGGGATTCGAGCCTACAGTAATTGTAGACAGCTGGATCTTAAGAGCAGGCATTTATAGCCTGAGCCACCAAGGCTCTTGCACTTAACCCTGGAAGGTATCAAGCCTTAAAATACAAGTCTTTAAAGCAATATACAAAGTTTTATGTACTTTACTACACTAAAGGTTTTTGTAATATACTGAAGATAAGTACATTAACCATCCTATTTTATTAAGAATTCATGAACATATTTTATTTAATGTGTGTTATTTATCTGTTTCAAAGGCAGCTGCATAATACACATCATATTTCAACTATTGGTTTTAATATAATTTGGAGTCACTTCTTTATATATTACTAAAACTGGTGTGTTTGTCTGCTTGTAATCTTCAATTTGGTGAAACAGTGCAGCCTATGGCAAAAATTTTTGAACTAAAGTACTTCAAATGGACGAACTTAAAGAATACATCCGAATCTGGGATCCATTATTCCTGTTGGATTGAAATGTTGCAAAGTTGTAGCAACTTTGATGCTGCCACACTGCCAGAGTCATCTGTGATCATGTGATTGTCATTTCCAATACTCTCTGACAGCTCCCCACAAGTCAGCTGGAAAGCCAGCTGAAAGTTACAAATCCAAGACCAGCAAGCAGGTAAGTGGCTGCTGCTTCCAGGTGGGGAAGGGAGCAAGAAAGTGTATGAGAGGTGCAGTGAGAACTAAAGAGGATGCATGAGGGTGCACAAACGGCCGACATGATCACAGAGGAACTGGGGGAAGTGTCCAAGTAGGGGAGACTTACCCAAAAATCTGTAACCTTTCCTATTGACTTTCTCCCTGCAAGCTTCCCCAAGCAAGCCAGTAAGGAAGCTGGAAGGAAACTGCAAATCTAAGCCAGTAGCCAGATATGGCTGTTGCCAGGTGGAGGATGGAATGAGGGTATGTGTGAGGGGTACAACAATGGTCAGGGAACATTCTTGAATTTTACAAAGCACATAGCGATCTATAAGTAGCCGTGCTATTCTTAGATGCTCAGAAAGCTTTCAATATCGTAAACAGGCCATTTTTAATACAACAGTTAAAATATATGGATATTGGCAAAAACTTTCTAAATATAATCATGGCAATATACATACAACAAGAAGCAAAAATAATAATAAACGGAGAACTGACAACTTCCACATACAGAAAGACATGAGACAAGGCTGCCCTCTCTCTCCATTACTATTTATATTCACATTAGAGGTGTTAATGAGAATAATTCGGCAGGAGTCCCAGATAAAAGGATTGGAAATTAAAAAAGAAACTTTTAAACCACAAGCATTTGCTGACGATTTAGGGTTTTTTTGGGGGGGGGGAGATCCTGAACAAATGGGCCTGAAATTAATAGAAAAACTTGAAGAATATGGAGAAGTAGCCAGCTTGAAAATAAATAAAGGTAAAATGAAAATTATAGCCAAGAACATGACCAAAAAAACCCAAAAAACCAGCCAATAAATTAGACATCCAAATAGTCCAAAAAATAAAATATTTAGGAATTATCATCTCGGCACACTGTTCAACGATCAAAGAAGATAATTATGAGAACCTATTGAAACAAATTAAAAAAGACCTATAAAATTGGAACAACTTACAACTATCATTAATAAGAAGGATATCAGCAATTAAAATAAATATATTACCTAAGATCCTATTTCTGTTCCAAAACATACTGATTAAATTAGAAAAAAAATTCTTCAAAGATTTGAATAAAATGACATTAAACTTCATATGGCAGGGAAAAAGACCAAGGATTATTGAAACATCTCCAAGATACAAAAGAAAGAGGGGGATTAGGCTTCCCAGAATGGGAATTGTATTACCCAGTGGCTGCCCTAACATGGGTTAAGGATTGGATAAATCTAGATAACAAAAGACTCCTACTTTTAGAAGGGCATATAGGGCTGGCGTGCATATCTGTGGCCTGGCAGAAACATGGCCCACCAATATTTTCTGAGGCACAAAATTCGTCAAGCTCTAATTTTGATCTGGAATAAAATAAGACTGCAAAATTTACATGGAAACTCCAGGCTGGCTCTCATCTTTAAAAGCAATAATATACCCAAACCTTTATAATCAGAAAAAAGCTATCACATACAAAGACATTATAACAGAAGAAGATCAATTAGAGCAGAGGCAGGAACTTAAACAACAAGGAATAGCACTGGAATGGTGGGCTTATCTTCAAATTCAATCTAGATAAGAAAAAGATAAAAAAAGAATGGGGAATCAATTGTCAAGACATGGCACTAGATAAAATACTATTAGGACCAGAGACAAAACAAATAAAGAAACTTTACAAATATCTACTTTACCACAAAATGTATGAAGAACAAGTTAAAGAACCGATGCTAACCTGGGCTAGAGATCTCGGACATAGCATAAACCTAGACTAATGGCAGCAAATTTGGAACTGGAACAAAAAGATCACACTAGCTACATCCTTCAAAGAAAATTTGCTTCAGAAGTTTTATAGGTGGCATCATCCACCGGCCAGGTTAGCAAAAATGTATGGTTCTCAATCGCCCACATGCTGGAAATGTTAGAAAGAATGGGGTACCTTTTACCATATGTGGTGGGACTGCAAAAAAATACAGGAGTTCTGGCACAAAATCTGGCATGGCTGGAAGAAATGTTGGGTCTACAAATTAGCTTTATACCAGAGATGTTCCTATTAGGAATAATAAAAAAGAACTTTAGTAAAGCAGCTATTTATTTAATTATTCATGTAATTACAGCAGCAAGAATATTACTTGCCCAAACTTGGAAGTCAAAAGAAATTCCAAATGATGAACTATAATAGATAAGATTTTTCAATGTACTGAATTAGATAGCTTGACACTAGAATTGAAAGAACGAGACAAATCAGAATATTATAAAGTATGGAAAAATTTGTATGTATGGAGGGACATGGAAGGAAGTCTATAAAATGAAAATTAGAATTTAAGATGTAATTGAAATGCAGTACAAGAATAAGATCTAAAATGATATAGACTAAGTGTAAATAGGTATATATATAAATGCCTATATTTCTTATTGTTTCTCATTGTAAAATGTAAAGACTGAAATGTATGTCAAAGAAAGTCCACCACATTCAAGACTTTTTAATGTTTATTTTCAATAAAAAAAAACAATGGTCAGGGAAGGTGTACAGGGGGATGCAAGATGCATATGCAAGGAATGATGTAAGGATGTGCCTGAGGGTTCAGATGACCCTTAGGAGTATAGTTCTATTTTTAAAATATTTTTATAATCTATTCAATTTTCCAATGTTCTACAGATATACACACACATCTACACAGTACTATCTAGATTGGGGTCTCCAAACTTGGCAACTTTAAGACTTGTGGACTTCAACTCCCAGAACTCTCCAGCCAGCAACTGGAGACCTCTGATCTAGATCTACAGGTAATATTATTAGTTGTAGACATTACAGGAAGAGAGTTGTATTAATCAAGGTTGCAAAAAAAATCACAAACTGATAGCACTTTTTCTAATAAATTTTACTGAAAGGCACAAGCAAATGACTTAATAAAATTTATTAATCAGTAAAGGTGCTTCAAGACTCCAATTTTAAGCAATACTTTTGTTATTCTAAAAATTCTATCTATCTATCTATCTATCTATCTATCTATCTATCCATCCATCCATCCATCCATCCATCCATATCTATCTATCTATCTATCTATCTATCGAGCTGTTCTCTGTTTTATGGGACAGTCTTATATTTTAATGCAAAGGAAATAATGCATTTCCATTTCAAACATTAGAAAGGTGACATTAAGGTAAAGGAGAATATAAATGGTAGATCATTATAAAATATGTATGCATCTATATGTGAGTATATACTCAGATATGCACACACATTTTTTAATGTTTGAAATTAAAATGCATTGTTCTCTTGCATTAAAATATAAGGCAACATAAAACAGAGAGCAGTTCTACTTGTAATTTGTTTTAAAAAATATTTTATTCTATTAAGTCTGCATTCTTCCCATCTCCTACCCACTACGCAGTTCAAAAACAAATGTAAAACAACAATAAAAAAGAATGGCAAAATGGAGCAATTGCAACATACTGTCATCCCTCCAAAGAGGCTACATTTACGAGCCAAAGGTCTGGGCAAAGGGTCATGTCATCAAGGCCCTCTAAAAATGCCAATAGGATGGGAGCCATCACATCTGTAGGGGAACCTCATTCAGAGGACAGCTCTGCGACAGAGAATAGATGGCATTAAGAAACCCTGCCAGATCAAAGCAGCTGGGCAGATACTAGGAAAGATAGTCTCTCAAATAGCTACGCCCTATAGGGCTTTATATGTAACAATCAGCACCTTCAATCACACCCGGAAACAAACTGGCAACCAGTGCAGTTCATGGAGAACAGTTGTTATGTAGGTATACTCAGCCATGCCCATCACTGCCTCCACTACCACATTCTGGACCACTTGAAATTTCTGGGTATTCAAGTGCAGCTCTAAAGAACAGGCAGATGGACGAATAGACAGGCAGACAGGTATACTGCACTGCAAAATACTTGCAAATTGTATGTTAGCAATTCAAACATTGCTTTAATAGCTTGTAGAAGCAAAGTAAGAATTAATCAAAATTCAGTTTTATTTTTACTGTCATGATTTTTAGGGTACAGCATACATTCCACTAGATGGCACTCTGTGTAATAATGCTAATTTATTTTATTTTGTACAAGCACTTCTTAAAACATCAGATTTCATGAAAGAATTAAAATCTGTACAAATATTTCTGGATGTAATTTATACAGAAAGTTAACAATTTTAATACACGGATTTATGCATTTACTTGACTAACCAGATACACTGCACAGAATAAAAAAAATTCGCAAATAGGAACAATATAAATGAGATGATCATCTCATACTCCACCAGCAGTATCCAAAGCATTTCCAATTAAAAATAATACATTACATATAAAATATTAAATAATTCAGTCAAAATCGTACAATGTACACAAATAGCTCTTTTCAAACATCTGCCTCAAGTATTCTTAAATATATGAAACAAACCTACATTTCTTAAGAAACTGAAAAGAGACTACTTACATTTATGTATATTTGTGTGGGTTTTAAAGATAAAAGATAAATTCTGTTTGAATTCAATTTCTGGTGATTTCATGGACACCAACCACCAAAATGAAATGACTATAAACGTTATAATAGCCCCTTATTTTCATCATTATATTTTCCCTTCCCCTCTATTTCTAGCTCAACTCAGATGCATAAACATGCTTTGTTTATATTTAAATTATAGCTAAATGAATATCCATAAGATGAGTTCATCTGTCAGGAAGGG
The DNA here is from genome assembly GCA_009733165.1 of Naja naja. NCBI lineage: Eukaryota > Metazoa > Chordata > Lepidosauria > Squamata > Elapidae > Naja > Naja naja. The sequence continues at coordinate 3,230,155 of CM019152.1, forward strand.
GAAAAAAAGGAGACTTCCCTTGTTTGATAAAAGACCAACCTTCCTTTCCTGCATAAAATCTACTAATTGAACTTTACTTGACCCCAAATATGTGTTCTGATCTCAAATTTATAACAATTTATCTCAAGCCTACACTAACATTTTCAAACCTGGGCTCTGAGATAGCAACACCTGGTAAATTTGATGAAAGCAAAATGGCTTTACAGACTTTTGTGTTTAAGACACCGGATTCCTTCTTTGCTTCCTTATATTCCTTGAAAATGAAAATGGAAGGTACAGCTACAGGAATAGAAATGGAAAATGTGCAGTATTGTGTAGCAAGTCTTCACCAAAGTCCACTACTTCAGCAGGAAGCAGCATAACAACTGATTGGCTGTTCTGTCTGACAGGTAAAAGGAGTGCTGTCAGATGGAATCAGCTGTTGCCGGATAGCTGTTCTGTTAGCTTTCGGCTGTTATTTAGAGCCGATGTTAGAATTAAATAAATTTGTTAGCTTTAACTCCTGGTCGTCTCCATTTGTCCACCTCAGTACATAATACTGGCGACGAGGATGGGATGCAGCTAATTGAGACAACCAGAGAGCTGAAGTCACCTCAAGAGCTGAAGTCACAGGCGCAATAAGACTGTCTTGTCTTGCCAAACCAATTCTGCCTGAGCAGCCAATCACCGGCCAGTGGAGCAATGGCAACTTCACCTTCTTTCTCCCCATATCAACCAACTTCAGATACATGGGATTCCTATCTCAACAGTTTTGACTGCTTTACCATGGCTAACAACCTCAGAGAAATCTCCAGTGACTGAAAAGGCATTTTTTCTCAGTTTCTGTGGAGCTGAAGTTTTTGAAACAGCTAGTGCCATGCTTGCCCCTCAGGCAGTACAAGAAGTATCTTGGGATACCCTCCTGATCACATTGGATAACCATTACGTACCCAAACCTTCATGGATAGGCTGTAGGCATGTCTTTCATTGCTGTTACCAAGCCGAGGGCGAGTCCATTAGCAGGTATATAGCAGCTTTAAAAAGGAGAGCCCTACATTGCGGGTTTCAAGACCTCAATGATGTCCTCCTTGACAATTGGTTTGTGGGGTGAGGGATCTACGCCTACAGAGAAGACTGCTAGCTAAAACAGATCTCACACTACAATTGGCAATCGACAAAGCCCAGACTGCTGAGCTGTCAACCCAATCTGCAGCAGAAATCCAGGGAGCTAATAACCCATCAGCCATCAGAAGGACTCAAGCTATACACCAAGATGACTATGAAGAAACCATTGAGGAGGAAACAACATCTACCTGAGGACGCCAAGGTCTAAAAGCTAGGCAAGCGAGGTGAGACCACGGCAAACAAAAACGGCTTGCGTGGGCCATGGCAGAAAACATCCAAGGGCGACATGCAAGTTTAAAAATGCAATATGCCAGAGGTGTCAGAAGAAGGACCATCTAGCTTGAGTATGTAGAGCTATCCATCCATCTAACCAGCCACTAACCCACCAGCCAACAAGAGCAGCACGACTTAGAGAGGATTGTTTTACTGTAGCCAGGGGGTACAGCAACCCAGAAGCAATGATAGGACAAACCTGCCAAGCCGGCGCCAAGAAAATATTCGTCACCATTGGAATTGAAGGTGCCCCCTGCCGTAAGGAAGTAGACACAGGGTCCACCCTGTCAATTGTATCGTGGAGCACCATTAAGTGTTTAGTGACCAAAATATCAAAGAAGAGGCTACAGCAGTGCCACTTACATCTATGTGATTACCAAGCTAACAGCATCCTTGTCGTCAGAATCAGCAAGTTCTGGGTGAGTTTCCAAAATTTTGAAGAGAGGCTCCAACTAGTGGTCGTAGATGGATCCCTACCCAGCCTATTAGGATTGGACTGGTTTGCCTCACTGGGTTTAGGAATCAGCGGCATTCAATGCCATAAAAAATCTAAAAACAGAGAACCTAGCCCAAGAATTTCCAGATGTGTTTAACGGGGCCTAGGAAAATATTCAGGGACACCCATCTCTTTTAACTTAGACCCCCAGGTCCCCCCTATTCATCTTAAGCCACGCTGGGTGCCTTTGCTTTACAAAAAAAATTGAACAACTGGATAAGCTTATTGCCCAAGGAATATTAGAGGCTGTGGACCACGCAAAGTGGGAAACCCCAATTGTAACACAAATTTTAAATGGGTGGCTCTGTCAGAATATGTGCCGATTACAAATGTACTTTAAATAAGGCACTACAAATACATGCCTACCCAGTACCAGTTGTCCAACACCTCCTACATTCCCTGGGTGAAAGCAAAATCTTTGCCACACTAGACTTAGCCCAGGCTTACCAGCAATTCCCAGTAGACGAGGCAACGACAGAAGCCCAAATAATTGTCACCCATAGAGGAACCTTCAAATGCTGCCAATTACAGTTTGGGGTGAGTTTAGCATATGGGCTATTTCAGAACCTTATGGAGCGCCTCCTACATGTCATCCACGGTGTCGTCCCATATTTTGACGATGTCTTAATATCAGCTACTAACATAATGGAGCTCCTAGACTGCCTAAGCATAGTTTTAGGCAGGTTCCAGGAAGTTGGACTTAAAGTCAATAAAGACAAGTGTCAAATAGCAGTTAAACAAGTGGAATTCCTGGGCTACCTAATTGACACTGCTGGCCTACACCCCACTGAATCTAAAATTCAAGCCATTCAAAAAGCACCAATTCCACTAACAAAACAGAATTACAGTCATTCCTTGGATTTTTAAATTTCTATGCAATTTTCCTCCCCCACAAGGCATCTATTGCTGAGCCACTTCATAGACTATTAGATAAAAATACACCTTGGTTCTGGGGACGCACACAGGCCGCAACATTCCAAGCTGTCAAATCGTTACTAACCTCGGACAGCGTATTAATGCAATTTAATGAAAACTTACCATTGGTTCTCGTATGTGATGCCTCCCCTTACAGCGTGGGAGCTGTTCTTAGTCACAAACTGTCTAATGCAAAGAAGCACTCACTGCTTTCTTTTCACAAACTTTTGCATCAGCAGAGCGTAATTACAGCCAAATAGACAAGGAAACACTGGTTGCCATGGCCAGTGTCAAAAAATTTCACAAATACCTCTATGGTGCCATTTTGAGCTAGTTACTGACCACAAGCCACTCCTGGGTCTACTAGCAGGGGACCAACAATCACCACAAGTCTTGTCCGCAAAAATGACTGTTGGACTATCTTCCTTGCCGCTTATAACTACATGCTCATGCACCACACCGGAAAACTCTTAAGCCATGCAGACGCTTTAAGTTGCTGCCAGCTACCCACCAAAATCTAAGACCCAGAACCAGCAACAGCGGTACTGCTTATCAACAAACTTCCACCACCCATAAATGCAGCCAACATTGCCAAACAATCAACTCAAGACAAGGTAATATCCCAGGTGCTGGGCTGGGTATGGAGAGGATGGACCTCAGGACCTGTCACTAGGGAATTCCAGCCTTTCCATGCCTGCCAACATGAGCTGTCAACTCAGCGGGGCTGCCTCTTATGGGGGAATATGGTGGTAGTCCCCCCAAAATTACAACATCAAGTTTTAAAAACTTTACATGAAGGGCACTCGGGAATTGTTGAGATAAAGGCCCTGGCTCGCAGCTATGTATGGTGGCCTAATTTAGACAAGGCTATTGCCAAATGGGTCACCGCATGCCAGCCCTGTCAAACCTCAAGACCAGCATCCCCTGTGGCACCGTTAACACAGTTGGACACCCCTAAGGCGCCATGGTCATGGATTCACACAGACCTAGCCAGGCTCTTTCAAGGAAAGATTTTTCTAGTAGTGGTAGATGCTTACTCTAAATGGTTAGAAGTGATTCTGATGCCATCTACCATGTCTGAAGCTGTAATAAAGGGCCTCTGAAACCTATTTGCCACACATGGACTACCTGACTTGATAGTGTTGGACAATGGGCCCCAGTTTGCATCCTCCCAAATGGAATTATTTCTAGCAGGACAGGGCATTTGCCCCATGGCACCCGGCAAGTAATGGCCATGCAGAACAGATGATATGATCCACCAAGGAAGTCTTAACCAGGATGGACTCGGGGATTGGCATGCTAAAGTGGCAAAATACCTTTTAATTCAACATGTACCCCTAGTGTTACAACGAATCGCAGCCCAGCCGAACTCCTGATGGGTTGGAGGCTATGAATTAACTTGGACAGATTGCACCCAAACTACTCACCAGAAATACCTTTTGATGCTAATTCTAAAATCAGGACATTTAAAATAGGTGACCAGGTACAATTATGCAGGGGATCCCATGTGGGTGCCTGGACAAATTCTCAAAATAACAGGACCCCATTCTTACAGGGTGTCCTTGGAGGATGGAAGAATATGGCGTCACCATGTAGACCAGTTAAGATGGCGCATCACAACCACCCCAAGGGGGCCAATGGCTATCCCAGCCCTGAGTTCCTCAGAAACTAGGTAGGCTGAACCTGCAGAAGGCCTACCTTTACAGCAAGTCCCGCTCTCACCTGGGAATGTTTCCTCTCTTCCAGAAGGGCCTCCAGTAATTCAACAAGCACCTACAGCTGGTCCACCACTGAAAAAAGTCCCACTCAAGTCCAAAGCCACAACAGACAACAATCCACAGCAGCCTCCAGAGGACCAGAGAACACTGGCAACAGGTCCACTTGGGAAGGCTGCTGGAACCAAACTGTGTAGATATATAAGGGCAAGGCACCATCTAGCCTATCTACAGAACTGTGCATGCTCCATCTGGGAAAGAAGGAGTATTGTGTACCAAGTCTTCACCATGGTCCGCTACTTGAGGGGGAAGCATCGTAACCTCTGATTGGCTGTTCCATCTGATAGCTCGCTATAAAAGGAACGCCATCAGATGGAATCAGTTGTTGCCAGTTAGCCACTCTGTTAGCTTAGAATTAATAAAAAAGTTAGAATTAAATAAACTTGTTAGTCTTATCTCCTGATCATCTCCATTTGTGCACCTCAGTATATAATATGCAAGGCTTCACATGGCTGAAACCTTTTTTTTAAAAATTACATTTATATGCCGCCCTTCTCCGAAGACTCAGGGCGGCTTACAATCTTTGGGACACAACCCAATGCGCTTAGCAATAGCCTTCATTCCATTGTATATGCCTACTTATTACTAGGGCTTTTTTGCCCCCCCCCCGTGGTATTTTTACAAAGTCAGCTTATTGCCCCCAACAATCTTGGGTCCTCACTTTACCTACCCCGAGAGGATGGAAGGCTGAGTCAACCTTGAGCCTGGTGGGATTCGAGCCTGCACTAATTGCAGGCAGCTGGAACTAAGTGTTAGACGTTTAACAGCCTGCACCACCAAGGCTCTTTTTAAAATAATGCAAAGCCTGTCTTGGGGGCAGTGAGGGGTTTTTAGTCTTTATCATCTGAATGACTTGCATTCATAACACCTTTTCCACATTTGATGTATCATGGAGGAAAAAAAATTAAGCACACTTTCCTTCTATAGTTCACAAGTTTTGGTTTTATGGTATTATCTACTGTAGTGCAAAAAAAGGGGGGGGGGTGTCTGGGGAATTCTGGGAATTGAATCTTAAAGCCACCAAGGTTGAAAAGCACTGATCTAAGGAAATCAGTTTTCCTGCTAGGTTTGTCTATAGGCAAAATATTTGACACAAACAGGCCTACACAGATATTTTACAGATCACTAGAAACCAGCAAAGCATTTTTAAAAAATTAAAAATGTCTAAAACTATATATATGACAATTTATATCTACTCTTTCAAACAGACTGAATGTAAAAAGTAGGTGGCAGCTGTCATAGTGAGCATGCTTTCCAGCCTTATATTAGTTTTCATGGATTGACTGATAAGACTTTAGTTGAGGAAAATCATTAACTGGGAGATTTTTTTTCTCTTTGCTCCATATTTATTTAGTTTTAGCATCTCTTAGCTGAAGATCATAGCCTGACTCAGAACTCATCCATTATTTGAAACTTCTGCAACATCATTACAAAACTACAATAAATCCTGAGAGAAATGGACAACTTGAAATGGACCCCAGGTTTTGCTTAAAACTGCTTCCTATATAAAACATTCAGTAGAACTTCCTCAACACAGAGGCATGCATTGGACTTCATTACTTTATGAGGCACCATGCACATTGGTAAGAGAAGGGAACGTACCTATACAACATCATGTCACAACAAATGTCCATTTTTAAAAGTATCTTAATCGCATTTAATAAATCCAATCAGTATGTAATTGATCAAAAATGTGGAAACTGTAGTTCAATGTTTCTAAATGTCAAATCATGAACTGAGGGAAAAGGAATCCTCTGGCAGGGTACAGTAGTGGGGTACAGTGTTAGATACAACAACGAAAGAAAAAGATTTAGGTGCGCTTATAGCAGGTGACTGCAAAATGAGCCAACAGTGTGGCCAGGCAGCTATGAAGGCAGCCAAAATTCTGGGATGCATCACTAGAGGGATCACAAGCAGGAAAAAGAGATCCTAATCTTGCTATGTAGGATTTTAGTCAGATCCCATTTGGAATACCATGTTCAGTTCTGGAAACCTGACTTTAAAAAATGGTATTGATAACATAGAATGAGTTCAGACTTTTCACAAAAACGATGCAAATCTGAGGGACAAAACATATGAGGAGAGATTGGAGAAAATGAATGTGTACAGCCTGGAGGACAGAAGAGAAAGGAATGACATGACTGAAACCTTTAAATATTTTAAGGATGTAAATAAGATTCTAGAAGGCAGTATTTTCAATATTAAGCAAAAATCAAGCACACAGGGGCATAACCTGAATCTGACAGGAGGGAAGTTCAAAAGAGATGTTAGAAATTTTACTTCACAGAAAGAGTAGTAGAAGCTTAGAGCGACAGAGGTAGTGGGTCAATTATCGGTAACTGAGTTTAAACATGGTTGGGATGAACATGTATCAATCATCCAACAAAAATAAAATTAAATAAATAAATAAATCTCAAGGCTTGATGGACTTCTAGATCTTTTTTGTCTTCAGTTTTCTATGTTTCTATAACTGCTGGTAAAAAAGTCAAAACAGTCTGGATAGTGGAGGTGGCAGTATCTAGAGATAGATAGCAGAAAAGAAGAGGAAGAACTGGAGAAGATAACAAAATTCAAAGACCTGCAAATAGAAAAAAACAAGTGGCAAAACAAAGCAAAGATTTAATTTAATTTAATAATTGGACTTGTATGCCGCCCCCTCTCCGAAAGGACTCGGGGCAGCTCACAACTAAAAATAACAACAATAAATACATTAAAAACGGATTAAACACTACAAGCCCACATAAAATTAATTTAAAAACCCGCTCCCCGAGGTCAGTCCAGCCCAGCCTGTTCAAACAGCCAAGTTTTCAGATCGTGGCGGAAAGAGCGGAGATCCGGAGCCAAACAGAGCCCCACGATGGTACCAAAGATGCAATGCCATAACAAACATCCCACTTGAACACCATCAACCAATTGTATTACTATGGATGAAGGAACTAAAATTCACATTAAATTATAGTTTGAAAGAAAACTTTAATAAAATGATATATCATTGGTACTTGACCCCAGATTGTAATTTTAATATAGTTGGATAATGTTTAATTGACAGACTGGATTTTGTCATATATTTTATCAGTTATTTATTATTTAATTCTAGCATTTTTAATTGTATATTTATTGTTTTATTTGTTCTGGTTTCTGGTCTATGACTGTAATAAATTGACTTGAATTGAATTGATCCCAGATAGACTAGCTAAAATATATAAAGGGATTTCTAATAAGTGCTGGAAATGTCAAAATCCAGATTCATTTTATCATATGTGGTGGTGTTGCAAATATGTGAAAGCATACTAGATACATATAACAATGACAATGCAGAAATATTTAAGGTAAAAATATTAATGAAACCTGAAGCTTTTCTTTTAGGTATGATGGACAAATAAATTGAAAAGCAATTTGGGGTGCTATTCCTTCACATGGTGATGGCTGTGAGGATTGTACTTGCCAAGCATTGGGAACAAAAAGAGATGCCAACTGTTGAAGAATGGATCTTGAAATTGACTGAATTAGCAGAGATGGTGAAATTAACTGCTTTGATTTGAGATAATGGACTGGACAACTTTATAAGAGACCGAAATCATCTGTGGACTTTCTATGTGCTAAATATAATAACAGAGGGATTTGAAGATTAGTGTAATGTTTTAACTCAACCTGTTGACTCTTTTTTCTTCTTTTATATTTTCACACACACACTTTGTAAAAGGGGAAATGTATTGCTTTTTCTTTTCTTTCAGCACCTAGCTGGGTAGATCCTACATCTTAAATGTTAAATTTAATTGACCACAAAAATTGACCCTGACAGCAGCTTTGCTTGGAACAATTGACATCCTGCGATGATATCTTTAAGATCATCAAACATCCTGTCTGCCCATCCCAGGTCCTTAGAACGGACTCAATAGGTGGATAAAAATGCCAAATCCAGTCTAAACATCTGGCTGACTGTGAAACAAGCAATAACAATATAATAATATGCAAGTAACAATGTAATTCAGCAAGAAATATCACTTCATATGTATATTTTTACACCTGGCATGATAAAACAAAAATAAACTAAGATGCAGTCACATACATACAAACACACACACTTTTCCTTCCCATCACCTGCCTTCACACTTGATGTGATAAAACAAAAATAGACTAGGGAACATATAAACATACACACTCTTTCTTCCCACCATCTGCCTGTTTCCCCAGTTTTTCCCATATACTTTTTAAATGAGAAAAATTAGGAAGGAACAAAGAGCTCTCTTATAAGTTTTGCATTAATACGAAGACTCAGACCAAGGGATTCGCATTAAAATAATTGGAGTAAGTCAAAAGGCAGGAAGATTTTACTGTTGGTCTGTTTCTCAAAAAAGAAGGTTTTTCCAGAAGACTGCAGACTTTAGAGGTAGCTTATTCTGAAACTGTATGGTTAGTTGTATGCTGACATGAGGTTAGAAAAAAAGGGGTTGGACTAGATTATCTTTGAAGTACATTCCAAATGATTCTACTAATAGCTAACATTGGATAGTTTATCCTCAACAAATGCAAATGAGTACCAAAACAAGCCACACATTTTTCTGAAATAAGTGACAGTTTGGGCTTGGCTTTTTAAATTTTACTTTTGCATGTAGTGCCCTCGTTTTTCAACTCATATTTCAGTTGTTGGAAATTTCCTTAAAATATGAGGTTTTGACATTCTTACAAAATGACAGTTTTATGACAAATAGAATAAGCATTCAACACCACCCATGAAAACCTCTATTTAGAATATATTTCCCAATAAATAATCTACAAAGAAGACAAACAGAATGTAAGAAAGAGGGGGAAAAAAAAACCACAATTAGTTTTCTAGTTACACACTGCAAGTAGAATACGCAGTACCCTTTACAGAGTTATCTCTTGGCAGATTTTTTTCAGAAAAGAATCAACAGATGCCAACTCTTTCACCCAAAATATGCTAACGGACTGTAATTTCACTCTTACCTGGGTCTTAAGCATTTTTAAAAATTATCCTTATCTGAATTATATCAGTTGATCACCTGACTGGAGTTTGAGGGAGGGAAGTCAGCTGACCATCTTTTCACACTGCTCTGAGCTTTCTCCATTGTACTTTTATCATGTGAGTCAGTACAGAACCAGCTGTCATTGCTTCAAGAAGAAGGGGGGAAGGAAAGGAACATGGGCCCCTCTATTCCCACCCTCTTCCTCCTTCGTCTTCCCTCTTTCTCATACTCCGCCCCACCTTCTTTTTACTAACCATTCTTCAACTTTTCATTAGTTTTCTACTGGGGGGGGGGGCGTCTCCCAAAGGGAAACAAATTCCACAACCCGCAAGCATTTCCCCTACATCTTCAGGTTTCTCGACCTCCACTGCTCCCCCCCTGCCTGCCCTGCCGCCCAGGAAATCAGAGAAAAGGCATCACATTCCACAACTCTCAGTCAGCCCTGGCAAGCTATGAGGCATTTTCAGTCACACAGTACAAAATGTATTAGTCAGAGCCTGAAAGACCACACACTTTGTACCACTACCATGCAGTCAGAGTGGTCTGAGCTAAGCTACAGGGGAAGAAGAATTGGCTTTACCTAACCAGGTCACTTTCCTACGGTTTTCTTGTTTAAGAAAAAAACCACACAGCAGGAGAAAAAGATAGCTGGAATTTGCTGTAAACATCTACTTAATGTCGGAAAGGTTCAGCCTCAGCCTATTCTTAAGGCACGTTCTTGAACAATACATCTCCCCCTTAAAGAGAATGTATTGTTCCAAAAACTGCAAGGCATTATCTAACTCAGAACTTCTATCTCACTTTTTTTTTTTCCTTAGGAAGCCCCTAAAATAAATGTGGAAGCAATGATTCAGTTTCTCTCAAATTACTTATTTTCAACGTAATTCTTTCTCTTCCTGCTTTCTGTATAAAAATAAAACCATTTTTTTTAAAAAATCTTTTTAAAACATTCTATAAAGTTTTCTGAGATTTCTTTGGCTGCTTCTCTTTAAGATATTCCCCTCCCTTCCCACCATGCAGAAAGTCTAATCCGAAGAGAGGCTTCAGCATAGGAAAGAAAAAGGAAAGGCAACATTCCTAATCCAAATGATCTAATCGTTCATCCATCTGCTCTCTGCTTTGCCCCCTCCTCTCGGTTTCCCTTATCTGTTGCCTGAAGGCAGTTTTGCACTCACTATGCATACCAGTTTAGGAGCAAATAAAATGCCACTTTGAAAATATATTTAAAAAAAAAAAAACTCCACATATAGGGGTACAGCTGCAGAAATTCACACTGCACAGTCTGTTCCTTAGTGACATGGTATTATTGTTGTTTAATTTTGTTTTATTGTAAATTTTTCTCTGTTTTAATGTTCGCCGCCCTGAGTCCTTAGGGAATAGGGCGGCATACAAGTCGAATAAATAAATAAATAAATAATAAGAAATACAACAAACAACAAAAAAGGAATGAGGAAAATATCGCAGCTCCATACACTAGATTTCTTTCTTTCTTTTCCTAAGAAAGTATTCGATTTAAGGCTCATAATCTGGTATTACAACCACAAGGTAATGGTTGCATTCTTAAAACAGATGGTTTTCAGCACTTTTCAAAGTGATTTTAATAATACAACGTTGAAGATAAATCTGGGAGCTGGGAAGATTTTATTCCCTAGCAATTGCTACAACCCAGGATTTTAAAAGCAAGTGATTCTATTTATTGAGTATAATAGCAAAGTAAAATTTTGAGGGGAAAAAAAAACCAGAACCTGAACTTACTTTATGCAATACTTAAAAATTGAAGGACCTATTTCATGTATGAGGATCTAGTAGTGGAATTTCACAGCCTTTCTCCTGGGTTGGAACTGAACCAGATGGATTTTCCTTCCAACAGAACAGAAAAACTAGCAGCAGGTGGATTGATTCAATTAAAACAACAATGGGTGTGCCAGGGAAAGAACTGGAGGTGGAACTGCCTAGAAAAATCAATCAGTGCGGCTACTAATAATCAATACAATGTTGATGGAATATAATCAATCAAATATCCATATATATCCATCAGACAATTCCTTTTTAGGGTGGGCAACATTATGCAAAGAGCAGAAAGGAATTAGGAAGTAACAAAATAAATGCAGCAGATGAGGAAGAAAATAATTTTAACTAAATCCAATTTATAATAATAACATTTTCTCTACTTCATCATAATTTTTGTATTGTTGCAAACCATTCTTGTTTTCATCATTTCTGTATACCTCTTCATAACTGCTTTCTGCCTTTAAGTTTTTGGCTCTCTCTTTTAAATGATCTCACCAACTTTTTCCAACCACACCTTCTTCTCAAACTATAGAATCTTCTCAGATATATTCATTTTGTGATTTGATACTTTGAATAGTGTATGGCTAAAACACTAAATGAAAGCCTCATACCTGCATGTTGTAGAATTTCTTTGTCCATTTCCCCATCTTTACAGACGGTTCTATTAAGGTATGTAGAAAGTTAGCACCCACCCCTCTCCTAGAAGAATGAAATATTGTAGGAAATATTAAAAAGGCAGAATATTATATTTCCCTGGATGAGAAAAGGTGAAATATGTTTTAAAGACAAAGCAGCTTCCTGCAGCTCCCTACCCCCTTCAGCTCCAGGGTAATGGGATTAAGACATGGCCCTCAGGACATGATAGGATTACCCATCTCACTACGTGGCATCTGGGAAGATTGCATTAGCCAGCACTCAGGTGAAGCCATGTGGTCCAGACAAAGTCTACAAAGTTAGCTAAGACCCCCCACCCCTGGGAATTTGACAGCCAATGGGATACATTTCTTACACAGGAACAGGGAACACTAAGGTGGGGCCCAACAGAGGGTGTAAAACCCAGGCACTCTCAGCATCTCTTCCCTTTTCACCCAGGAGCTCCAAGGCATGTGGGCCTGTCCACCATTAAACCTTCTTTCCAAACAACTTCCATGAATGCAGTGTCTTTTCCCCCACTTGGAACTAAACCCAGAAGGATATTGCTTCCAACAGGTATTTGGTTTTAATTTTTTGGCATTTTGAAGGTAAACATATCTACTTACCCACTTATCTGTCTGTCTATGTGGAGAATGTGTGAATTACAGTGCAAATAATGCCATTAACCTTCTTCTGGCACGTCTAGTGTTTCCTAGTTCAAGCATATTTGAATTCCACAACTGCACAAAACATTCACAATTCAAGCTTACGTGTTTATTGTTTGCTTTTCTAAATATACAAACATAAAACTTACTTTCTCAATTCATACATTTCTTAATGGTCTGCTTGCATTGCTCTTATTATCTCCCTAAAACCAAAAGTGTTTCTTCTACAAGCACAATTTTCAGAGTTTCTTTAACAAGCCTTACTGGGAAGTCAGACATGAATTTACAAGAATTCTGGCACCAGAACTATTTTCCACATCAAACATATGGAAGTAAGATAGATGAGACCCTTGTTCATTTGGTTTTGAACTGGCAAATTGGCAAGTCTTTTCTATGATAATGAAGGAAAGAAACATATTCACACAAAAGTCATACTTTTATTTCTTATTCTTCTCTGTTTTCCCAATATTCACTTTTAGCAGTATTAATAAATAGTCCATTCAACATCCAGAATTTTTCATTACTCCTTTCATCAGTTCTCTTTCATTAAAATCAATCATAGTCACTTTTAGATTCTCTCCTCTGCCATATGTATGCATGAACAAAACTATTTTTATTTTTATTTTGTCAAGCAATTATAAGATAACAGGTATAAGTATAAACATAGTTATGAATACATGAAATGGATACATATAAGAAAAATAAAAAGAAACAATAGGACAGGGACGGTAGGCACTTTGGTGCACTTATGCACGCCCCCTACAGACCTCTTAGGAAAGGGGTGAGGTCAATAGTAGACAGTCTAAGGTTAAAGTTTTTGGGGTTTGGGGAAGAAACCACAGTCAGGTAGAGTATTCCAGACATTGACCACTCTGTTGCTGAAGTCGTATTTCCTGCAATCAAGTTTGGTGCGGTTAACCTTGAGTTTGTATCTATTGTGTGCTCTTGTATTGTTATGGTTGAAGCTGAAGTATTCATTGACAGGTAGGACATTGCAATATGTAATTTTATATACTATACTTAGATCGGACCAAAGGCGGTGTAGTTCTAGGTTGTCTAGGTCTAGAATTTCAAGTCTGGTGGCATAAGGTATTCTGCAACGAGTAGAGGAGTGGAGAACTCTTCTTGTGAAATATTTCTGGACTTTCTCAACTGTATTAATATCAGATACGTAATGTGGGTTCCAGACTGGTGAGCTGTATTCAAGTATTGGTCTAGTAAATGTTTTGTATGCTCTAGTTAGTAGTGTGATATTACCAGAGAAAAAGCTACGCAGGATTAGGTTAACAACTCTTAATGCCTTTTTGGCTATGTAGTTACAGTGGGCTCTAGCACTTAGATCATTAGAGATGAGTACTCCAAGGTCCTTGACAGAGCTTGGATCATCAACAAGGTCTTGACTTGTATTTTATTTTCTGATTTTTTTTTTTGCCAATATGTAAGACAGAGCATTTATTTGTGTGAAGTTGCCATTGGTTCCTTGTGGAATCAACTTCCTTTGGAGCTCCGTTTGGCCCCTGATCTTTGCTCCTTCTGCCGCGGTCTGAAGACTTGGCTGTTTGAACAGGCTGGGCTGGACTGACCTCCTGGGGGGGGTTAATATTTTTACCTATTTTATTGATTGGGCTTGTCAAATTTAATTGTTTTTTATATATTTATTGTCGTGGTGTTTTTATTGTGAGCCGCCCCGAGTCCTCGCGGAGAGGGGGTGGCATACAAGTCCAATAATAATAATAATAATAATAATAATAATAATAATTTGTTTGACCATTCTGATACATAGTGGAGGTCTTTTTGAAGGGTAGCAGTATTGTCGGTGGTGTTGAATAGCTTTACATCATCAGCGAATAGAATGCAGCTGCTCTTAATGTGATCACAGAGGTCATTTATGTAGAGTATGAAGAGAGTTGGTCCTAGAACACTGCTCTAACTTAAATCATTTATGTAAACAAAACAAAAAAAAGTTTTCCTTAGTAGATAATCACAAAAATATTATTCTCATTCAATCTTTAATGGATTGGACAAATCATTTATTCCGCACTGTCTTGTTTTGTTCTCACCCATCCTGATGATACCTAAAACAAAAATCTTTTCCTCCAAATGCATTCATTCATTCATAAGATTGCACAATTTTTCCATACTTTTATCCCATTTCTATTCTTCACTCATTCAATCTTTTCCATTCGTTGGAACAGTAATTGTCCTGCTTTCACACAATCCCCCCCCCCCAATCTAATGCAACAACCTTTAGTTCCATCCAGTGGTTAAGGCACCAAGGTAGAAACCAGAAGCCTGAGAGTTCTAATCCCACTTTAGGCATGAAAGCTAGCTGGATGACTGGGCCATTCTCTCCCAGCTCCGTTCACCTCATAAGGTTATTGTTATAGGGAAAACAGGAGGAAGAAGGATATTATGTGTGTATACTGCCTTGAATTATTGATAAAAATAAGAAAGGAGAGAAACAAACAAACAAACAAACTGAATTAACTAATCAGCTTTATTCCATAAGATCAGATCACACTGGTCTACAAATTTGGGGAAATTATTGACCTCTGAGATAAAATGTGTTAATTTTACACATTTTGATTAGATGAATTAGAAAACAGGTGATAAAGATGCTGGCTGGCTAAAGTTTTCAAGATATTTCACAATAAAGATTTATACACAGGCTACAATATTATATTTATATTTGCCTACAAGAGAGGGAGGTGTCTAATGATCATGATGCCTCATAACTTCTCAACCAAGTACGGTAGAACAGTGAAAATGGTACCACTGCAAGAGTATACATGTATCTTCACTTTGAGAACAGCAAGACAGATGACTGTGAAAAACACATGGAAAATTTGCTTAGGTCCCATAAAGCACTTGGTGCAAACATGTCACTGAAAATTCACTTCCTACATTCGCATTTAGACTATTTCCCTTTGAACTGTGGGGCAGTGAATGATGAGCATTGGGAGAGATTCCACCAGGATATCGCAGGGCTGGAGAAAAGATACCAAGGGAAATGGAGTCCATCCATGCTTGCCGATTACTGCCAGAATCTCCCCAGGGATGATCCTACTCCAGTTCACAAGAGAAAAGCCAAAAAGCGCAGTTCAGACACTGAATAAAGATAGAGCCTTGTTGTTTAATCTGATGTCAGAGCTTGTCAGTTTTTCATGCAAAAAGCATGAAAATGTTACATGAATAATTGGCAAAGAATATAATTTATGGGACTGTCTGGTTATGATAGTCTCGTATAGAAACTGCAGCTTGAAACGTAAGATGTGCAAATATGTTATTGTAAGATGTGTAAATGGTGGCACTTTAAGAAGATCAGCCAAATACTTCCCTTGTAACTGTTCGTGACAGAACTGAATAATGAGTAATAATATATAGTATTATAGTACTATAGTATTCTATAGTGCTATAGTATATATAATTACTCCACTTTCGAGTTTTGCTGATACAGGTAATCCTCAACTACAAGTAGGCCCTGAATCTCGGTCATTGAGTGAAGCAGTTGTTAAGAGAGATGCCACATAACTGCTTTGCTCAATGACTGCAATCCTGGGTCTCTCAGTTACAGTTGTTAAGCAACTATGCAGATCATTCAGTGGACTGCCAGGGAGATTAATCCATGTCTCCTGGGCACACTGGAGCAGGAAGAGGGCTCAAGTATTTCACCACAAGTACGAGACCTTGTCCCTGTCCCCATCCCACTAATGAGAACAATTGCAAGTATCACCAAATCTGAGGCCTGTCCCTTCAGCGCACTGAAAAATTTCCACCCCTCTGGGGTTTTTCAACTCCCTGGACTTTTCAAAATGCTGGCATTCAGTAGCATTTTCTCCTCCACCCCTGGAAGATCAGAAAGTTCATTTTCCCCTTCCCTCCAGAGCCTTTTTAAGCCTTCTGGAGGGAATGAAAAAACACTGGTGAACACCAATGTTCTGTGCTAGTATTTTGCCCTCTTCTCTGGAGCCTTTCTTAGCCTTCTCAGAAAGGAAAGTGCTAGCGAATGCCAGCATTCTCAAAGGCTGGATTTGCTAAAAAAAATTCCCTCCCCTCAGAGCTTTTTGAAGCCTCCTGAGGGCGGGGAAAATGCTAGCAAGTGCCATCAAATGACATTTACAAGCATTTTTACCAAATTTGAGGTGCATTCCTCCAATGTACAGGATGTTTACCCCTCCCTGCACAGAGGTGAGGGGAAATTCCTCAGCGCCCTGAGAGATCAAACCTCCATATGCAACCTTCCTTGCCAGCTTCCCACTGACTTTCTGTGGAAGCCAGCAGATAATTTTTCAAATGGTCATCACAACTGGACAAACAGATTGCCAAGCACCCAAAATGTCATCATGTGTTGGGGGAGCCCTAGCACAACCTGAGGCCATCCTGACTGCAAGAAGTTGTTGAATGACCAGCCATAAGTTGAGGATTACCTGTAGAAATAAACCTGTCTTCAATTTCAACTTAGAAGGCCTCAAAAGCCGGAAGTTTAATTTACAGCACACTGCATATATATGCTTGTTTGGACCCCTCATCTGAACATTATTATTTTTTGTTACAGTATTTTATTTCTAAGATTTCTATCCTACCTTTATCTAGGAGCTCAAGGTAGCATACAAGTGTTTTCTCTCCTCCTATTTTCCCCCATAGCAAACAACTCTGTGAAACAGATGGGGCTGAAAGAAAGTGACCAGCATGAAATCACTCTCTAAACTGCTGTGGCTAAATTGGACCAGAACCTAACCCCGCTCCCCACACTAGTCCAACATGCCAACCACTACACCATACTAGTTGAGTTTTGCTCCTCCCTTTTACTTATCCAAAAACATATTCCTCAAATTCCTTGGCATAAGAAACACCATTTTATTTTAAGACAACTCTTAGGCAATATATATGAAAATATGCAGAATCTTCTTGAAAAAAATTTATTGTGATTTTTAAATATATCTCTTCCTCAAAATTACTCGTTTTTAAAAGCAGATTCAGATTCAAAGTAGAGAAACATGTGCCCAAACAATCTTTGCCATCATTCATAAATAATCTTCATTATGTGCTGGCATCAGGGATAAGCTGCATAGATTATCATAGCCAATGACAAAGAACAAATAATGCAGACAACACTAAACACAAAGGAAAGAAAGTTTGCATTAACAGTAACAGCATAACCACAGTGTAAATATATTTCAGCTAACTGAGCAAACATGTTTTGAATGCAATGCATTTTACCAAACACAACTAAAAAACAAAAAAATGCTAATCCATTTTATCTATTGTAATATGCTGAAAGTAGGAAACACTAGACATACTAGAAGATTAATTACATTATTTGCACTATTATTTACATTCTCTAGCTAGACAGACAGACAGGTAGGTAGATAAGCTTTCCTTCAAAATCATGTTTTCCCAGGGTGGGAAACATTACGACATTTATTATAGAGAGATCTGATAAACTAAGTAGAATGTTCCGTTTCCATTATATGAACACATAAGAATTTTATCAGAAAATAAAATATCAGAAAAAGCACTCACATGTCTGATTATAGCACATTTGTTTTCGTTAGACATCCCAACTCTACCCCATGTACTCTGAACATTAAAAGCACATGTAAAGTCACTTTAAATGTAATTTGAATTTAAGTTCGAAATGGTATTTGATAAATCAGCCCATATTTTTTTCATTCTTCTGAATGAACCTGAAAAAGGTCCCAGTGTTCTTAAACCAAATATACTTTTAGGATTGTCGAGGAACAGATAGCAGAAATATATTTGCATTCCCACCAATACTACTACCGTGTTTCCCCGAAAATAAGACCTACCCCAAAAGTAAGACCTAGCACTATTTTCTAAACCTGCCCTAATATAAGACCTACCCCGAAAATAAGACCTAGTGTAAATCTCCAGTTCCAGGAAGACTTTTCAGGGAGCAACTGCAAGAAACACCCCCTACACACCACTATTTGGCACCATAAATATGTAAGACCTACCCGAAAATAAGACCTAGTGTGTTTTGGGAGCCAAAAAATATAAGACAGTGTCTTATTTTACTAATTACATGAAATGACTGTAAACTATATACTACTAAAACTCTACTGTTTATCTGTTTAACCTTAAATTGGGCAAAACAGTACATCATGGAGCAACAAATTTTGAATATTACTTTCAGAATACATCCAAAATCTGGGACACACGAGTCCCATGGAATTGGAATTTGGCAAATTTTATAGAACATTTTATTACATGAAATTATCATAAAGCACTTTATGACATAATACAAAGTGTCATAAAATATTTCATGTAGTCAATTGCTGCTGCCTGATTACTATGTAGTTCAACATGGGCTATTTTCAAAGCAGATGTATCTCTGAATTTTTAAGAGCTTTTCAACTGAAGGTAACACATTAGAAACCATCATTGCTGAAGACACTAAGGAATCTGGTAACAAGGCATCTCAGTAACTATTAGCATAGTCACTAAACTATACTACCGTGTTTCCCCGAAAATAAGACCTACCCCGAAAGTAAGACCTAGCACTATTTTCTAAACCTGCCCTAATATAAGACCTACCCAGAAAATAAGACCTAGTATAAATCTCCAGTTCCAGGAAGACTTTTCAGGGAGCAACCGTGCACCCGTGAAACACCCCCCCTACACACTCACACCCACTATTTGGCACCATAAATATATAAGACCTACCCCGAAAATAAGACCTAGTGTGTTTTTGGGAGCCAAAAAAAATATAAGACAGTGTCTTATTTTCGGGGAAACATGGTAGCTGACCAAATTTTGCATGATTTACAAAAGCTGAGACTGATATGCATACTACTTTCAATGAGTAGCCTTGGAAATATTCTATACCAGGGGTCTTCAAACTTGACAGCTCTAAGACTTGTGGACTTCAACTCCCAGAATTCTTCCTCCAGTCATGTTAGCTCAGGAATTCTGGGAGTTGAAGTCCACAAGCCTTAAACTTGCCAAGTTTGAAGACCCTTGTTCTATACAATCCTATTCTGGGTGTGTATTTTACATACTCTACTTTGGCCAGTCTTCGCTCTTTTCCAGGTATTCTTTTAAATGCTCCTGCTCTTTCCCTGTTCTAAAATTACTTTTTCAAAAATCATTTATGAAAGAGCATTATATTTCAAATTGAGCAATATTTAGCTTATTGTAACAATCTGAGTGACAATTCAGGATTGCCAGGTATTGTTTATTATATTAATATATTTCAGTCGCGGCCCCTGACCTCTGGAATCAACTGCCTTTGGAGCTCCGCCTGGCCCCTGACCTCCGCACCTTCCGCCGTGAGTTAAAGACCTGGTTGTTTGACCAACCCGGGCTGTGACCCCCTTGGGGGAGGGATGGTTTTAAGGTTTTATAATGTTTGGACTTATAATCTAATTTAATCGTTTTTTAAGTATTTATTGTTTCCTGTTTTAGTTGTAAGCCCGAGTCTTCGGAGATGGGGCATATAAGTTCAAATAAATAAATAAATAAATAAATAAATAAATAAATAAATAAATAAATAAATATTCCTTAATTAAACACTATGTATTCACAAATGTTTGACTTTAAGTTTGCCTTTAAAAAGCTGAGAGCTGTAAAAGCCAAACTATGAACCATATAATGGCACCCCATTGCTTTGCTGATTAATAGACAGAAGTTCCATTTATTCAAATATGATTTACTTCCAAATATATTGAAACCTTCAGAAACCATTTCGCTTTCTCATGCCTCCCTTGCAGAGAAGGGATTTAGTTTAATTTTATGTAAATCTTCCCAAATGCTGTATTTTACAGTACTTTTACTGCAATTATTGCATCACAATATGACATCACAATCTTCAACTGTACTAAGGTTAAGTTAAGGTCGGTATACTTGTCACTGAGAAGGATTAGCACAAAATGTCCTGCTGCATCAGACTAATCATCCCTTGTAGTCCAGCACTCTGTGCCACATAGTGGCCAATCAGATTATTGTAGTGACCTTACAGGCAAAGGGGCAATAGCCATCTTCTACTATTGCTTCCTAAAAGTGGACATGCAGCCTAAACAAGAAGGGCAACTAGAGGATCTTTCAGGCTGGAAAAAGCATCCCATGTAAGCAAAAGCACAGTATGTATTTGTTAAGCACATTTTTTCCAGAGAAATAAGACGTCTGTAGCTTTGTGACATTTTCAAATGGAGCTGATCTTAATAGATCAGCCAAGGTACCTGTTAATGAAGAATTTCTCCTGGAACGAAAACATTCACATATTCACATGTTTATAAAGACTTTCTGCTGTAAAGAAAGAAAGAACTGCTCGCTGCTCCTTATATCTTTGATTGAAACAATCTTTTAATACTCTTTAAAGTTAAAAAAAATATTATAATATAAAAGCTTCCATGAGCTGCAGTTTACCTAGACCAGGGGTGGGCAAACTTTTTGACTCGAGGGCCACAATGGGTTCTTAAACTGGACCGGAGGGCTGGAACAAAAGCATGGATGGAGTGTTTGTGTGAACTAATATAAATTCAAAGTCAGATTACTTCACGTAGCCTTCTGGGAGAGCAAGAGAACCCTCCGCTCTTTCGGCTCCGCGGGCCGGATAGAACAGCCGGACGGGCCGGATCCGGCCCCCGGGCCGTAGTTTGCCCACGGCTGACCTAGACTCATAGAGTGGTTCAATTGCTGCTGAATTTAAAGAAGAATGAGATGGGAAATGAAATAGGGGAAACAGATAAGCTATGCAGATAAACTTTCTATGGACAACACATTATAGGTATTTTGTGTTAAAAACTCATTGTGTTTGTTCAGATAACCTACTGATGTAAGTTCAGCTGTCTCACATTCATGCTGGTGTATATCCTCTTTGTTCCAAAACCATTATTTTGAGGTCTGAAATGGAACATCCTTTTGTCCATTAATTCTTTTGCAGAACATCTGGCTTGTTTGTTCTATGTAGAATCCAGATGGGCATAGCTGATAGATGACAACATATATCACGTTAAAGGATGAACATATGAAGTGGTCTCTAGCCATATGTTCAGAGTTACTGGGGCCTGTGATGGTACTGTTAGTATAAATTGGGGGGTAAAGTATACATCTGAGTTGTTGCAGGGTATGATTCTCATGTTAGCATGTTTCTGTTACTTCTTGCTACTTCTGAAAATATGATTCAGGGTTGTATGCTAATATGGACCTGCCACCAAATGTTTGAGAAAGAGCAGTGTCAAAATGGTTGCAGCTTATTATAATGTGCTTGAGTAGTTTGACATATGAGCTCTAGATATGGTCTGGCTTTTAAACAGGCCCTTCTGGGAATTGCATTGATTTGATCTTACTGGTTGGGTAGCTAGAAGAGTGGGCTTCCCCTTAATGAGAACAAAGGAATAGCTGGTTTTCTTCCATCAGTTGAACACCTCTGTCTAGTGCAGGAGTGTCAAACTCAATTTCATGAGGGTTGTGTTTGACCTTGGGCTTGTGGGAGGCATAGTGAGGGGGCGTGGCCAGCTTGGTATCACTTGTGTTGCAGGTGCCTGTGGTGTACTCTGCCAGCGAAAACGGGCTCCTAAGCTCTTTTTGGCTGCTACGGCCTCCTGAAACCCTCTGCCAACAAAAACGGATTTCGAGAGGGCTGCACGCGGGCCCTGAGCTCTGTTTTTGCTGGCAGATGCACCACAGGCCTGTCCTTTGCTGTTTCCAGGGCAGCCCTGCGGGGCAGATCTAAGCACCCCGCGGGCCGAATCTGGCCCACAGGCCTTGAGTTTGACACCCCTGGTCTAGTGGGTTAGAACAAATGAGACTATTGCATAAAGCCTGGCTATAGAAAATTGATTTACAAGTATGTTCTGGATAAACATTGGCTACCGGTTGCTCTCCGTGTGAGATTCAAGGTGCTGGTAACAACCTATAAAGCCCTCTATGGCTTGGGTCCGGGGTACTTGCAAGAACGTCTCCTGCTGTTGACGAACACCAATCGCCCAGTGCGCTCCCACAAACGTGGCCTCCTGGGGCGTCAGCTAAACATTGTAGGCTGGCAGTTCCTAGGGGGAGGGCCTTCTCTGTGGGAGCACCCACCCTCTGGAACCAGTTACCACTGAATTGCGCCTGGCCCCTGATCTCCGCTCCTTCCGCCATGACCTTAAAACATGGTTATTTTCACAATCTGGCCTGGACTGACAGGGGATCGGGGTTTTAACTTGGAATGTTTATTTGGCTATATTTACTATTTTTTAAATCGTTTTAATTTTTGTATTGTTCATTTTTTATGTATGCTGCCCTGAGTCCTTCGGGAGAGAGGGCAGCCTACAAGCCCAAATAAACTAAACTAAACTAAAAGTTGGTATGTTTATTTGTATGGCAATCAGTAGGGTTTTTAAGTAATACAGTGCTTATTCCCCATTGTGTAATTTTACCATGACATCAAGGAAGTAAGCTTGTTTTGTAGATAACTTAAGACTTAGGTTGATGGAGGGATGGAAGTTTTTGAAGTCTTCATGGAATTTAATGAGCTCTTTTTCAGGGGCCCAAATAATGAATATGTCAATAATGAATCTCAAGTTTCATGGAGCAAGAGTTAAGAAAATATGGTTCTAAGTCAGTGGTGAATGAAGATGTTAGCATATTTTGAAGGCATGTGTATGCCCATAAGTGTGCCATATGTTATTGTCTAAGATGGAGGTTACAGGTGAATACAAAGCATGCCAAATATACTGGCAAGGCACGATGTGTTGACCTCCATTATTATTTCCTGATGGCCTGAAATCCAGGTTTGGGGGGATATTGGTGTATTGTGTCTCAATGTGCCAAGTGCTGATTTGGGTCACAAAAGCTATAAACAAATTCTTTTTGTTTCAAAATGTACTCGGCATTTTGTATGTACATTTGTAGTACATTGTACTATATCAGAAGCTGTGCTACTTTTATAATTTTATTTCGCTATCTAGCTAGCAGATTTTTAAAACACTGTTTTGCATAATTTTTAGAGGTGTTGGGGTTTTCTTGTCCAATTCATTTTCATTAATCTATTGTTATGAAATAAATCCAAAATCAGTGTTAGAAACCAACACAGATACCAACAGAGACAATATTCCAGGTTAACATGATGATATAAAATCAGCTACTCTGAAATTGAAATCTTCCTTGATAGCCAAAGAAACAGATCAACCAATGTTGTCTTTCATAATCACAAGTCATTTTTAAAATACAATTTAATAGGGTATCTATATGACTTTTTTTTAAAAAAATCTATATTTTAAACTGATTGTATTTTTTGGAGAGAGCAATTTACAACACAACTAAACTAAAATTAGAATATCTGCAGCAATGTTATATACAAAGCTAAATAGAGAACTATCTGGGCAAATACATAGTTAAATTTCCTAACTGCTTACTCACTGCACTTACAAACTTCATACTAATGATATAGACAGCAACGTATAAGGTTTCCTGTGCCTTTAATCTATACAAAACTCACCACCATGCGAATTTCAATGAGCCTCCCCCTTCACAGGAAAGTGTTTTGTAACCATAGCAATATTTCCTTACCTAACATAATTTCCCACTGACTTGTTTGTATCTAACAACCACAACTTTCCTTGTTTTAAACGGCCAGAATCTTCAAACTTTTCTCAGAAACTTTGTAACCAAAGGTTTGTTGCCTAGAAGTAGTCCTCAACTTACGACCACAATTGAGCCCAAAATTTATGTTGCTAAATGAAACATTTGTTAAGTGAGTTTTGCTTCCTTATATAACCGTTCTTGCCACAGTTGTTAAGTGAATCATTACAATTGTTAAGTTATTAACATTGCTGTTAAGTGAATCTGGCTTCCCCATTGTTTTCGCTTGTCAGGTCACAAAAGATGATCACATGAACCTGAGACACTGAGACCGTCATAACTCTTTTTCCTCTCCTTCCTTCCTTCCTTCCTTCCTTCCTTCCTTTCTTTCTTTCCTTCCTTCCTTCCTTCCTTCCTTCCTTTCTTTCTTTCCTTCCTTCCTTTCCTTCCTTCCTTCCTTCCTTTCTTTTCTTTCTTTCCTTCCTTCCTTCCTTCCTTCCTTCCTTCCTTCCTTCCTTCCTTCCTTCCTTCCTTCCTTCCTTCCTTCCTTCCTTCCTTCCTTCCTTCCTTCCTTCCTTCCTTCCTTCCTTCCTTCCTTCCTTCCTTCCTTCCTTCCTTCCTTTCCCTTTCCTCTTTCTTTTTCTTTCTTTCTCACTGGATACTACCGTGTTTCCCGGAAAATAAGACACTGTCTTATTTTTTTTTTGGCTCCCAAAACACACTAGGTCTTATTTTAGGTAGGTCTTATATATTTATGGTGCCAAACAGTGGGTGTGAGTGTGTAGGGGGTGTTTGGTGCACGGTTGCTCCTGAAAAGTCTTCCTGGAACTGGAGATTTACACTAGGTCTTATTTTCGGGGTAGGTCTTATATTAGGGCAGGTTTAGAAAATAGTGCTAGGTCTTACTTTCAGGGTAGGTCTTATTTTCGGGGAAACACGGTATAGCAAATCCAAAGATATTGAGGGAAATTGCTTCTCCATAACCTTTTCATAGTGAACTCTAAATTGATAAAAGCTGGCAAGATTGTACTAACAACAATAGCATCTATATTTTGATTTCTTTTGAGTTTGACAGCATAATACATTATCCAAAATTATAAATAATCTTATTTTCAGATGCATTTTTTGCCATCTCTGTTATTTCCTTTAAAAAAAAATCAGACTTGCTTCCAATTTGTGCCTTCTGGCAAACTGCAGTTTTCTTGGGAAAAGATCGTCTGCCATTGCTTTTGTCATAGGTCTGAGAGAGTTCTTTCTTTCTTTTCCTTCTTTCTCTCTCATTTGTTTCCCTCTCTCTCCCTCCAGCTCTCATCTCTCCCTCCCTTCCTCCTTCCCTCTCTCATTCTCTCCCATCATTTTCTCATTTCTCTCTCTTTCTCTTTTCTCTCTTTCTCATGTCTTTTCACACAAGCGGGATATCCTCTTGGGTTGGGATCACGGTGGCGGCAACTCCTCCTTCCACTGCCACCACTGTGCACTCAGGTGGGTAGCTGGCCCTGCTGCGCAGGAGAATCGGAGCTCTTTCCTTTCTGCATCTGGCGGTGCTGCTCCTCCCCGTTCCCCTCCTTCCTGAGCTGACATGAAGGGGACCGTGGCTGGTGCTGAGCTGCCCGCAAAAGACGTGGAATTGCAAAAAAACAGCCGGTCATGGGGAGAAAACACTAGGGGCGCTTCAGCCACGCGGCTCTGCAGAGAGGTGGCAGAGGGCAGGTCACACAACCAGGTCAAGCCAGTGTCTAGGGATGGAGAGCAGGTTGTGCGACCGGCTCGGCAGGATGCTGCAGAAGAGGGGTCAAAGAGCCTCATGTGGCTCTGGAGCCGCAGGTTGCCAATACCCAATTTAAGAAAAGAAAAGGGAAGTTTTGCTATTTTTACTATGCACTAGTTGGAGGAGGAGGAGCAGAAGAATGAGGAAGTGTGGGCAAGACTGAAAAATGGCCACTCTACTCAAGTCCAGATCTTAGGAATTCAAGTTCATGCTAAGTCAGGAACACAAATAGCAACAGCACTTAGACATATATATTGCTTATAAAGCATTCTCTAAGCAGTTTATGGAGTCAGCAAATTGCCCCCACAGTCTGGGTTCACATTTTATTAACCTCAGAAGAATGGAAGGCTGAGTCAATCTTGAGCTGGTCAGGACTGAACTGCCAGCAGTCGGCAGAGTTAGTCTCTAGTACTGCATTCTAACCACTGTGCCACCATGTAACCCATGTCTTTCATTCTCTTATGCACTAAAAACAAGTTACAATAACTTCCACATGAACCTGTTCCTAAAAATTATTTAAAACTCTTCAGCTTTCATTCTTCCCAAGCTGTTTTTCACAATAGCAGAAACATATTTTTCCCATACTAGAGTGGATGATGTCATTCTGTTTGAAAAATGACTTATTGGGGGGGGAAACCACTTTTATATTCCTATTCTAACTGAATACATAATATTTTGCTGCTACTAAAATAAGTTATTCATAATTTTTGCTATCATTTTCAGACAAAAAGCAAGTCTCTTATACACTTTAATATGCATTTCAGTGACCATTTTTCTTTCCTCATTCCATTAACATTATTTAACTAATTATTTCACAGTTTCCATTTCCATTTAAATTTTTGTAAGTAAAAACTACAGGTTTTGCATTATCAGAATGCAGAGAAGAGGTATATTTGTAACTGCTGCTCCAAAGTCTAATTCCAATATGTTTTGTCTTACTTAATGGGTAATTTTATAATAACTTCCAAAACTGAAATGTAGGAAATGTCAATTGGAGAGGTGCTCTACCGTATTCCCATTGCTTTACAGTATTTAATGTAATTACTTTTTTTACATATTCATTATCTATTTACTGAAAAAGGATGTATTTTTAATAGGAAAAATCATTGATGCAAACTTCATTCAAGTTTCAATAGGTTGTAATAATGTATATCTGTAGGTCACATGTAAACAATAACTTGCATCTACAGATCTACAGAAACTCAGAGCAGATTTCTGCAAGCAGAAGTCAATTTCCTGGAAAGTTCTTTATAATCAAGCTGCAGCAATTTCCACTGCAGCTGCCATGGTACAGTACTGCACACATACAATTTCCTGCTAATTCTTAAGATGTTGTTGTTAATACCAAACTTTATTGAGGGATGAGAGATACTGTTACATAATAGCAATTAGATAAACATAGCTAAATTGTAAAACTGAAACAGAGGAAATGCTTATATTTCTGTTTGATACAGAATTACTGTCCATTCACTTTTTCTAGATGTTTCTTCTTCACAATGCATTGTTTTGCAGGTTTCAGATAGCAATAAAAAGATATGTATGAGCCATTCCTCCTCTAACCTGCCCATTTTTTTTCTGTGCTAATGTGCTAATGAGCTAAAATCCATTGAGAATCCTAAATTCAAAGTTGGAAGAAATCTTGTGGACTGATGGTTTAATCCTGTTCTCTGTTCAGTATAGAAACATTACCCACAATAAATTGTTATTTGATATCTGCTCAAAAATCTCCACTGAGGAATAATCTATCCTTATAATTGATTTCCTGTTACAATCAAGAATTTAATATGCTGCAATGGTTGTGAAAAATGGTCATAAGTCACTTTTTTCAGTGCCGTAACTTTGAATGGTCACTAGATGAACTGTTCTAAGTCAAGGACTATCTGTAGTAGCCTATTTCCAATTAGTTTCTCTACATGCAGTGATTCTTAATTCTTTCACTGTGCTGCTTGAAAAACTCATGGGCTTCTTTTTTTAAAAAAAAAACCCTTTCCATTGGTGCCTGATTGAGCATATTGGTTCTGTACCAGTCAGCCTGCTAGTTTACCTTGCCCTTACAGTAAAAAACATAAAATATGAAAGTGGTGAACCATAATGTTTATTTTATACATCGCTTAGTTTGGCTCTGTTTTCAACAGTGTTTTTGCTATGGTGATAAAAGGTCAATGACTAACAGATTTCACTATATTAGGTCGAATGTGCCACTGGAATATACACAATAGTGTTAGAATACTTTAAAATGTAAGGAAAAACATAGCTGTTGTAAATCACACATATAGGTGTACTGAATACATGTTGTAGTTTTTCATTATTATGTAGAATTATTATTTATAAATTATTATTTTTATTAACCAATATTTCATACAAAACAGGAAGGTATACTAGTTTTTTACAAGTTTCATTACTCACTTTTCAGAAAGGAAAAAAACAATGAGAAATCATTCCAGAATATCAAAATCTGGTAGATTTCCCTTCATAGCAATGAAACCAAAAAAGTTTCATTTTATTCAGTAAATGACAAAAAGATCACAAATGACGTTAGTTAATCATTTTAGAGTCCCTAAACTACCATATTTTTTGCACTATGAGACACACTCCCCCAAAAAGTGGGTGGAAATGTCTGTGCATCTTATAGAGCAAATTTTGCCGAAGCCCCACCCACCTGCTGGCCCCCACCCTTTGGCCTCTGCCTCCAGCTATTTGCTTCCTAGCAGCAAACAGCAAACAGCCTGGTCAGCTTCAGCACAGCCTGATTTAGCATGAGTAGCTGATTGGCCGATGGATCGACCTCCCGGAATACCGCTGATCAGCTGTTCCGTGCTGCAGGAATCGCTGCCCCATTTTCAGCCTCCGCAAGTCCCATTTTTGGCCTCCACATGTCCTGTTTTTGGCCTGTTCCAGGCAGCAGGGATAGGTGAAAATGGGCTGAAAACAGGACATGTGGAGGCCAAAAATGGGGCACATGAATGCTGAAAACGGGACAGGCGGAAGCCAAAATGGGACATGTGGAGGCAGCGATAGACGGTGGTGATCGGCAGTGGCGATTGGCAGCGTCAGCAACGATCCACGCAGCCTGGAACAGCTGATCGGCAGTATTCGGGAGGATGATCCAACCGCCAATCAGCTGCTCATGCTAAATCAGGTTGTGCCGAAGCTGACCAGGCTGTTTGATGCAAGGAGGCAAATTGCTGGGAGGCAGAGGCAGATTTTTTTTCTTGTTTTCCTCCCCAAAAGCCAGGTGCGTCTTATGGTCTGGAGCGTCTTATAGCACAAAAAATACGGTAATTATTCTGCAAGCCAACTTAAGCAAAGACTGATTTTGTTTCTTAAAATCATGTAAAGAAAATGCAAAAATCCTCACGTGCCACAGAATAATGTATAATACATTATTAAACAGCATCACCTCACATAAAAGTAGAGTGGCCTTTCCCAACCCAACTCCTTGCAGAACTTCTGGCCTACAATTCTCACGACTGATGATGGAGTTATTATCTACTTCTAACACTGAGCACCTTTCCATGCATGGATGAGCAATTTCATCCAATCGATATTTATCTAAATACATAGCATGTCAACGTGCAATACTTACTAGGTAGATAATTATCAGAAACTTTTAGCTCCACTCAGTCATGAGATATGATTTGTTTTAATTCCAGTAGTGGTAGTCAACCTTAACTCCTGGAGACTATATTGTTTTTCTGGCAATTAGCAAAGCTACAGCTTGCATGATTTATGAGAATTAGGAAACTGTGGGTTATGTTTAAGTCTTAGTGTTTTTGAAGTTATACCACTTGCCTTCCTAATCTAACTGATAAATCCCTCAGCGTTTCTGCCATGGCTTACAATTATGTGATCTCATCAATAACTTAGTCATCTCAGTTAATAATTTCAGTCAACTGCCTACACATTACTTTCAGTTTTCAGTTATTATTTTTTGCACAGATGAACGATTAAAGAGAAATGAAACTTAAATTCCTTTCTTTGGGGAAACCAAGGGCAGAATATGCAGCACTGGTTAAAAAAAAAACCAATGGCTCCTCAGAAGTTCCCTAAAGTAACCTTCTCAGCAGATTCAGTAAATATCACCAAAAATAAGAGTTGCTGGGCTTTATATTTCAGCAACATTCAAAGAATCACAGATTTCTAGGTATGGCTTTCCAAATTCTACATTCAGTCATTATGTCATGCAGACAAAAGAGAGATGCTAATGGAAGAGCATTCCTTTCCTGCTCCCACAATCTAAATCAGGACCATATTCAGATGAGTTTATTGGCCCAAAGATGACAGCACTGATGTCTTTCATATATTGAATCCAAAGTCTAGATTAAGTAATAACAAATTAAGAGTATCACAGTAAGCCATTAAACATACTATAAATGGTTTGTGGTTGCACCACTTGCCACGTTATCCTGTGGTTGTACGTAAACCAGAGTTTATTTTGCCATTTCACTTTTGTACCCAATTGTAAGAGTTGCACAGTGCTGAACAGGACTGTTGTTGATATTGGAATTGGGTTCTCTGCAAAAGGGATTTTGGAAGCTATGTTTTAATTTCGGAGTACTGAAACTCCAGGCAGAAATATCTAATCCCTGTCCTGCCACCAAAGCTTTTGATTTGCAGTGCCTTCAAGCTCTCTCCCCACTTCTAATGCAAGTCCTTCCTTGCATTGAAGGGACCTGGGCCTGATCCTACTGCCGCTTCCATTGCTGCAGCTCCTTCTTGCTACAATGCTACAATGTTAGAGCATATAAGTTCTCTTTGTAGGCTGCTGACAGAGTTAGTTTATTTCCCATAATTTTTCCCAATCTTCCAAATTGATATTATAACCAAAATTCTTCACCCAAATTATCATGGTCTCTTTTACCACTTCTTCCATTTGGTATCTTAGGAGATAATTATACATTTTGGTAATCATTTTTTCATCTGACCACTGTAATATTTTGTCTAATTCCTGCTGATCTTTATACATTCAAAATTCTTCTATATCTTTCTTATATCTTGTTTGAATTTGTAAATACAGCCACCAATCTATTTTATCCCTTGTTTCTTCAGTTCTTGATTAGTTTTTAATTTTCCCTGTTCATCCAATGTCAGCAAATTGTTGGAAATGTAATTATGAACAGGGAACTTATTTCCATATGTGGTGGACATGCCCCCAAGCTAAAAATTATTGGTATAAGATTAGGAACTGGATGGAGGAAATTACAAAACAGAAAACTGAATTAAGACCAGAGACATTCCTATTGGGTATATTGAGATAAAATGTGTAAGAAATTCCAATATATAATATTACATATAATAACTGCAGCAAGAATAGCTATCAAGAGTTCCGGCAGTTACTCCAATTAAATCATGAACCTTGAGCCACACTCCCAAAACTAAAGAGGATTTATTTGAAGGTAACATTCTATGTCCGGCACTAATCTGGGCGTAGCCAACTCTGAGATATGTAATTCACTGTCAACCTTGATCCTGCTTTTCCCCCCACCCCTCTGGATGTATCATCCAACGAAAAAAATGTCCATAGCCGAGAGTCATCAATCATGCTCTCCAATTAGATTTTTTCATGGCAGAAGCTTCAGCCATCTAATCAGAAGAATATGAATGGAATGTACTTTCGATTTCACACTGTGTTTTACTCCCCCCCTTCTTTCTGTTTTCAACTATAAAACATGTCTACAAAATGTTTAGGAGTTGGCAATAGCCTTTGCCCAGAATTGAAAAAGGGACAGCATTGTCTGTTATTATAATAAAAAAGGTTTTAGAATGTGCAGAAATGGATAGACTTTCAATGGAAATGAAGGAGAGAGACAAGAGACAGAGTACCATGAAATTTGGAATTTATGGTATAATTGGTTGCAAGGTAGACACAAAATAGAGATGAATGAAAGATTATGATGAGATGAAATAATATGGTATGAATAAGCATAACTATGTAATTATGTATAAATATGTAAATATGTAATATGAAAATATATGAAAATATGACATAAATTGAACGTAAAATAATTGTAATAATATTTAGTAATATTCTACATATTTAAGAATATGTCAAAGTGAGTGAACACTACTACAAATGCGCTGCAATGAATGGAAATTTTTTTTAATTGTTTATAATTGTAGAATTTGTTTAATAAAGATTATTTTAAATTTTTAAAACAAAAAAACAAAACGAAGTATTTCTAGCAGGACTACCAAATTCTGTAACAGCTTTGTTCCCTATACCATCCATCTGGTATACATGTAAAATTCATTTTTCTCACCATGTGCATGTACACATCTGGACTAGACTATGTTGGTTCTTTGTGTCATATATGTGGGTATATGCATAATTTTGTATTTGTTTATTTTGCCATGTTTATGTAGTGTAAATTGGAGGTGGTGACCTTTTGAAAGCTGTATGCAATGAAATTTCATTTTAATGTCTGCCAATTAGTGTACATTCTAAGTGACAATAAGTTATTCTATTCTATTCTGCTCTATTCTGTTCATATTACAGGCAAACCACTTGGAGAGAAGGCAGCAATGGCAGCTGTTACCTGTACAGTATCTGTCATGTCCCATAGATCTCTATCGGGACCTTGCCATTCTGATGGGAGGGGAAAGGATTCAGGTTACGCTTGCATGGATTTTGTTTCTTTTCTCTGCTTTGATGTACCTTTGGGATGTTGGGAGGTGTAACAATGTGCCCTGGGCCACCTGTTTTCTCCACCAGAGCGAGATCGTGGCACCTGGAAAATGCCTGTTATCACCTTCTCAGCCCTAAGTTCTCACATCTTCACACCTTGGGATTGGCTTAAAAATGGACATTGGGAGGGGACTCAAAAGGTGCAATTTAAACTAACGTTCCAGCGTGTGAAATTCAGATTCTGCCTACACTCTCTCTGCTATCACTGTCTTCCAATAAAAGTTGCTTTTGAAATGCCATTTGTTTCAAGAGTTCTGCTTTCTGGAGAAGACTGATGAGGAAGGACCTTATGTTAGGCAGAATCTGCAAAGTGATTGACTCTGATAGGCTCCAGTCCTTCTGTGGGGACCACGCAAAAAATGTCCAACCAGGGCAACAATCATGAGGAAACCAAATGCGGGGATAAAGTCCCCATCAAGGTTCAACCTGCCAAAAACGCCAGCATGTAGACAAAGGACGGAATCATGCTGCGTGATTCTGCAAAACTGAGGTGGTCCGTTGAAGTACAGAAGGAGGACTGGGATGGGAGAACCCAAGGAGTCACCTTTACCCAGGACAACTGACAGACAGCAGGGGTGGAAACACAAGCTGGAAACCTTTTATGATGACGAGATGGAGGAAGCATTGGGCGATCTGACCAACTCATGAAGCAAGTGATGCACCTCATGAGGGAGGCATTCCAAGGCATGAGAGTCTAAGACGCCAGGGCTTGCGCCAGTGGAGACAAGTGGGGTCTAGAGGAGGCCATTGGCGAGTGAGAGAATTCCCCAGCCCCGTGACTTCTGCAGATGCCAGAGAGAACATCAGTGAAGCCATTGCCACCCTAGCGAACCCACCTCGGAGAGATCCAGCCAAAGTGCAAGTTCCTCGTGCTGGTGGGAGGGGACATCCACAACTGGAACAGAAGACACCTTCCCTGGGCCTAAAATTCAATGGAGACTCCCAGCAACTGGAATTCTTCTGGCACATGTGCTTACCTACATGCAAGAGCAAGAGAGGGATCTCCCACCCAAGGTGGTAAGGGTCAGGGTCATCACCTTGGCCCTGGAGGAGGCTGCCACACGCTGGATGGTGACTCTCCACAATGTGGATGCCCCTAAGCTCTGAAATTTTAACTGCTTCATGATGGTCCTGAGGAGCAGATTCGAGGACCTCCTAGCTGACTGAAAAGCCAGGCACCACATCAAAACCGTAAACCAAGGTCACTGGCCGGTAACCAAATCGTCAAGCTCCAAAACGGCAACAGCCGAGGCTTCCTGTGTGCCATCTCGGGGTTGCAACATGGGGGAACCCCCGGGGGGGATTAAGCCCTGTCATTTGGAAGGGCCTGTCACAAAGGGGATGATGGTGGGACTCATGGGAAGACGGTGTATGATGGAGCAACAGAACCAGAGTTCTGTGCAGAATGCCAGAGAAGCAAGCGGGTGAGCAGAAAGCACCGGGGAGCACGAAGACGCAGAGGGTGATTGCCATCGTTCAGAACATCTGGAAAGGGATGGGAAGCTCTGGTCTTTCATAATCAGCTGGAAAACGGAGGCTCGTAGCACTGGCTTAGACTCACTTCATGCCAAGATTCTGTGCTGGAGTAAAGGCATTGTAACTCAGCTGAGTATCAGCCATCCTACTTCCCTAGCTCGGAGCTCAGAACCATGACAGTAAGCCAGTGCTCCTTTAACTTATCTACAGCTGCTTTCCTATGGTGCTCCCTGGAGGCTGCCTGAAGGCAGGGGAGTGGTGATGCCCAAAGGGATGGTGACAGAGGCCGATGTTGGAGCGGCAGTGGAACCTACTCCAGCAGCAGCCGTTATGCCAGAGCAGGCTTGGGGAGATGCCCAGCCAGCCATGTGTCCCAAGGAGCATGAGGGGCAAGTCAACATGCAGCTGGCCCACGAGCAGTCTACAGTGCAGGCAGGGCAGGAGTTGATGGCCGCAGGAGACTTGTAATGCAGCTTATCGGCAGCCAGTTGAACTGGAGCCCTGCTACCGACCCCAAGCTTTTCAGGTGCTCATTTGACCCAGTGGCAGGAAAGGAGGCCAACAGATTGTGACATGAATGGGGAATTGAGCTATTTGACTGCTCTTGGCAGCCAGACGAAGGAGCACTTGCAGAAGCATTTTGGAGAAGCTAGCTTGCAAGACACTGGCTCCTGGCAGCTTTGGGAGCTTGCAGGGGAAGTGGCCACTTGGTAGGTGAGGCAGCCACCTGACCAGATAACTGTGGCTCCCCCACCCAGTTCTGTCTGGCCAGGCCAAAGCGCCACCTGGTGCTATAGCCAGTCCCAAGAGCCCCGGCCAGTAAGGGGTCCTCCCTGGCAGTGCAAAGTGGGCATAAGGACCTGTTCCAGAAGAGGCCACAAGGGTGGCAGAGAGTAAGTCCCAGTGGCCGGGACTGCAGCCAGTCAGCCCGCCTCTTGACCAGCAGCAGGCAATTCCTAGCAGTCCTGGCTGCTATCAGGCCGACCAAACCTCACCGGGTCTTGGATGGCTTATGGCTATGATGGCGAACCTGTGGCACACGTGCCACAGGTGGCACACAGAGCCATTTGTGCCGGCATGCGAGCTGCAGGCAAACTACCTCACTGCGCATGCGCATGCCTCACAGCTGATTTTCGGCCAGTTTGAGGCCTTTTTCGGCCTTCCAAAGGCTTGAGGAAGGCTTCTGCAGGCTTTTTCAGGCTTTCTAGGCAGAAAACTAGCCCTGTTTCGATACTTCCTGTTTTTCCAAAAATACCAGAAGTGATGAAACGGGGCTAATTTTCGGCCTGCACAAGCCTGCACAAGCCTTCCTCAAGCCTCAAACCAGCCAAAAACCAACTGTGAGGCGCAGTGCAGGTAAGGTGGTGGCAGGAGTGGGGATTGCCCGCACATGCATAAGAGGCATGAAGGGAGCACGCATTGCCTTCTGGGTGCTGACACGTGAGTGCAAGCGTGCAAGTGCATGCACAATTTTTGGCACAGGAGCCCAAAAAGGTTAGCCACCACCGGCCTATGGGGTTTTGGCAACCCCATCCCTTGTCCTTGGAGCCACCACTTTTGTGAGCCACTTTCAATGGGAACCCTGACAGACTGGCCCTGTTCCTGAGCCAGGAGATCAGCCACCTGGACTGCTATGTCCATCTTTACCATGTGCAATGGGTCATGGTCATAAGGAGAGGCCTCAGAGTGGGTGGTGGACCTCCATAGTGAGCATGCCAGGAGTTGGGGGATGCTGGCCTGGAACCTGAAGGTGCTGCAGAACCATTTTGGAGATGTGACCAGGGCTCAGCAAGCCGAAGGGGAGATCCTGGTGCTGAAGCTGAGGGGCAGACTGGTGGCTGGCTATGTGCGAGAGTTCCACCAGATTGCCGGTAAGTTGCGGTCGTGGCCAGAATAGCATCTTGTTTACTATTTCAAGGCAGGCCTGGACTGCTAGGCCAGTGCCTATAGAGGCCTTCTCCCCAGCTCAATGAGTGGTATCACGATAGCTATCAAGTTGGACACTGAATTGTGGGAGTGCTGCCCCAAGGGGGAGGTGGGTCCTAGACTGCGGAGGCTCCCCGAACAGCAACCAATCATCAACCGGATGGCCTTTCTCCATCAGCCCCACCGGACAGACTAGGTGAAAATATCCACCCAGTATTTTCAATCCGGCCAAACGGGTGCCCGGCCCCTATCACAAAAGTAAAAGCTGAGTCTCCTGAAACAGAGAAATCCAGGAAATCACCCAGGAAAACCGGAGAATTACAGGCAGCGCACCAAGCGGTGGGGATTCTGGCATCACTGGCCAATGAGGGGGGAGCGGTGGTGGAGCGGGAGCACCACCTGACCCATATGACAGTGAGGATGAGGGGGAAGGAGATCTGATGGTAAGTCCATCAGCCCCTTCATTATTCCTGTGATGGAAGCGGAGTTCTATGCAGAATGCCAGAGCAGCGAGCGGGCGAGAAGCAAAAACCACAGGAATGAAGAAGATGTAGGGTGTGATTGCCAGTGTTCAGAACAGCTGGAGAGGAACAGGGAGATGCGGCCCTTCATCATCAGCTGGAGGGCACAGGCTCATAGTGCTGGCTTAGACTCACTTCATGCTGAGATTCTGTGCTGGGATAAAGGCATTATAACTCAGCTGAACATGAGGCTTCCTACTGTCAGCGTTCCAGCAAACCTCCATTCCAACCAATAACTCCGAGACAGACATCTCTCAAAAGTTCCTTTTATTTGGATAGCAACTGGCACAACTGTGGAATCCTGAATCTGAAAGTTCCGGGCTTCCTTGCAATAAGTAGAAACTACAAATCCATCCCCTACACCCATCACCACATCACATGGCCCAATCACCATCCCAAAGTAAGACTTCCTTTCACTATGCGCAACACGACCTGACCTGGAATCAGAAAAAGAATTTTATTATGTCTAACTAGATATACTCCAATGAATTCCCCCCTCCCACTTTCCCAGGCTCAATTGTGGCGGCGTGGGAGCATCAGATCTCAATATGGCTTCCAAAGCTGACACCTACTTCCCTAGCTCAGAGCTTGGAACCATGACACAAATACACAGAGGAGTTTCGAGACCTGGCCTGCTGCATGGACTGGCCCGAAGAAATATTGGTGAGCTGTTTCAAGAATGGGCTGAATGATGACCTGTACCACACTTGCATTGCCAGAGGAGCCCTGGCTCACTTGCACAACTGGTACATCTTGACAGAAGAAGCCAAAATCGATCAAGCCTGAAACCAGTATTGTTCAAGCAGAACCTGGAAAAGGTCACCACCCAAGAGGAAGACAGAGGTTGCCAAATCCCAGTATCCTCTACCACACTCAACAGCCTACTTCTATTGTGGGAAAGAAGATCACTCCGTGGTGGAATGCCACGCAAAGACTCCGACCAGAAAGGGAGACCAGCAATCCAGAGGGAAGCCAGCAAAACCCTCCCAGTGCTCCAGAGAAATCACCCTGAAGAGCAGTGAGGTTGTGGAGTTCCAGTCCTTCCCCATGCATAGACCTGGAACTCCTACCCCACAAGAAGAGCCGAGTCCGTCGGACAGCAACTACGACCCCTTGGTAACTGGGACAATCGAGTTCATCACTGTGCCCATAGAACTGCTAATCCCAAGTACAGGGCAGGAGGTGGTGCTGACGCCCCTACTAGACTCTGGGTGCACCTGGTGCCTAATAGGTCCAATCCTAGTGGGAAAACTGGGAACCTGCCTAAGACAGTTAAAAAAACCCATAGTGTTTTGCCAGTTCAATGGGTCCACCATGGGAGGAGTCTCAGCCACATTTGCCACAGTGCCCCTGGAACTTGTCATGGAGAGCCATTCCAAGACTATTGCTTTTCTTGTGGCTCCGGGCATGGAATGGCCCCTGGTCCTAGGACTATCATTGCTAAAAACGTGGAACCCGCAGGTGGACTGGACGAAAAGGGATCCTGATGTTCCCAAGAGAGGGGGAAACCCGACAAAAGTGTTATGTGGAAAACCCCAGCTGCTGAAATGAAGTGGCGGCCACTGTCCAAAGCAAGCTGCTGCAGGGCAATCCCAGGAATGCCGCGACCTAACAGGTCTTTAGTGAGATGGGGTTGGATGAACTTCCCCCTCCCCGATCAACTGACTGTGCCATTGAGATCCTCCCAGGAGTTAAGCTACCAAAGCTGAAACTCTACTTCAATGATGCCCTGGGAGCTAGATGAGCTGCGCTATTTCATACACAAAAACTTGGGAGTATGGCTTTATCCAGCCCACCAGACCCAAAATTGTTGCCCTGGTATTGTTCCAGGAAGAGAAAGATACGTCAATTATAGGGGTCTAAATGCAGTGTGCGTGAAAAATGTGTATCGCCTGCCCCTCATGAAGGACATGCTGGCCCACCTTTCAAAGGGCAAGATCTTTTCTAAGCTGGACTAGTTGGAAGCCTATTACCAAGTCAGGAGTCAGGAGGGGGATGAATGGAAGGCTTTTAACTGTCCACTGGCGTACTTCCAGTTTAATATACTCCTGTTGGGCTCCAAGGGGCCCCTACAGTGTTCATGCAGCTTATAAATGAGGTGCTGCATGAACACCTACATAAGCATGTTTTGATGTACCTTGCTGACATTCTGATATATACAGAAACAAAAGCTGAGCACATAAAGCTGATCTGGGCAGTTCTGAAAAAACTCTGAGCCGCCAAACCATTTGCTGGGCTCTCAAAATGCGAGTTCCACAAAGACAAAATAGACTACCTGGGATACAGGATCTTGCACCAGGTGGTGGAAATGGACCCAGAAAAAGTGTGAGCAGTGTTAGAATGGCAAGCCCTATGAACCCGAAGACAGCTACAAAGCTTCCTACGATTCGCAAATGTCTGTAGAAAATTCATCCTGTCATTCTCCCAGATCACCCTCCCTATTACTAACTTGCTGGGAATCAAAGTGTTAGATAAGCCTAAACCCAGCCAGCCACTAAAGTGGAAAGCTAAAAACTAGAAAAAGAAACTAAAAACGCTCTCTTCAGCTGAGCCGGTGTTGAAGCACCTGGACTCGGAAAAACCCTGCGATTCAGACTGACGCCAACGAAGTGGCAGTGGGGGCTGTGCTGCTTCAGGAAAACGAGTGGGGGTCAACTACAGCCCTATGCATACACATTTAAAAAAACTAACCAAAATTGTGCAGCATTGGGTGATAATGAGAGAAGGAAGCATTTGCAGTCAGATGGGCTCTCCTCACTTGGTGGCATTTCCTGGAAGGAAATAAAATCCCTTTCCAGGTATGGATGGACCAGAAGAATCTGGAAGCTCTAAAGACCACAAGGAAAATGTCCCCCAAGCAAGCCCATTTGTCCCAATACTTTCAGCAATTTAACTTCACCCTCCACTATTTACTGGGGGACTTCCTGGCAGATGCTTTGTCCAGACTCTGCAAAGACAAAAGTAGTTAAACCTGTGCTCCCTGCACTGCAATTGGCAGCACAGGTCATCATAAGATAACAAGCGAAGGGGACCTCCCCCCATGGACAATGTCATCACTGTAGGGCCCTAGAGAAGGACAAGTGGTTCCTTAACCACAAAAACACTTGCTCCATGCAAGATGGACTACCATGGATGGGAGGCAAATTCTATGTCCCAGCTAGTGAAAGACTGAAAACCATGCAAGCCTGACATGACTCCAAATTGTCAGGGCGCTTTGGGTTTGTAAAAACTCTGCACTTCCTGAAATGACCATTGTTGTGGCCATCCTTTTAAAAAGACATTGAAAGTTGTCAAGTGCCCCAACTACGCAGCAGCAAAACAGGCAGGGAAAAATTCCTGGCCGTTTGCAGCCAGTAGCTGATCCTTCAACACCCTGGAGAGATATTTCTATAGATTTTATCATAAAACTCCCAGAGAGCTCTGGAAACACAGTAATTTGGGTAGTGATGGACCTTTTTTCAAAACAGGTCCACTTTGTCCCTGCCGGAAAATCTCAATCGCCAAAACTCTAGCAAAAACTGTTCCTACTTCACATATACTGCTTACATGGTGTCTCCGCACTGCATTATATCAGATGGGGGGGTCCAGTTCACTTTCAAATTCTGGAAAGCTTTTTTGGACCTTTTAGGAACTGACCAGGGCCTCAGTTCTAGTCATCATCCTCAAAGGAATGGGGCGACAGAACATGCTAACTCAGTTCTGGAACAATACCTCTGATGCTTTATTAACCACCAAACGACTGTCAGCCTTCAAGATTCTTTCCTTTGCTTTACATCTTTTGGCTGTCATAAGT
This sequence comes from Naja naja, assembly GCA_009733165.1. Taxonomy (NCBI): domain Eukaryota; kingdom Metazoa; phylum Chordata; class Lepidosauria; order Squamata; family Elapidae; genus Naja; species Naja naja. The sequence goes on from CM019152.1 coordinate 3,270,493, forward strand.
AACAGCGGGGAGGAGGGGTGAAATAGTTATGGGAAGTGAGCTGGAAGTTTTGAGAGAATAAACAGTATAAGTTGGGGAGGGAAAGTTTCTTGTTTATGCTTCTTTCCTATGCTATGCGCAAGCGCACCACTTTATCAAAATAGGCCAAGGTCAATGGACAGATGCCTCATCACCACCTGAAGAAGGGCCTTGGTGGTGCAGGCTGTTAAACGCCTAGCACTTAGTTCCAGCTGCCTGTAATTATTGCAGACTCAAATCCCACCAGGCTCAAGGTTGACTTAGCCTTCCATCCTTTCGGGGTAGGTAAATTGAGGACCCAAGATTGTTGGGGGGCAATAAGCTGACTTTGTAAAAATGCCGCTTAGTAATAAGCAGGCATATACAATGGAAGGAAGGCTATTGCTGAGCGCATTGGGTTGTATCCCAAAAAATTGTAAGCCGCCCTGAGTCTCCGGAGAAGGGTGGGATATAAGTATGAATTTTTAAAAAAAAGATGCCCCACATGACATTACATACAATTTTTAATTGGATGGACACTTTGAACTATTGTGGGTGGGAATGTTGCCATCACTTTGTATATGTGATTTTCACACTCAATTCCTCAGATTCAGAATTCTTTTGTTGCTACCACTTGATTTCCAGTAAAAGATATCTTTTCTCTAATTAATGGAGTCTAAGTGTTTCTTTCTTGGATTTTGAATGGAGCACCAGCTGACAACGACTGGACTGACCTGGTGCCATTTGCAGAGGTAGCATACAATAATTCAGTGTACACCAGCATGGGTTTTACCCCATTGCAAGTAGCCATGGGCCAAGAATTTAACCCAATGCCCAAGCTACCCACCACTGAACCAACAATCCCCGCCCTAAAGAAGTGGATCAATCAGCTAAAGACTATCTGGCCTGTGGTTCACAAAGCCCTAGATGAAGCAAAAACAGCCTACAAGGTTCAGACAGACAAAACGAGAGCGGAGCCTAAACCATTTAAAGTTGGGGGTCAAGTCCTTACAACCGTCTAAAAAAATTGGACCAAAATTCATAGGGCCTTTCTCCATTGCCTGCATTATTAACCCGGTCACAGTGGAGCTACAGATTCTGCCTACACTGCTATCTGCACTCTGCTATCACTGTCTTCCAATGAAAGTTCCTTTTGAAATACCATTCATTTCAAGACTTCTACTTTCTTGAAAAGCTAGCGAGGCCTTTTCAATATCACTAGGAGCAAACTCAGTAAAGCTCTTTCTTTGGGACATGGCATCTGCTACAGCTAGCAGACAAGCAGGGAACAAGAAATAGTTGCATACCAGAGAGTCTCTACTTAAATAAGGGGCTGAGTAGAAATGTGTTTCTGCCAAAGAAGGAGTCTATGCTTCTCAAGTAAAGGGGGCAGGAGGCAAGAAAATGAACTGAACTTGCATCCAAGTATGCCACTTAAAAGGCGCCTTTTTGCAAGAAACATTACCTATCCATGGCCTTAAATGTGCTGGTGCTGGCCAAACAAGTGACCTGTAGAGATGCAAGCAGTCATAAATTAGAAACTCCTAATCTAACTAGAAATGCTAAAGCATTCCATTGTTCCTTTCTACCTTTACAACACTACACACAAGAATGAAAATGAGACACAGCTATCTAACCACAGAGGCACTTAATATGTTTCCACCTTAGAAATACAATGTACAACTCCTTTTCTTCCATAGCTTTCAAACAATACAACATTCAAACTACCATTGCCTCTAACCATCTTGATTGCTCATCTGCATCTACTTTCCTTTAAACAACTGCAAATTATACACAACTAGCAAAGTTCTGCGTGTGACATATTCACAGACTTATTTTACATGTAACCATACATAAATATTATGCATTCAAATTTGAAGAAAGATGTTTGTTTAACTTTGTGCCGCATAGAGGCTGCATCATCTTCTGTTCACTTGGCAAGTCATACTTTTGATCAGGAGTGCCTACACTTCTGCATGTACATTGATACAAATAAGGTGAGGGCTGGGGAAATTGTGTTATTCTTAAAAAGAAAGATGTTAGATACACAGTGAATGAATTAATGCAGGGCCATTGGGAAGCAAGGATAATTTGCAAGTCTCCCTCCCTTCCTCCGTGTGTGTGTGTGTGTGTGTGTGTGTTGGGAATGGTATCACTATAAATTAGATTTAGTGAGACCTTTTTTTTAAACCTCTGCATCCAAATTGTTTTGCTTACTACTTCTTAATCTTTTTTCTGAGCTTTTTAGAACACCAGTTACCCAAACAGAAAATAAATAATACATACACTATACTATACAATATTGTACTGCTACACATATTCACAAGGTTTCAGAACATTCTTAACACAGGATTACGAAAAACTCAAATATAAAATTGGAAGTGCCAGCTAGAAAATAAGTTCAGCAAGGGTTTTTTTCAACTGTTTTGCATTATTCATTTAACACAAGAAAAACTGGTGGTTTTTTTTTCATATTTATCAATATGTCACATAATATAGCTAGAAATGATATAAACAAGGAGAAACAAACTCATTAAATTATCACTCCAAAATCTTAATTGGGAATTTAAGCTGTGTTCCTTAGCAAGACATCAGAATGCCAACCTCATTTAAAAACAGGCTACTAGCCCAGGGGTCCCCAACCACTGGTCCATGGACCAGGACCAGTCCACAGCATGCCAGAAACTGGGCCATCCATACAAGCAAAGCCCCATCTACGGGATGCAGTTTATTTAGCTTATCTCCAATAGATTCCAAGGCACTGTTCACACATTAGAATTCAAAATTATAAATAAACATTAAAGAAGTCAAAATAAATACCCATCCTAATCCAAAAACATGAAACAACGAAGCTACATAATTAACCCAAATTCAGAATTTCTTTTTTTTTTGAAATTTTTTTTAAATTTTAAGACATACAAACAAAACATACTAAGCATAAAAACCATCTTCCATATATACATACAGCGTGTCAGTTGGTTACAAATCCTTTGTGTTATCCTTTCATAACCATCACCCACAATTTATCAAAAAGGTTCTCATATTATCAATAAAACATTCTTATATATTTATCAATTATTATTTATATTATTATTATTTATTAGACTTGTATGCCACCCTCTCTCCCCAAGGACTCAGGACTTATATGCCACTAAACTATTTATTTCATCATTTATGCAAGATATTCTCTATTTTAATGTAAAGTTTGTTATACTTTCATCCAGTGGTTATATATGTCTACATCATATTTTATATCAATCTCTTAAATTTCTATTACAAAATTACATAATCTATTGCATTACCAAGTCTTTTTACCCAACCATTGATAGAACAAATCCCATATCTTATAAAATTGTTTATCTTCTTGTTCTCTAATTTCAAATGTCAATTTACTCATTTCAGCACAATCAGAATTTCTGAATATCAACTGAAATCTCCAAGTACCTTAAGACATGTTGCCATAGTGCCCACCTCCTGCCATCATCCTCTAACATGGAGTTGCTTGAACTTCCTTAGGATACCCCAAAATTGGAGAACCACTACAGAAGAAATACACTGTTCCCACATGAGGAATGAGACAAAATAATCACTCTTCATGGACAAGCAGCATGCTTTTACCAACACAACTGCTTGCAACTCAAATCAGACAGGAAGCAGCAATCTTTAGCAGGATTGCTGAAAAGAATAGTAAAATCCCCTGTTAGAGCAGTGAACAGGATACCATTTCTTATTGTCAGGAGCATGAGGAGGAAGAGGGGTGTACTTAAGCTGTGATCAAAACATTTGTCCAAAAACAATATAACTGTTGCAAAATACATAAAATATGATTTCACCTAAATAAACCAGAATCTTGCTACTGGATTCTGCATTAATTATACATTTAACCTATCCACAAACACAACTATCCATATAACAGACCACAATCTTCTAGTCTTAGTTCCCTACACAGCTAGATAAAGTTCTTCCTGTTATAATGGTGATTATTTCTTCAATAATGCTGTATCCAGATTAAGAATTCTGTAAAAAGTTTGCATAATTTAATTAATGTACACTGATATTTCTATAATTATTTTATGTTATATAATTATCACTTGTTCCAGTCATTGCAATGAGCTGAACAATTTGACCAAGTGAATCAGATTGATATCTCAGAATTAATTATGTGGGTTTTAAAAGATACAAACTTTCTGGCTATTTTTTAATAAATTGTCACAGTGCTGTTCTAGTTGATAAGCATACAACTGCTCCAACCTATTTTTACTTCTTGTTTTCTTCCTTTGTTTAATAAATATTTTATTTGTAAAAGACTCCCCAGCTTTGCTCAAGTTATTAATGGTTACAAGAATATGCCACTCTTCACTTTTGGAGCTTCCCCGCCTTTTCTTTGTTCCCTTGTGGTGAGATACAATTAAAGGAGGAAAGGGATCAGCTTTGGACAGAGAAATTCCAGGATAGTTGAACAGACTAGGAAATAAACAAACATGCAAAAAAGAATGGCAACTATTGCCATGCCACTGCAAGAAAACTTAATGGTTCTAGGCATCCTAACTTTTAATTTTCCTTAGCTATCAACAATATACTGCTGTTTTAGATGAAGTCTGCATTCTGTAATTGTTTAATGTAACTTTTTAAAAACAGAATTACTGTCTCATCCCCATTTCACACAGACTTCAATACATCAACCCCAGAGATCTCTTCAGACTTGGCATGCATGCATTTCTCTGAATCTTTTTGCAACTTGTTTTAGGTCAAGGAATTCTTTCCACTCAAAAGAGAGAAGTCAAAAACTCAACAGCTACTTTTTCTTTTTATTTATTTATTTATTTTTAAATCACTTTTTTTTAATATCTCAATTTTGTTAAACTTGTTTTGTTCATCTATTTCTATACACACCAACAGGATAGAAATTTCAATAACTGAGATCTTAATTTATCTTAAGACCAAACTTTTGTTACATAACAAATACTTTAATGAATATTCTTCCTTCATTTCCTCATTTCCAATGTTATGTTTAACTGTGAATGAAAAAGCCAAATAATCCTAATACTTGTAATATTAATATCCTAATCTATATTAATATTGATAGAATATCCACTTTCCCTTCCATCTATAATAGAATATTAATAATTTATTACATAATTATTATTTTGAAATAGCATACAGTATCAAGATTTACACTAACACAGTAAAAGGGAAAAGTTCTGGCATAGCTTAAGAAGCAAGACCTATGAATCAACAAGACAGGCTTAAGTGCAAATCTGTTGCTATAAGCCATTAGAAGCTCTTAAGGAAATCACCTTATGCTCGTAATGCATGGTGAACAGTACTAACTCTGACTTTTCTTTCAGGATGTTCTCAGATTGAGAAGTGTTTGAAACAGTAGGATCACTTTCAAGTACCATACAAACCTTAAATATTTAATTTTTATTTCTATGTTCACATCAGTGTATCTACGGATTAGTTCACATGAAACATTGATCTATAATGTGGTTTGATTATTTTGACTTAGCATGATTCATTAATCTGCTGTAGTTTATAAATTAAGGCTTCTTTCTTGGAATGGATTACGACATCAAGTTAAGTCTAAAACCATATTATGAGAGTATCACCTCGCTCAAACATTATTGGTATGCTTTTTGTTCTCCTAATTCAAGATTTCATCAAAATGATGAAATGTGCAATGGGAGTTTATGACATAAGATCCACCCCTTAAGAACTTGCATGTAGCACCACGAGTGCAAAAGCAGTGAAGTTTGTATTGTGATTCACATTCATCATTTGCAATCGTGTCCCACCATATATGCCCAATTTTTTTTTCTTTATATATTGTTTAGGTTGCCATCGATTTAGACAAATATGACAAATATGTGTTTGAAAATATATATCACTTTTTCATTGAATTTACTGTATTACCTTAGAATATTAACCATTTTAATATGATATTCTGAGAATTGTTCCTCATTAGTAGACAGCTAGCTGAAAGATTCTAAAGGCACAAAGTCTTCCCAAGCATAGCCTAAGTATCTTTTCTAATGGAGAAAATATGGAAGTTGTACATAAACTAATGAAGTTTTGCTAATTGCATGTAGAATTCCACAGATGTATCATTTTAAAAAGAGGTAGAATAATGTGGCAGGCCGGAATTTGATTGGAGTTTAGTTTTTCTAAACTAAATTTAGAACTAACAGAACTAATTTTAGTTTTACTGATAGTTTACCTGCAGAGGACAAAGCATTCATCTCATCTGTTTATTAAATGTTCTAAATACAATGGCTCTATATACTTTTACCTTTCTAATCATTAACTGGCAAAGAGTAGGAAATAAATAGAAACATACATGTGCTATATTTCAAGCTTCCATAACATATGTGTATCTATCACACTAAAACCAGCCACTATGCTGGCAACACCTAAAAGTATAAGTAACCCTAACCCTAACCCTAACCCATTAACAATTATTTCTCCCTGTTTTCTTTCCTATCTTTCTCCACTGGCGAAAAACAAGTGAATATAATCCTGATTACTTTGGTAAAATTCTATTGAACTAGCATTATCACAATTATAGTTTCAGTTTAATCTACCTCACTAGCTATTATTATTGAGATAAAATTAGGGGAGACTTCACGTAAACCATGTTCAGAAGGTAGATGCCAATGGTGACAAGAGTACTTACAACAACAATAATAATAATATATTTATAGCTCTCTGGTAGCTCTTTGCATGTAGTTATCGTTCCATAATTCCTTTCTGAATCTACTTTCTTCCTTCTTGAGTTCTGAAATACCTGTATTGGCAACACATGGCCTATATAAATTGGATTTTATGGTTTAACTGGAAATTAAGACAGTATAAGCTCTTTCACAAGATAATCCCTGTGTATCTAAAAAGCAGCAGCATCTTCCAACTGTCTTTCTCAAACATATTAACATGCACTAAAAAGACAGACTGTCATTTATGCAGAGCAGATGTGGCTTACGTGATTCCATCCTTAAAAGAGCAAAATGGGTTGATTGTAATGACAATGTTGGTCAGGCTTCAATTCATTTTTAGTTCAGTTTTTGTGGATAGCAATGGTTGCAGTTGAACCACAAATAGTTGAAATTTCTGAATATTAAATTTACAGTAGATAATGTTGAATTAGCATTATGTAATCTAAAACTATCTCCATCCACAGGACCAGATGGTTTATGTGCTTTTTTCTTGAAAAAGCTTACTACTGTCCTAGCTGAATCTTCGTGTACAATTTTCAAAGTATCATTTCAAACTAGTTTTCTGCTTGATCTATGGTCACTCACATATACTTATACCAATTTTTTAAAAGGGTGACCCTAGTTCAGTTGAAAATTATAGACCAATCTCTTTGCATTGTGTTACATGCAAAATTATGGAATCAATTATAAATCAATCCATTGTTCATCACTTAGAGATAAACAACTTGCTATCCAACAGTTTGGCTTTAGGAAAAACTCATCCTGTAATCTGTAACTTTTGCACTGTAAAAACATCTAGACTACATGTCTTGACCAAGGCAAAGCTGCAGATGCAATTTACATTGATTTTTTATGCCTTTTGATACAGTAGTACCAGTGGTGGGATTCAAAAATTTTGACTACCAGTTCGGTGGGTGTGGCTTGGTGAGCGTGGCAGGGGAAGGATACTGTAAAATCTTCATTCCCTCCCCTCCTGGGGGAAGGTTACTGCAAAATCCCATTCCCTCCCCACCCCACTAACCTGCTTTCCAGCTCCGTTCTCCTGTGCAGGGCAACGAAAGAAGACCCAGCCAATCAGCTGGGACTCGGGAGGAAGAGAATAGATGGAGGCAGGGCTAGTCAGAGGTGGTATTTGCCAGTTCTCTGAACTACTCAAAATTTCCACTACCAGTTCTCCAGAACTAGTCAGAACCTGCTGAAGACCACTTCTGAGCAGTACATGATAAACTGCTGTTGAAATTAAACTCTTATGACATTTCTGGTTCTTTGCACAAGGGGGATTGCTGCTTTCCTGTCTAATAGACTGCAGACTAAGTCAAAATAGGGAACTCGCTGTCTAATCCTGCATCAGTTAACAGTAGTGTTCCGCAAGGCAGCATCTTAGGTCCCATGCTTTTCTCGTTCTATATCAACAATTTATGTGATCAACTTAAAAGCAGTTGCGTCCTTTTTGTCAATGATGTAAAATTATTCAACACTACAGATAATTTTGTTTTGCAAAGTGATCTCGACTATGTGTCTGAATGGTTACCTATCTGGCAATTTCAAATTTCGATTAATAAATGCTCTGCTTACATATTGGTAAACGTAATCAGAATGTCAAGTGTAAGCTAGGTGGCACTGATCTAGCAGATGACTGTCACTTTGTTAAGGACCTAGGTATACTTATCTCTGACAATTTATGCTCCAAAACTCACTGTAACAGTATTGCTAAAAAAAGCATTAAAAGTTGTAAATTTAATTTTGCAGGTTTTTTTCTGGAAACATTATATTGCTAATTAGCTTATAAAACTTATGCTAGACCAATCTTAGAGTATTGTTCAATTGTTTGGAATCCTCACCATATATTTGACATCAGTGCAATCGAGTGGGTTCAGAAGTATTTCATGAGAAAAGTCTTGTACTCTTCTGTACACAATAATTCCCTATGCTACTAGGCTCAAAATTCTCGATTTGGATAACTTAGAACTGTGTCGCTTGCGGTCAGACCTAGGTATTGCATACAAAATTATATATAGTAATGTTTTACCTGTAAATGACTTTGTTTTAATCGCAATAATACGCACACTAACAACTGCTTTAAACTCAATGTAAATCATTCTAAACTTGATCATAAAAAATATGATTTCTGTAATAGAGTTCTCAAAGTCTGGGATGCTCTACCTGATTCAGTTGTTTCAGCTACAAATTTTCATTTTCAGTCACAAATTGACTTCTGTGGACTTTACATCATACCTAAGTGGTTAGTAGAGGGGGTGTGGATAAGTGTGGAACTAACATGCCTATCGTTCCTGTCATTGTATTTATATTCTTTTATTCTTGTTCTCGTTTTTGTTTGACAAATTCTAATAAATAAAATAAATGAATAGTCAAACAACTGATCGTAAATGAGCAAAATGTGACTGGTCCATTTCTGAGCATCCAAACCCAAGCAATACTGTCATTTTACAAAAGGAATACATTTTTCTAGGAGCACAATTTATTAAACATGCTCCTTCAAATTGAGAAGGATTTTGATTCTATGAAATACCTTGCATAGGATTAAGATTGCATTTTTCATTCATCGGCTTATGTGACTACTGTTATTCAGTTACTAAGTTGTGTCCAGCTGTTCACGACCCCATGGTCCACATCACGCCAAGCCCCCCATCCTCCACTGTCTCCCTGAGTCTGCCCAAACTCATGCCCACTGAGTAGAGGATAGTATCTAACCATTTGATCCTCTGCAGGCCTTTTTTCCTTTTGCTGTCAATACTGTACGTGACTAATGACACTACACTAATATATTTGGTAGACAATAAGTGAACAAGTTGCGCAGAAAATATTTCCAAATATCCTTGGAGGTATGAGCTAAAACTAGGTTAGCCAAATTTTTGATGTAACCTAAATAGAATATATTGCCTTAATCATTTCTTTAAAAGCAGTGTCACTTCCTTATTATGAGAATTATATCACATCTCAAATCTTTGTACAAAGAAAATCCAGGAACCCACATACACCCTAGCACCATGATGGTGAACCTATGGCACGCGTGCTACAGGTGGCACAAAGAGCCATTTGTGTGGGCACTCAAGCCCCACCCACACTTACTGGAATATCGGAAGTGACAAAATGGGCCCGTTTTTCGGCCTCCTGAGGCTGCAGAGGCCTTCCTTGAACCTCTGGGAGGCTGAAAAAGGCCTCAAACAGGCCAAAAATCAGTTGGGAGGTACATTCAAGTGCAGTGCAGGTAAGGGAGTGGGGATGTTGCACGTGCATGCGTGGGGGGGCAGGGTGCATTGCATTGTGGGTGCTGGCACGCACACGCTTTCGGCACACAAAAAAAAGGTTCGCCATCACTGCCCTAGCACATCCAAATATTCAATTAAATACTGAATTTAGAGCTCAACATTATGGTATTCAGTCCTCCCATTTGCTGTCACAACAGGACTTTTAACTTTAAATATTTTTTTAAAAGAATTCTTTCTCAGGTTTAGTTCTTTTGGAAATAGGAAATGTAGTTCAGTCAAGTTTGTACTTACTGGATGCAACTCTTTGTTTTTTCGTACAACTTCAATTCTTACATGGGAATACCAGGAACTGAATTTGGGATGTTTTGCATACCAATCCCATGGTCTACTATTAAGATTATAGTTTATATTTTATACACCCAAAGGATTAAGGCTGTTGACTTACATCCAAAGGCCAGATAAATCTAAATGTATTACTGTTACAATGTTTTCTTCCAATGCAGGTATGAGTTACAGGATGCCATCTGTGCTCACTGTCTCTCCATCCTTGAAGTTTGTCTGCAAGAAAAACTATCAGTATCTGCCTTTTGGCTGGAATCCAGTGTCTGATCATTATCTGTGCGTTTTGACTCACACAAAAAAGAATGTAGGGATCCATGTTGTGTAAGACTTAAAATGCAAGCTGCAGGAATGCAAGCTGAGATGGCTGCATTGTAGAAATGGAGCCCAAATATAAGAGAGAGAGAGAGAGAGAGAAGAAGATAAAGATCTAGTTCGTGATCGTTTTTTTTCTGAGATTAATTGACTTCATTACCAAACAGTCATATATTGTAAATGAATTATGTAACAGTTTAGTATATTAGTACCAATTTACACAAAACCTGGGAAACCTTGCTCTTTTGATAGTGTACAGTTGTCTTGTTCCCTCAGTAACTTGGTGAGCAGATCAAAACATACAGATCAAGCATTTGGAAAGTGATGACAGTTTATTTCAATTATTTATGACAATTTATCATAATGTACAGTAATGGTACTTGTTGCATAGTGAAGTCCCGGTAATAAGAACCCTCAGCAGAGCATTCTTCCTGACCCTCTTACATTAGATATAACTTAATATTTTATGACTTCTTACTGTAAAAGGAGTACATATTGCTTGCTACATTTTTACATATAAGGTTATGAATTTTATACATTCACTCACATGTGTAACTGCCAGGAATACAAGCAATTCAATCAAGTTTAAATTTCAGTTCGAAGTAGACAAGTTCTACATATCAATTGTTCTTCAAGCATCCCGATACCAAGTGCTGATTTCTATACTCTCAAGTAATTATATTTACTCAAGTAATATTTAGAATAAAGGTTCAAGTAGACACGTTTAGATATAATCCTACAATGCCTATTCTCACCATTTGTTTCTGTCTCCAAGGAGACTGAATTTCTGATGGATAGTAAATGAACTATGTGCACGGGCATTAGGGAAAGACAGATACATAACTAAAATTCTGCTGTTACATTTTTAAAGGGATTCAGGTAAATCAAAACGCACTTGAGAAGGATACTCCAGGGACTAGCAAAAAAGAACTGAAGAAACTGAAATGATCAACTTTGAGAAGTATTAGGGAGGTGCAGGATGGAGACAGGTGGAAAGAAGGGGCGAGTACACTCCTCAAATACTTGTATCACACAGAGGTAAGTCAAGTCTTGTTCTCTATGGTTCCAAAGTGCAGGACATAACAATTTAAGTTACAGAAAGGCAGATTTGACAGTGAAATTAATTACCTGGAGTGGCAAAGGGCTTTGTTTTGCTAGATGTGCTTAAAAGAAGGTTAAGTACCGTGTTTCCCCGAAAATAAGACCTACCCTGAAAGTAAGACCTAGCACTATTTTCTAAACCTGCCCTAATATAAGACCTACCCCGAAAATAAGACCTAGTGTAAATCTCCAGTTCCAGGAAGACTTTTCAGGGAGCAACCGTGCACCCTGAAACACCCCACACACACACTCACACCCACTATTTGGCACCATAAATATATAAGACCTACCCCAAAAATAAGACCTAGTGTGTTTTTGGGAGCCAAAAAAATATAAGACAGTGTCTTATTTTCGGGGAAACACGGTACTTATCTTTGGGGATGCTTTAATTTTCATTCCTGTGCTCAACAGAAGTTATACTCCGTGAACTCTTCCAACACTATGATTTTAAGACTGAATTCTTTTCTTTCAATTTAGTGATTACAACGTGATTAGTAAAAATTATTTTAAGTAAATTTCATATTTTAATTCCAATTGGATTTGCTAATAAGATTATATTGCTAATTAATTGTATATCTTTTGCTCCTATTGCAATAACACTCTTAATGGTTTTCAAATTTTCCCTAAAAATGATCAGTAATTCCCATTGTAATGTATACTGCTGGCATGCAGTATATATTCTTGTGCAACATGGCATATCAAATGTGAGATTTAACAAACCTATTAACTAGTCTGAAGCAATTTAGAGGCAACGATCAGCAATTCATCCGTTTTGTTAACCTTGACAGACAGCCAAAATTTGTGGGCGCCACCAGACCTGTTCTCTCCTGGGTCAGGAGACAAGCAAGCTCTCACCTCTGATGTCACATGGAGTTTTGAAAGCATTCAGAATCAAGAAGCATTTTGCTTTCCAAGTATCTGTAAAACCCAGTGAAAGGTCAACGTGCTTACTCTTTTCCTGAGCCTAGATAAGGATAAGAGCTTGTTCCTGATGTCATGCTATGTTTTAGAAAAATTTCAAAACTTCAGCATGATTTCAGGATAAAATCTCCCCACCTTCTCTCTAATTTATCCAGAATCTGGAGAGGCATAGCAGCTCATTCTTGATACTAGATTTTAGATGCGTACAGAAGCAGTGAGATGTCTTAGGACTCTATGGATGCCTATGAGCCCCAAGATGAGGTCAGAGACCTCACCTGTCTCCTGCAAGACAAAAAGATGTGTTCACTATTGGAAATTGTGTAATTTATGCAAAGATGTTTCTTGTACTTATCACCTTCTAAAACATCTTTATCGCACCAGACAGGAAAAGAATTTTACTATTCATCCCACAGTAATGCTAAATCCACTTTTAATTACACCGGTGCTCTATACATGCTTACAGACATATAATTCCAGTTCATTTTAACTTAACTGACTTCTTTAAGTGGGCTGAGGTTCAGTATATGTTTCTGATTGTGGTGCCAGACCACTCAAGAAGAAAACTGCCAACTTTAATTAGCATACTTGTATTTGAAATAAACGTTTTTACAGAGCACGTATATGCACACATAATTTTGTTAGCAACAGCAGCATCAGAAGACATTACATTTACTTAACATTATGTTAAAGGTTTAAAATCCTTTGAGGATTTCTTGCTTCCAGGAAACCTTTGTTAAGCTGTCCCTTCTCAAGGCTTCTAAATTGTTACAAAGATGCTTTTCTGTATCCCTTGGCTTTTTAAACTTGTTCAGGTCAAATACATCTGATATTTTAAGTTAAATTCTGCCTAAAAATGGTCAACTTTCAGAACACAGAAAATATTGCATAGGTAGTTAATCAATTTACATACCTGTGAGCCTAGTCATGTGTACATTGTCTTCATTTTCTCATAGGGCAAAAAATAACTTCTACCAATGTTTGTATTTGGTTTTCACACTGCCATCTATAGTTAAATGGGAGAAATTAAATATGTTACATCTGCTGTAGCTAACTGTCACATCCAAAACTCTAGTCCAGAATGCATGAAAAAGTCACAGACATTCCCACTAATAGATACATTATGTCCATTAATTTTTTTACAAGGCAATCTAACACATGTGCAATCAAAAGTAAATCCCACTCACTCTCAGAAAGTTCAGTATAGGAACTTTCAGCCTTTAAGTGTTCATTTTATTTAACTGAAATTGTATGAAAGGTTAAAAAAGTAAAATATCACCTGTGCCTTAATGAATGGTTTATCTGCTATGTAATAGCAGATAAATTGCCTGATATATAAATTGCCATATATATATATATATATATATATATATGACATCAGTATATAAAGGTGTAGCAAATTGCTGTAATTTAGCAATAAATGCAAACACTTCATAAGCGTACAGTTTACAAGAAATATTTTTATACAAAATATGTACACATTTTGGAAGCTAGTAAATAAAATTTAAAGGAAATATGTTTAAGAGGACCTTCATACGTAACACAATCTCAACCAACATATTGATCAGTCTCATCAGAAATCCTGATCGTTTTATTGTATCTTTAATACTCTTACATGTTTATATGCTTCTTGCAAACAAGTCCAATGAGTCCCCTGTCACCTAAGTTTTCCCCTACAGTGCTATTCCATTGCCATCACAACTCCGGTACTAATAAAAGTTAAGTTGGGGATAAACCCTGAAAAACTGGATACAGGTTGGCAACGATTATTTTATCTTAAATCAGATGCCAGTGCTCCGTTGCATCTCGCCTCTTCCACGCGGGGCTGTGGGCTAATCTCCTCTAATCTCGAAATCACTCCCGAATAAAGACCGTGTTTTTTTGCACATGGCAAGCAAGCCTCCCCTGCTCACTCGACGCCGAGCCGCTTGTCAAGGTGTCTCTCTCTCTCTCTCGACACGCTGCTTTCGCTCCCTTCCCCACTACAGCTCCTCGTAAGTGGAAACGGCGAAGTAACTAACAAAACACAAGGTGGTTCCTGGTTTCCGAACGAAGAGAAGGAGAAACAAACCTGATTTCCCCTCCCTCGGATTCGCGCTCGCTCGCAGCCTTCGCTTCCATCCGGCCAAAGGAAGAGACCCAAGTTGGAAACCGTCATCTCGGAGACTGTGAAAGACAGACTGGCACCCGTGAGACACGCGTACCCAGAGCCATGCCGGACACGCTCCCGGCTCTTGGATGCCGGCCTCCCCTCTGTAGTCCCTGTTCCCTCCTCTTCCCCCCCGCTCCTCCTCCTCCTCCTCCCCAAATGCATGGCTGCAGCCATCGCCGGCTGACAATGCGGTGGAAACGGGTGTTGCCCACCTGCGCACATGGGCTCCGGCTCTCCCTCGCGCGCACAGCCTCTCTTCCTGCCGATGCCGCAGGATGAAGCGTCTGCTGCTCTTTGCAGCTCCCTCGGACGTCCCCCGTCCCCACCTCCTCTCGCGCAGCCCGCTCCGAACAGCCAAGGGGCGCCTCACACTGCGGGTGCCGCTCCTTCGCCGATTGGGATTCCTGAGGAGGGAGGGAGGGAGGGAGGGAAAGCGAGCAACTCCTCTCCCCGGCCCTACACACGCCGCGATTCCCGCCCCAGGCGGCCCGCCAAACGCGCGCGCGTCCTTTGTGAGCCACACGGCTCCACGCCGGGTCCCCTCACGCCAGCGATTCGGAGCTTGCAAACTCCTAGCTCATCTAGAGAGGACAGCCGGTTCCCCTCCCTCTTTCCTCCTCCTCCTCCTCTTTCTCCCCCCCTCCCGCCCGCCCACCCTCGCTTTTTGATCACATGCCCGCGTCGGAGGCGCCGCTTGCTGAGCGCAAACCTTTCGCCAGCCCGCCCCCCCCTCTCTACCCGCCAGCACTGAGGGACAGAATCCGCACGCACGCACACACACACACACACACACACACACACACACACACACACACACCGGCCCAAAGCATTAGAGACGCTGCGCTGCGCTGCCTTCCTTCAGCGCCCTCTTCCTTTTCGAGCAGCCTGCACCGCCACCGCGAAAACTCGTCCATCCCACCTGTTCTGCGTCCCCTCCCAACCACCACCCACCCACCGACCCAGCCTCCCCTGCACGCTAACCACCCACCACCCGCCCAGCCTTGCAGAGCGAAAGCGAGCGGCACAAGCGCGAATGACACGCTAAGACCCATTTTCACCCACCCACCCACAACGTCCGTCACTCTGCATGCACACACACACACAGATCAACGGACCCTTTCCTTTCCAAAAGGTACCGATCCGAAAACGTGGATGCCCCCCCCCTCCCACTGAGAAAGATAACGGGGTCGGAAGGGTGGAGGAGAGGAAATGGAGCCGTCTTGGCGTTTAAGACACTGCTGTGGTCTCAGACTGGGTCTATAATGAGCAGCAGCATTTTTGTCTTTTAAATAGTTTCCCACAACTTCCAATGAAACTTCCTCGCTCGGAAGGAAAAAAAAAGCCGTTCAAATCTTTCCTCATTCTGGCCCACAAGGCTGGATGTGTCTAGTCATCTCAATTCTTAACAATTCCGTCTGGAGCCTTATCGAAGCCGATGGAATCACTTGGGAGTTATTTATGTTTCTTTATACCATCTAAAGGTTTTATTTGCAGTAAAAACATAAAACATAGTAAGAAAAAGAAAACAAAAAAACATACAGACAAACAACATAAAACATAAAAACATTGAAAATTATGTTTTTAATGTAATAAAATTTAATAAAGTTTATTAAAAAAAATAAAGGTTTTATTTGAAAAAAAAATCAAAATTCTACTCCTTGCTGAAGTTAATGACACCTTTATCTTTGAGTCGGGCAGTGCAGAGGCTGAAAACTTCTGTGCCTACCCTTCCAGTAAATGGAAATACAGTCTGTCCTGCAGAAGAATATTGTACCTTCACCACCACTTTTCTGCAGGTCAGCTGCTGCGTGGGAAGAACTGGTCTTTTCATCTCAAACAGCCAAATTTATTGAGCTAGGTGTGTTTTATTTATTCAGTTGATATTGTTATTTCACATCTCTGGATGGCTTATAATTAGAACATAAGCAAAAAAACAAAACACAAACAAACAACGCAAACATTTCAAATAAATAATTTAAAAAACTATACAGTGCAATCATCAGGAAAATTGATGCACATTAGTTATACTGACACAGTATTGTACTGTGCTTTAAAGTCTTAAACTGTTTCTCAATCATGGCAACTTTAAGATATATGGACTTCAATTCACAGAATTTCCACAGCTCCTAGGAATTTGGAGAGCTGAAGTCCACTCATCTTTAAACTGCCAAGGTTGAGAAACACTGATATAAACCCATTTATTCCAAGATAAATTCTAATTTATTTTGATGGATTTCCACTACACATATCAAAAACAGCTTTCTTTGGTACTTTGTCGTAAATTAGATAGAATAACATCTTCATTTCTTCTAGCAAATATAACCGTTGTAGGCTTGAATATACAGGTGAAACTCAAAAATTAGAATATCGTGCAAAAGTTCATTTATTTCAGTAATGCAACTTAAAAGGTGAAACTAATATATGAGAGACTCATTACATGCAAAGCAAGATAGTTCAAGCCGTGATTTGCCATAATTGTGATGATTATGGCTTACAGCTCATGAAAATCCCAAATCCACAATCTCAGAAAATTAGAATATGGTGAAAAGGTGCAATATTCTAGGCTCAAAGTGTCCCACTCTAATCAGCTAATTAAGCCATAACACCTGCAAAGGGTTCCTGAGCCTTTAAATGGTCTCTCAGTCTGGTTCAGTAGGAATCACAATCATGGGAAAGACTGCTGACCTGACAGTTGTGCAGAAAACCATCATTGACACCCTCCATAAGGAGGGAAAGCCTCAAAAGGTAATTGCAAAAGAAGTTGGATGTTCCCAAAGTGCTGTATCAAAGCACATGAATAGAAAGTTATGTGGAAGGGAAAAGTGTGGAAGAAAAAGGTGCACAAGCAGCAGGAATGAGCACAGCCTGGAGACCATTGTCAGGAAAAGTGTTGGGGACTTTCACAAGGAGTGGACTGAGGCTGGAGTCAGTGCATCAAGAGCCACCACACACAGACAGATCCTGGACATGGGCTTCAAATGTCATCAGAAGCGTCTTACCTGGGCTAAAGAAAAACAGACCTGGTGTGTTGCTCAGTGGTCCAAAGTCCTCTTTTCTGATGAGAGCAACTTTTGCATCTCATTTGGAAACCAAGGACCCAGAGTCTGGAGGAAGAATGGAGAGGCACACACTGCAAGATGCTCGAAGTCCAGTGTGAAGTTTCCACAGTCTCTGTTGATTTGGGGAGCCATGTCATCTGCTAGTGTTGGTCCACTGTGCTTCATTAAGTCCAGGGTCAATGCAGCCATCTACCAGGAGATTTTGGAGCACTTCATGCTTCCTTCCGCAGATGAGCTTTATGGGGATGCTGACTTCATTTTCCAGCAGGACTTGGCACATGCCTACACTGCCAAAAGCACCAAAATCTGGTTCAATGACCGTGGGATTACTGTGCTTGATTGGCCAGCAAACTTGCCTGACCTGAACCCCATAGAGAATCTATGGGGCATTGCCAAAGAAAGATGAGAGACATGAGACCGAACAATGCAGAAGAGCTGAAGGCCGCTATTGAAGCATCCTGGTCTTCCATAACACCTCAGCAGTGCCACAGGCTGACAGCTTCCATGCCATGCCGCATTGAGGCAGTAATTGCTGCAAAAGGGGCCCAAACCAAGTACTGAGTACATATGCATGCTTATACTTTTCAGAGGTCCGATATTGTTCTATGTACAATCCTTGTTTTATTGATTGCATGTCATATTCTAATTTTCTGAGATTGTGGATTTGGTTTTTTTTTTTAATTACATTTATATGCCGCCCTTCTCCAAAGACTCAGGGCAGCTTACAATTTTTTGGGATACAACCCAGTGTGCTCAGCAATAGCCTTCCTTCCATTGTATATGCCTGCTTATTACTAAGCGGCATTTTTACAAAGTCAGCTTATTGCCCCCAACGATCTTGGGTCCTCAATTTACCTACCCTGAGAGGATGGAAGGCCGAGTCAACCTTGAGCCTGGTGGGATTTGAGCCTACAGTAATTGTAGGCAGCTGGAACTTAAGTGCAGGCATTTAACAGCCTGAGCCAACAAGGTTTTCATGAGCTGTGAGCCATAATCATCACAATTATGGCAAATCATGGCTTGAACTATCTTGCTTTGCATGTAATGAGTCTATCTCATATATTAGTTTCACCTTTTAAGTTGCGTTACTGAAATAAATGAACTTTTGCACGATATTCTAATTTTTCGAGATTCACCTGTAACTTTGTAGGCTTGAAGTAGGTGGATTGCCCAAAGCATATCCAAGGGACATTTCCAGTACCCATAAAATATAATCTCATTCAAATCAATCTTGATTCCTAATGATCACATATGTGTATGTGTAGTTTTCTTGGCAATAATATAGAAAAGCGGTTTGCCATTTTTGCCGGTGTTGGAAGTTAAAACCCACCCCTCTCCTAGAAAAATGAAATATTTTAGGATATACTAAAAAGGCAGAATATTACCCCTGAAAGAGAAGTAGAAATGCAGAGAGGAAGAAACTCACCCCCACCTTTGTTAATGGGCCACTAAGGCCTGGGCCAGTCTATTCTATATAACAAAGTTGTACCTCCTTCAGGCAGAGTCATTTAATTGCCCTTCATTGCACCACCCACCAAGTTTCAACCAAATGTAGCACACAAATAACCTACAAAGCTAGCTATGATCTCTTGACAGCAACCAATCAGGATACTTTTCCTGTCCCTAGGAAGTTCAAAGCCCAGAGAGGCACTCTCAGCATTTTCTTCCCTTTTTCTGCCCAGGTACCCATCCTGTTCATCAATAAACCTTTCCAAACAGCCACCATCATTCCAGTGTCTTTTTCCCTACTTGGAACTGAACCCAGAAGGATATTTCTTCCAACATTGGGATACAAAAGTATTAGGTTACATATGTTACACTAAATGCAAGTGCAACCTTTCCTTTGCAAACCTTTTATTAGCAAAAAAAAAAAATCCCACCCAGTTGTACCTAAAAAAGTCTTTTGAACTGGAAATCTATATTGGACTTTTAAGAACCCAAAGCTAATGAGATCCTGTTGCAACAAGATTTCTGGTAATAAAAATAATAGGTATCCACCTCAATGTCACCGAGAGGCTGCAAGTTTATTGGGTTTCAGAGCATTATGGCTGAAATGAGATGGGAGTTTATTTTCATAGCACTTCCTTCTGACCTTGCAAACGTGAGAGGGACCAGGTTCAGTTTCCCACTTCACATAAACTTGTCAGACCTAAACCATTTCTGCTGGTGAACAAAGCCCCTAATCCTGCCTTTGCTGAAAAAAATATATAGAAACATTGCTTATTGTTGACAAAAGCCGGATATGGGGCTCCATCACTGGAGATTTTCAAGAATAATTTTGACAGCTATTTGTCTGAAATGGTATAGGTCTCCTGCTGAGCAGGGACTTGAACTAGATACTTCTAAGGGCTCTTCCATCCCTCATGTCCTGTTAGTCCTGTTTAAAAAAAAATGAAATGGACTGGAAGCAATGGAGACCCGGCCCTTTCGGATTGAGGAAAGCAAGCCTAATAAGGAAATTGAAATAAAGCAACTGGTGAGAGACACCTAATGCCACCATGATTCCTCACTTGCTGACTATTTCCAGAATGCCTGCCTGCTCTAAAAAGAAGTATAATGATTCTCAACAACAACACAATAAATCCTTACATAACTTTTCCAGTTTTCCCTGCATGGTCCAAAGATCCTGACACCCAGTCAGAATTCTAGAATTTCCTGCTCCATAATTCTGTTGGAAGAAATATCCTTCTGGGTTCAGTTCCAAGTGGGGGAAAAGACACTGGAAACATGGAGGCTGTTTGGAATGATGGTTTAATGGTGGACAGCAGGACCACATGGCTTGGAGCTCCAAAGTAAAAAAAAGATGATCACATGCTGCAAGATGTTGGGTGAATGAAAAGAAGGACTGAGATACTCAGAGACCCTTAGTTTTATACCCTCTATTGGTCTCCACCTTAGTGTTTCCTGTTCCTGTGTAAGTAATGTATCCCATTGGCTGTCCGACTCCCAGGGGCGGGGCTCTTAGCTAACTTTGTAGGCTTTGTCTGGACCACATGGCTTCACCTGAGTGCTGGCTGATGCAATCTTCCCAGGCCAGGCGGTGAGATGGGTAGAGGCCTTTGTTATGTAGAATATTCTGGCCCAGGCCTTAATGGCCCACCCATTAACAAAGGTGTGTGTGTGGGGGGCGGGTGAGCTTCTGCTTCTGAGATGAGTTTCTGCTTCTGAGTTTCTACTTCTCTTTTTAGGGGAAATATTCTGCCTTTTTAATATTTCCTAGGACATTTCATTTTTCCAAGAGAGGGGTGGGTGCTAACTTCCTACAATTCAACATCTTTATTTAAAAAAAAAATCTTCCCTCCTATTGTTCTTAGTTCCCTTTCCTTTGTAAACTGGAACCCATTGATCGTTGTTTTAATAAAGTGTGATTTTCCTCAGAATTATGATCCCGTTTTTGCATCACAGCAGTAGTTGAGTTGCAGTAGCCTTTACTCAGCGAGGCATAGGAGAGGGTGTGGGGGGAGGGGAGATTAAGTTGCAAAGTTTGAGAAACATATCTAGGTAATGATTCACAGCCTAAATAGAAAAGGAATTCTCTGCCTTAGGGAAAGATTTTGTACATTTTAAATTTTAAACATGTTAATCAGCAAACACAACAAAAACACCTTTTAAACATGCATCAATTAAACTCTATTGCATAAGGCATGTACAGTACAGAACAAAATATCATACCTCCAGAAATAACTTTTACTGTGTATGTGTATACCAGACCATGGAAATTAAATGGTATACTGCAAAACATATAATATAAAATTGAAAGCATTTTTAATTACTTCATGGGTCTATAGAAGTCAGTAAATACTCACACAATATTCATTCCTTCTGCAAGATAAATTTAATCTAATCAAGCAATATTGTGCATGCTGTGAATTCATTTTTATTATAGCTTTATTAGTTTGATAGCTGGTTTCAAATTCAGTTGATTCTGAACCAATCATGTATAGAAGAAAGCTATGCAATATAAACTTTATATCTGAAATGAAAGATGTACACATATAATTTAGAGCACAACATAATTAATAGTAATACTGAGATACCACCTTTTTACCCAAGTGATAAAACTGTAACTATGATTTTTTTTTAAAAAAAATCTCCATTGAAAAAATTCAATTCTCTTCTAAAGACAGGTATTAGGACTGATATGTATCTTCTGACAAATGCAAATTTGGTTATTATATATTGAAGTTTTCCTTACCTATTTTGTTCTTCTTTCTTTCCCTTTTAACTTATTAACTATAACTTGAGCCTAGATCTTACAAAAAGGTTATTCATATTTTTAATGACAGGGCTAACCATCTCCAAAGGTAGTGGTCCATCCTACCCATTCCAGTAGAAGGGGAATGCTATGGACCCCATTGGCCAAGGAATTTTGGCTGGCGGGCTCCAGGGGAAGAACTTTTTCTGTCACGTCTCCTGCCTTTTGGAACACCATGCTTCTAAGGTGAAATCCACCCCGCGCTGTTGGCTTCCAAAAAGACCAAAAAACTCTGGTTCTGCCAACTGGCTTCAGGCCACGATGGTGCCATACCACTCTTGAGTTTGTTAGTAGGAATAGATCCCACTTCCACTTCTACCCTGTTTATTGATCCCTTTAATTTTTAATATTTTAATTTTTAATGCTTTTAAGGTTCTGATTGGTTGACATGGTTGCTTTTTGATGTTGTAAGCTGCCCAATGTCACCTGACAGTGAAATGGATGGCAAACAAACAACAAACAAACAAATAAATAAATAAATAAATTTTATCATCTGTGTGTATGCATACAAATATGAGCTCTGACCAATTAAAATGAAAAAGATTTATACATTGCATACTGTATATTATATACATACAATATATGTGTGTGTTCATGTATGTATATGTATGTATGTGTGCATGTGTGTGTATTAACCTAGGAAATATTCTATAATTCAGTGATTATCAGAAATTAAATCTTAAAAAGTCTTTCGTTGAAACTTCCCCTGTAAAAGCCCAGCTTGCAGAGTCAGTGTGCCATCATTTTCTGCTGTGCACAGCAATTGTTTTCGTTTCAGGTAGATTGATCGATATAAAATAGGAATCTTGTAGTCATTTGGTTAAAAAGAGAATTATGATTGATACAGAGGCTACTTACATAATAGTGCAATATTACACAAATCTATCATATTTATCTTCAGGAAAATATCTTATGATATTGCAGCTATGTTAAAAATAATTTCAACCATTTCTTTCTAACCAATAGCCAAAAGTAGTATGTCTATTATTAAAGTTTAAATATGTATATAATTTTTGAAGATATGTATCTAGTGACCTATTTGCATTGTTCCTTAAAATTAATAGTGCAGACAAAAATACGATCTCCTGCACCTCTCATAATTGTATAAATGAGGAAAATTTAGAAGATGCAATGTGACATATACTATAAACAACATCTGCTGATATTTCTGCTGCTGCTGCACAATTAAAGATATCCTCTTTGTGAACAGGGTATCCCAGTCTCATACAGTGGTACCTCAATACTCATCATTAATTGGTTCCAGGAGGCACGATGAGTATCAAAAACAATGAGTACCAAACAAAATTTTCCCATAAGGAATAATGTAGTGAGTCACAAGACAGCCGACAAGTTCTAGCTTTTCTAGAACAAAATTTTTGCATCAAAATGCATTGAGTACCAAATTCAATGAGTTTCAAAGCAGTTGAGTACCAAGATACTACTGTATAAGGGATATTATTTCATCATCTTGATGAATAATCCTTTCCTATCTTTTAAGATTGAATAAATGTAGTTAGCTTGTTTTTTCTAATATTAGACCAGCTTCACGATTCTTTTTTTTTTCAGGCTAAAAAATAAGTCCAACTGGGAGACTTGCTGTAAGCACCATGGTGAGCAGATGCCTTGCTGGATTTCGCTGCCTAGCAAGACAACTTTTGGGGGAAATTGCTGCTGAATTCTGGATCTAAGCCAGTGTAATCTAACCAGAGCGAAGGTGGTATCATTGAGATCATCCGTGTGACTCCAGACCGCTGCTCCTCATGAGTCGACTGTGGGAACTGCCATTTGTATGTTCAGCTTATGATGGAGTAGCTGGGAGTCAGAACTACACCAAGCTTACACTTTCAAAGCAGCAAGGTTGACTCAGCCTTCCATCCTTCTGAGGTCAGTAAAGTGAGGACCCAGATTGTTGGGAGCAATATGATGACTCTGTAAACTGCTTAGTGAAGCGGTATATAAGCCCCCCAAGGCTGTATGCTTTCTCCACTTCTCTTCTCCCTATATACCAATGATAGCATCTCAAACGATCCATCTGTTAAAATACTGAAGTTTGCAAATGATACAACAGTGATTGGTCTCATTCAAGACAGTGATGAATCCGCATACAGATGGGAGGCTGTACAACTTGCCTCGTGGTGTAACCGGAACAAATCTGGAACTGAACACACTCAAAACGGTAGAAATGGTGGTAGACTTTAGAAGAAACCCTCCCACACTACCACCTCTTACAATACTAGACAACACAGTATCGACAGTAGAGATCTTCAAATTTCTAGGCTCTATCGTATCACAACACCTAAAATCGACACCTAACATCAAAAACGTCATCAAAAAAGCACAACGAAGAATGTTCTTTCTGTGCCAACTCGGAAACTCAATCTGCCCAAGGAGCTGCTGATACAGGTCTACAGAGGAATTATTGAGACTGTCATCTGCATCTCTATGACTGTCTGGTTTGGTTCTGCAACCCAACAAGACAGCACAGACTTCAGAGAATAATTAGGACTGCAGAAAAAACAATTACTACCAACCTGCCTTCAATCGAGGACCTGTATCCTGCACGAGTCAAAAAGAGGGCTGTGAAAATATTTACAGACCCCTCACATCCTGGACATAAACTGTTTCAACTCCTTCCCTCAAAACGATGCTATAGAGCCCTGCACACCAGAACAACTAGACACAAGAAGAGTTTTTTCCCAAAAGCCATCACTCTACTAAACAAATAATTCCCTCAACGCTGTCAAACTATTTACAAAGTCTGCACTACTATTACTATCTTCTCACCACTCCTTATCACCCATCCCTCCCACTTGTGACTGTATGACTGTAACTTTGTTGCTTGTATCCTTACGATCTATATTGACTGTTTCCTACTATGATTTGTTTGCTTATTGTACCCTTTGACTATCATTAAGTGTTGTGCCTGATGATTCTTGACTCTTAATGAATGTATCTTTTCTTTTTATGTACACTGAGAGCATTTGCACCAAGACAAATTCCTTTTGTGTCCAATTACACTTGGCCAATAAAGAATTCTATTCTATTCTATTCTATTCTATTCTATTCCTATTCTATTCTAATTCTATTCTATTCTATGTGCTGTTTAAGGCCATTGGTCTTGGGCTGAGCCTTGTATCTTAATCGTTTTTAAATTTGCTTGTTTATTTATTTCTTTGTTTGCATATTGGAAGGATTAAGACCAAATATCTCCAATATTAAAACCTCTCAGCAAGCTTTACTGCATCCATCAAATGAGTTTCTGCCTCCTTAGAAGACAATGGTGTAAATTTTATTTTAAAAGTTGTTTTTAATGGTGTTTTTTGGGGGACTATGCAACAAAAGGGTATTAGTATATAGATTTTGGAAATTTAATTACAGATTAAGGTGCCAGAGGTATTTGGAATTATCATTTTGAATTGTTCATAAAATATTTTGTCATAGAAAATGGAGATTGCTTTCATTTCTTTTATGATAAGATCTTGAAGGCTGAACACTACAGTCAGAGATAAGAAAGTTAAGAAAAATCCTCAAGTGCAAACTTTTGAATACCTTCCAGTCAGGCTTTTGCACAGAATGAAGTATTTGATAAAATTGACAGAAGTTGCAAAGTAAAGAGTGAGTTGCAATGGAGGTCTATTAAATTAATTTGAAGAGGAATTTAAATGTAATGCAAATAGATTTAATGGATGACTCATTCCCTAGATGAAATGAGCAGATACTAAATTAAGAAACTGATCTGAATTATTTTCTGGATAAACATTTCAAATAGTTTTAAAATTTCAATTCACATATAGGTAGTCCTCAACTTACGATCACAATTGAGCACAAAATTTATGTTGCTAAGCGAGAAATTGTTGCATGTTTGGCCCCATTTTATAAGTTTTCCCACCATATTTATTAAGTGAATCACCGCAGTTGTTAAATGTGTAACACCGTTGTTAAGTGAATCTGGTTTTCCCATTGTCTTTGCTTGTCAGAAGGTCACTAAAGAGGATCGCATGATTCTTGGACACTGCAACCGTCATAAATGTGAGTCAGTTGTCAAGCATCTGAATGTAAATCATATGACCATGGGGATGCTGCAATGGTCATAAGTGTGAAAAATGAATATAAGTTACTTTTTTCAGTGCCATTGTAACTTCAAACAGTCACTAAATGAATTGTTTTCCATATTTATTTTATTTATTTTATTTATGAGATTTATATGCTGCCCTATCCCCCTGAGGACTCAGGGCGGCTTACAATGATAAAAGCAACGATACAAATATTAAAAAACTATTAAACCAAAATCTCATAAAACCATTAGAATTAAAACTACAACTAAAAAACCCTCCCCCCACCATCAGTCTGGGTAGGCGAGTTGGAACAGCCATGTTTTTAGGCCACGGCAGAAAGATTGGAGGTCAGAGGCCACCCAGAGCTCAAGGGGGAGCTGGTTCCATAGGGTGGGTGCTCCCACTGAGAAGGCCCTACTCCTGGGGGCCGCCAGCCAACATTGCCTGGCCGACGGCACCCGGAGGAGGCCCTGCCGGTAGGAGCACACGGGACGTCAGGAAACCGTTATTGGCAGCAGGGTCTCCTGCAAATACCCCGGTCCAATGCCATGAAGGGCTTTATAGGTCAATACCAGCCCCTTGAATCTCACCTGGAGGGCAACCGGTAACCAGTGCAGCTCACACAGGAGGGGTGTAACATGGGAGTACGGGATCCTCCCATCACAACCCGCGCCGCTGCATTCTGGACAAGAGATGAGCTATGAATAGAGGAGAGGTTGTTTTATTTATTTTATTTTATTTACAGATGGTGATAAACTATTAAAATTGTTTTTGCCTGCTGGAATGTCCTGGACCTACAAATGCTTCAACCCTTTTGCTTAGGTAATGATTTCTGCATATCCACATCAAAGTCATTTTGCTTACTTTGTGCATGTGTGTACTCATAATAGGGTAATCCTTTTGAACCTAGTATCTACCAGAAATGTTTGACTTCATATCACAGAGTTCCCCAGCTATTTTCTATATACTTGACATAAAATACTGTATATTTGTTTGCTTGTTTATTTGCACAACGTAGAGTCTGCCCAATTCCACAGCTGCTTAAAAATAGATTGCATTAGATGGAATGATTTGTTCAATATAAATTTATAACATGCTTCAACAACAAATGTTCATTAATAAATAGAAAAAGACAAGTTCCCTAGAAAGCTCAGTAAAACAACCAATGGCATACAGAAATAATTCTGATACTCTAGTGCTATTTGGTTTACTTACATATAAAATATCAAAACTAGGTCCACAGTATGTCTATGTTCATTGAGGAAAGATGATGCAAGATGAAAAGCAAATAAATGGCTCCCCCCCAAAATACTAGTATCTCTTAGCAAGTTGGAACTGATGAGCCATTCACTAATAAAGTATAGATGGTAGAAGATCAAAACATCTTGTGTTGTTCGGTCCTCCAGTATGGAAGCAGTGGCTCTCTTCTCTTCCAAGCAACCATTAAAATGCCTCTGGCTATCTTCATTTTTTAATTACCTGTATAGCTAACTGCAAAATGGGTGTGTGTTTCTAGCATAACTTTTTTGACAATGGGAAAACCAATGGACATATTTTTGCAACCTTCCTGAGTAAAAGCAACATTTCTGATTCTTCCAATAGCGTGGCTTCTCCTTGATGCTTCCATCATGCAATCCCTGTGCTTAATATTTGGCAATCTATAATTATGTTATCCACTTTTGTCTTTAATTCTTAGCACAGAAATTAGGAAACAAAAATAATTAGAGCAGAAAAGACAGAGTAGCTGCATAGTATCTTTTGACTGGAAATAATAGGAAGTATTCATTTGGACCAGGGATTACTTTCCACCATGACCAGAATCTTTAAGATAATCTTTTCTTTATATCATCATTCTGATAAGATATTTGAACCAGCTGTGATACAGTGATCATCATGGAAATGAAGGTGAGCCAAGGCATGAGTGACCATGGGTGGCACCTCCTGGTCCGGCAATAGATGCAACTGGCACACAGGATGCATTTCTGCAAAGGGTCTCAAGCCACCTGATCTTCAAGCACTGTAGAAGCTGAAAGTTTTGAAGGACCCTCAAGTTGTATTCCACACAGATGGATTTTTATATTGTTTTATATTGTTCTTTGTTTTGTTTTCTTATTGCTAATTTTAATGTATTACTTTTGAGTTAAGAATCCAGACAGTTTACATTTCATTTGCCAGTGGAGATAAACATCTTGCTACCTGCTGGAAGAAAATGTTAAGAGGATCCAACTCCAGAATAATCTATAATCCTTAGCATATGATATACATGGCAATACCCAATTTGTGCTGGCCCTTGAAGCAACACCCTAAAATCATATAATGGTCCTGCTTCTGTAATAGAGGTCCCCTTCCCATTTACTGTTACTATCTAACCCAATTCCTGGTGCAACCAACTTAACAAGTTTGTGGGGTTTGTTATTGCCTAAATTGTAGGCAGTGTTAATCTTGAACTGCTCACTCCATTTAAATGAAATGTTTTTAAGTTTGAATTACTTGGCACCCATAACAAACTAATCCAGGTCTCTCTTCTAACTATATGTAACAGTTGTCAGTAATAAATACTTTAGATTTTGTTGATAGATCTTTGACCTTTCCTGCTACAAAAGATTATTAGACAAGTTTTGGTTTTGACCATCAGTTACAATTTATTGATGGGCTGCAAGAAAAATATTACTTTAGATTCCTTACTCATCTCACACTCTCAAACAGAATAAATATGTTATTTAAAAATAAATTTACTTTTTTTTTAAAAAAAGTGCAAATGCATTGTAATTTTTAACAAAATCTAATCAGTTAGAAAAGGAAAGCTGTCTACCCCCCCCCACTAACCCTTAAGCCTTTCTATCTGAGTTTTAGAAAGGCCATCTGGAGTTTTCACAATTTTCCTTCTCTTTCATTTTCTCTTAATTTATAAGAGGAATAGTCAGCTGGCTAGACTCTAAATTCAGAACATTTCATTCTAGATTTTATTGACATTTTCCATTTTATTTATCATTTTAAAACACTATTGTCTGAGCCAACAGAAATACACAGCCATTCTGTAAAAATTACATACATTTACAGAATGATAAGAACGTTCACAGGTATCTTAATGACTACCAAATCAGAAGATGACTTGCATATGAAACGTAATAATTTACATCAGTATACATTTCTTTACTATATCTGCATGTTTTTCAGTAGGCTGTATTATCATTTTTAACTGGCAATACCAAGATCAAACTGTAGCCCTAAAAGTGGCACATGTGTTGTGATCCAACCATATACGTCTTAGCTTTTACCACAGCAACACCAGAGCTTTCTGTGTTCACCTTCATAATGCTTGGCTCCCTTTTACAATTCCAACTGCTTGTTCCACCAACTGTCTTGGAAACTTTCCCATTCCGTACAAAAAAGTCAGGACAGGATTTGATACTGACAGTGAGGACAGGAGTGGGATGTACAGCCTGTCTTCTCCGTCATGAATTATCTGAAAATGTGAAGAAGTGACACCTGCACAGTGCTTCATATTATTTTCATAAGGTTGATGTCTGTATATAATACTCATAGAAGGCAAAGCTTGCTGTGAACTGTGGTGGAGTTTTAATTATTATTTTTTTGGCATGCCATATGCCCAATGAAAATCACACACAAATTGCTATCTGTTGAACGAATCAAGTTCCTATGGATTCAGAAGGAAATTTTAAGTACCTAAATTAATGAAGACCCTATAACAGGGCAGAGAGAAAATCACATTATTCTGCAGATTTGTCTCTCTTCACTTCTAAAACTTCATAAAAATAGGAACACAAAAGGGTATATAATATTAGAGGGAGTTTGATCCTGAGCCCCTATTGCCCATGCAAACTTTTCTCTGCAAAGAATTTTTATGTAGGTTTACATTAAAAAAAATAGATCCTGTACCTGCAGCCTGGTATGGCATACTGTAATCCTTTCTGTCATCTAAGAATTCTACCATAGCATTCTGCTGAATTTCATATTTGTAGAATAATATGCTAACAAGTGATAAGCTGTTAATTGATGTAGATGCATGTGTGAATCAAGCCAAAGACTAATAGTGTAAAAGAATTTTAAAAAAACTGAAGTGGAAGCAGAGTGATATGGCTTTAGGGTGCACTGCAATGAAAATAGGATGCCTAATGTATAACCAAAGGTGTAATGCACAGAAGAAAAACCATGCATGCATCATGCACAGAAGAAAAACAGTTAATCAACAATAGAAGTATTATTTAGCTGATCAAAAGTTAAAGCAGATTGCATGAAAAAGTGATGAGATTCTGCAGAGAATTGTTATTCTTTAGATTATGGATGAACAAGCATATTTTAAATTGTTTGAAACTAGATAGAGTGGAGACCAGCAATACTTCTCTGAGAGGGAAATCCATAATCAGCATGCCACCATCAAGAAGGTTCTTGTCATTGTGGCCAAATTGTGAACCAAACCACAAACAGGATCCACAAGCAGATCTCTTAATATATAGAGTAGATAGTATCAATGGAGGCAGTTTTTAAAGTATTGAGGTCCTAGTCTCTAATCTAGACAGCTTTCATAAAGATAATGACATTGGATTCTCCATGTAGAAGCCGCCTCTACCAGCTTAGATTGGAAGGACATTGTGATGACCCGGAGTGTATCAAAAATATAACAAAAACCAAAATGTAAATAAAGGTCCTTTAATGCCTTCAACTTGGCTTCACTGTTTAATTGTTCACAGTTGAAGATTAAACTATTTTCAAAATAACATTCCAAACAAAAGAAACACAGTTCAAATTCAAAGAGCAGATAACGAAGCAAAAACCAAAAACAAACTGCACTGAATAAAGTTCCACGACAGACCAGGATAAATAATTACCAACTTCAGGAAGATAACCAGGTACAGTCCATTGGAAGAACGCCAACCAAGATAAACCTCCTCTAGGAATAAAATACTAATTTGTCTCCAGCGTTTGTTAGCAGGCAGGTCCAAACTCTTATGCAGATCTCACACCTGCAACCCATGAAGAGGATCATGGCCCTCTCCTCCCGAGTAGACCACATTTTTCCCTGATCCTTTCCTCCCTGTGTGCCCTAGGATGGAGAGGGGATGGGCCTGGGTCCTCCTCTGACTGCTCAGCTGGCCTCTGCCCTTCCCCAGCCTTCTCCACCACCTCTGGAACCACACTTCCACTCCCTGTTGGCTGTTCCTCCTCTCCCTCAGTCAGTCTCCACCAGGGGCATGACAGACATTGGCACTAAGATGTTTCATCAACACAATACTATTATAGTATTAGTCTAGATGGATTGGTTTCTTAGTAAGTCAGATAAAATTCCAGTTGGTGATTGCCTTCTGATCTGTGCTGATGCTGCAGCTGGTATCTAGCCAGGGAGAAGTGGGTCAAGTCTGATTGGGGGGCATCCACAGAAGAAGTGGGGAGGAGAGTTTGCACAATAACTTAATGTGCATTGCAATGTGATGATTCAATCTCCACTTTTATGCAATAGCACAATGCAAGGAAAAAAGGACCCAAAAATTCGATAGTGATTCATTTTGTGTCATCATGATTAGGAATGGATACTTATTATCCATTCCTAATCACCATGTATTATATTATAATACATCATGTATTATAATCACAATAATACACAGGCAAACAACCGATACAAACTCAAGGTAAAGGGCTTCAAACTTGATTGCAGAAAATATGACTTCAGCAACAGAGTGGTCAATGGCTGGAAAGCCCTTCCAGACTCTGTTGTTACAGCCTCAACCCCTCACAGCTTCAACCTCAAACTGTCTACCATGGACCCCACCCCATTCCTAAGAGGTCCTTAAAGGGGGCATGCATAAGCGCACCAGTGTGCCTACCATCCCTGTCTTACTGTCCCCATTTATCTGTATTTACTCCCTTTGTTCTTGTTTATGTTCATACTTACACTTGTTATCTTCTTTCTGATCCCCTAAACTTTCTGATCAAGCCTGTGAGACAAATCCGGTGAGTGTTAATTTTTCACAATGTAAAACAAAGGAATTTGTTCTGCAACAAGTAGCTTGCTTTTCCTGGCTTGATGCCCCCCCGAAGAAAGATGATTTGCCATGGAGTCCAATTTATTAATTATCCTTTCAGGGCAGAATAGAATAAAATGAGCTATAATAAACTAGGAAAAAAGGAGTAAATGCACTGTCTCCAATCAAAACAGATCTCCATTTACTCTAATACTTATTGGCTGTATTTTAACCATTTCCAAAGTCGGTAATCCCAATTTCTAGTTCCGAAGCATGGCTTTAATCAGCCTTTTAAAATGTTTTTAAGAAATGGGGGAAATCCTTGTGATTTATGTGGCAGTATTCTGACACCACTAGGAACACTTTCTCATTTAACTTAAAAACCAGGAATTTAAAACATTTCTTGCTCTAGGTTGTTAATTAGGTGTAGGCTATGGTCCACTGCACTTTCTCAGCATTCACATTTGATGTCTGGGAAAGGCAGAAGAAAGGTGCTGCCACCAAATAGTATCTATATAGACCTAGAAAACCTAGAACTACACCACCTTCGGTCCAATCTAAGTATAGTATATAAAATCATACATTGCAATGTCCTACCTGTCAATGAATACTTCAGTTTCAACCATAACAATACAAGAGCACACAATAGATACAAACTCAAGGTTAACTGCACCAATCTTGATTGCAGGAAATACGACTTCAGCAACAGAGTGGTCAATGTCTGGAATACTCTACCTGACTCTGTGGTTTCTTCCCCAAACCCCAAAAACTTTAACCTTAGACTGTCCACTATTGACCTCACCCCTTTCCTAAGAGGCCTGTAGGGGACATGCATAAGTGCACCAATGTGCCTACCGTCCCTGTCCTATTGTTTCTTTTATTTTTCTTATATGTATTCATTTCATGTATTCATAACTATGTTTATCCTTATATTTATTATCTTGTAAGCGATTGACTAAATAAATTAAATAAAATAAAATAAAATCTTGAGCCCTGCCAGGCTCGAACTCCATGCTGTGGGCAGAGTTTGCCTGCAATATTGCATTTTAAGCACTGTGCCACCAGGGCTCCTTCAAGCAGTCCCTTCCCTGTGAATGTTGAGACCATGGCATCTTTTTTCTATTTTCTGGCCCATACAAAAACCTGGAAAAAGTTAAGTTGCTTGAATTAATAGCAGAGCAGTCTGAATTATTTTTAAAGTGTGCATAGCTTAATGTGGGAATGAGGTTAATTTCCAGATGGGGAGTTCCACCACAATAAGTTGAAAGACATTGTGAGTTTCTGTTATTTCATAACTTCTCAAATGCTTTTGTGGAAAGACGTAGAAAGAGAGGAGTCCCCAGGAAAACCAGGAAGGATTACAAGTGGAAAACAACATTCATTCATTCATTCATTCATTCATTCATTCATTCATTCATTCTACATATCTGCTCCATTTACCTTCTCCAAACATATAGTGAACAAAGCAGAGGTAGATGGTAAAAGCTTTGCTTAGAATGTTTCAGCAATTAGTTTGTTCTCATACTTTAGTTTAAATTCCAAATTTGGAGGCATCTTTTAAGAATGCAGGAAGTATATTCTGTAGCCTTTCTGCACAGATTTGACTCCCTAGTCAACATTGCAAGTCCTTCACCACCTCCATTCTAATGATGCAAGGCTCAAGGGCATTGTTAGAAACAGGGGTTTCTGCAGGGATATGGTCAAAATATTCAAGTTAGTATCTGCAATGGTACAATTGAATCTCTACCTGTTTTGCTATTTGTGTTGCATGCTCAGTGTATGAGAAATGATCGGAGCTTCAATCACACCTTTGGGGTTGCCCTCTTACTAACCTCATTCATTCTGTTTAAAAATAATATTTTAAAAATCAGACGCATTAGAGAATTTGATGGGAGACCCACAGCCAGAGCTGGGTGCTACCTTGGCCCCTAAATATGTGTGTGTGTGTGTATCAGTGGTGGGATTCAAAAAATGTTACTACCAGTTCTGTGGGCATGGCTAGGGGTCGTGGCCATGTGACTAGGTGGTTGTGGCTTTTTTTTGGCTTTCTGCAGCACCCTCCTCCCCATTTTGGGGGGCTTCTGGGCCTCAGGGAAGCCTCTGGGGGGGCCATTTCTGCTCCCAGCAGGCTTCCCTAGGGCTCAGGAAGGCAGAAAATGCAGCACCCCCTACACTTTGTTTGGGGGCCTCCTGGGGCCCAGGAAGGCAAAAAATAGAAGGGAGGGTGGAGGGTTTTTGTTTTTTGTCTTCCTGGGAAGCCTCCTGGGTGAAGCATTAAGTAAGTGAGAGGAATCGCAGCACAGCTGATTGTAGGAACAGCTGATTGTTGGGAGGGGAAAAGAAGAAATACCTTAAGGAGTGACTGGGCGGGCTAGCGTCAGGCAGGCGGGGCAAGCGAGCAAGCAGCAACTGGGTGACCGGGTCAGGGGCGTGGCCATCCAGAAGTTATTGCCAGTTCGGCCACCCACACCAAATCCTTGCTACAGGTCACCCAAACTGGTGCCAACCAGCTGAATACCACCACTGGGGTGTGTGTGTGTGTGTGTGTGTGTGTGTGTGTGTGTGAGAGAGAGAGAGAGAGAGAGAGAGAGAGAGAGAGAAGACAAGACAAAGCCTCCCTCAGATCAAGCTCAGCTCCTAATACCTATGCTTGCAGCTTTCGTCACACAAAAAAAATGGAAGTGCTTTGCCATTATCTCCTTCCAGAATGTTTTTCCAATATCCCAGTAGAATTAGTGTTTTATAACTGCATGCAGGAAAAATTCCCCATTCATCTTCCTTTCAAAAGACTTTATCTACAAGTTTGATTTCCCCTCCTGTGCATGATCATTCTGCACCACCCTTATAATTATTCACATAAATGTAGAGGCACTACTGCAAAGTATGTGTGTAACAAAGACACTTTCCCACCCACGCTTGGTTGAAGAATTGTATAATCATCCTTTCCACCTATTAAAATCAAGGTAGTGCTCTGCTTAGGAAACCACTCAAGCTGTTCATATGGCTTTTTTCCATGGAACAATTGCTAACTGCAGATATTATTATTATAGCTGTTTTTCTTCTGCCGCAGAAGGATTCAGTTATATTCTAGAAAGAGTCTGCAGAGTACTGAATTACTTCTTGTCCTTCTAGAATAAAACCTTATCAGCTCAGAAATGTCCAGAAACTTGAATTTAGACCTTTACACAGCTTTATCCACTGAGGGGTGGCTTTGGGCCAGGCACTGACTTTTAGTTTTTAGGGACAGATGGCATCATTTTTACTCTGCAAGATCATGTAAGGGAGATCTTACATGCTGCTTGCATCAAATCATGAAAGCCCACTGACTAGAAAGGTTGGATTTGCCACTAGGGATGGGTACATTTGTCTGCTTAATGCCTCACGTTTGCAGATTCATCAGATTTGATCATTAATTTTTAAAGTTCACACTAATTTCTGCATGTACAAGGTCTATGTTTCTTCAAACATATGCACCGTTGCTTGCAATGTTGCCTAACATTTTTGCATATCATTTTCATGTATGTTTTTATTCAGAAGAAGACAAGTTTCATTTTGTGTGTGGTAAAATATATTCATTATTTAAAATACAAAATTGGATGAATTCACATTCAAATACTAAAAATTTTATCCCTATTTCTATTTCCCATTCAAAGGATGTTCAATCAAATTTTCCCCATGAAGGGGAAATTAATTTGAAAGTGGTTGTTTCCACCAGAAGCAAAAAAAATGGGGAGCTTTGCCTGAGAGCGCCAAGCCTCTAACCCGCATCCCAATTCTATAGCTTCAAATACAGTATAAGGAGACAGAGACATTTAAGCCAGGATCAGCCAGAAGTAGTGACCTCCAAGAAGAACTAACTTTAATGGAAAAGCTGGACAGACTCCAGTCTTCATCAAAACTATTTCTGTTGTTCACCAGCCAGAGTTTCATTTATAGGATTCTGGCTATATTTCCTCTCCCTATGCAAGGCTACTACAACAAAGCGTCAACTGAAAGCATACAGACAAGTGATTCCTCCCATGAAAGAGGTCTCAGCAGTTCTCTGCTCTAGAATGACCTGGAGAAGCCTGTCTACAAATCATGGCTCACCATTTATTTATTTATTTATTTATTTATTTATTTATTTATTTATTTATTCGACTTGTATGCCGCCCTACTCCCTAAGGACTCAGGGCGGCAAACATTAAAACAGAGCAAATTTGCAATAAAAAGCAATTAAATAAAACGAGCCAAATACATTAAAACATTAAGAAAAAATTAAAACCCTAGCCCCGGGTCATTCTAGGCCGGCCTGTTGAAACAACCACGTCTTCAGGTCTCGGCAGAAGGAGCGGAGGTCAGGGGCCAAATGGAGATCCACGGGAGCTGATTCCAGAGGGCAAGCACTCCCACGGAGAAGGCCCTAGCCCTGGGAACCGCCAGCCAACAATGCCTGACCGACGGTATCCCAAGGAGGCCCCTCCTATAGGAGTGAACAGGGCGATCAGAAAGTGATGCTGGCAGGAGGCGTTCCCGCAAGTACTCTGGACCCAAGCCATTTAGGGCTCTTCACTTAAGCATCAGAGTAACTTCTGATAGTTAAAGGTGGAAGCAATCAGTTTCTCTTATCACTTAGTAACAATTGGAGGAATTCAACATTTCCCAGATCAGATCCATTTGTTGAAGCAGATGTCCGGGAATTCACAAGATTTGTTTTCATTTACAAGCCAAAAAGTTGTTTGCAGGATCTTAATTCCCTTATAATGGGAAAATAAGAATCAAGAAAAGTAAAATTCATATTTGGTTTGAGTGATTGCATAATTATATTATCTACCTAAACATTCTGCTGTATAAAAAGTTCAAGCTATTTGCTGCAGCCATGGAAACAGGCAGCTCCATAGAGGGAAAAAAGCCGAGTGAACGATACCTCTTTCAATGGCAGAAAATAAACTAAAATTCTTATATAACTACAGTGAATCAACTGAAGTTAGTAGGTTCTAGTCTTCCTATTAGTAATGGGTGAGATCATTAAAGTTTATTTTGAATTCTTCAAGTCCCACAATATAAATTTTTTCAAGTTACTGAGTTCATATATCGCACCATGTAATCACTTCTGTAGCCATGACATTGGTATTATAAGATATAGATTTATATAGTTATAGATTTTTAATGTCTCTATTATCTTCCAAATTTCATTTTAATCTGCAAAATAATATATTGTTATCATTTTTGATAAGTCTTAGAAAAAAATGCACAGAATTGTGAAAGTGTTCCAAAATGTACTAAGCATCAAAAATAGCCATTCTCTTTAAAAAAAAAAGGTAAAAGTCTTTTCTTAGTCCATTTTTACTTCTCCAAACATCAATCAAACCAAAAGTATTAATCAGATGGAAATAAGTTTGGGGCAGTTTTCTTTGTGTTTCTTTAGTTCTTTATTCAGCTAATCTGTCCAGTTGTGAGGTTACTACCCCATTATAGTGTCCAATTACACAACAATACTGAAAAGAATGGGAGAATAAGTGTTCAGACAAATGTTTAAAAACTTGGCTTTTTCTTGGTATGGGGTATATAATCCCACTACAATTATTCCCTGTAATTCTTTCTTCACCCGTTATTGTTTCTCTTGATTGTTAGTTTATGTTGTTTTTATGTGTATGCTTTGTAAAATATAATAAAATTATTCAGGGGGAAATTCAAATATTTTATAATTGAACCACCAACATTGTGAATACAAGATATTTTCAGACAGGGATATCTTTCTGCTAGTACATGCAGAATTTCTACTGTACAGTTTAAATGCCTTGTATGTTACTAGGTGTGCATCTTATTCGGTTCCATTCATGGTGAGCAAGCTAGCCAGGTGAACACTGGTCTCTCCTATCTTTTCCAACCCCTTCATAGTTTCTATCCCTTTTCACAACATTCATGTGCTTCTGAAAAATATATTAGCATTGTATATTTAAAGGTAGATATAAAAAGAGTATTTGCAAAATGAAAATGCTTTTCATGAGATTATATTTTATATTTTAGTGTTTTTTCCGGCATGTTATTTTTAATTCATCTCCTTTTGTTTCTCTGATCAGTTCTACTTCTTAAATTTTTTCTATTCAACTTGGCAATCAAACTAGAAACTGCAGGGATTTCATTATGTCTTCAGTCCAGTCCCCTGATATTTGAAGAGGATCCTTTGTTTACAATTACTGTTTAAGGAAAAAGGAAATGAGGCAATTGACACTGATCAGTTGTTTATGGTTTGTCTTTTTGCTTCTTTTAAAATAAAACAGAAACAAATGCAAATTCCTGCACAGATTGAGAATGTTCCAGTTTCAGACCAACAAACTAAAAAAAAGTTAACCAAACATCAATAGGATGATTACGGATCCCCAGATCCTATCCATCTTTATGCAGCCTATATTATTAGTCTGTGTATGCATAAGGCTGCACATCCTTGGCTCTGCAATGCTGTATACATCTACTGAGAAATCTAATGGACAATATCTGAAGGAACTGTGGAAAAATGAATTACATAGTAGAAGAAGATTAATTTATGTGTGCCATTCAGAAGGCCTCCTGGTGGCAATCTAAAATATAATATTTTATGTGAAGTTTGAAAAATCCCCAGAAGGAAGAATATTGCAATATACAGTACTTGAATTGTGGTTATATAATAATTTTCAGTGCCTCTTCAGAACCTATCTTAATTTAATCATCCATTTGGTCAGAGTTCCAGGGAACCAATTAATATACATGAAGTTGGTACAGTATTGACTGTGGTGGTAATAACTTTTATCATGATCACTAAACAGAATTTCAAAGTAAACAAATATTCAAAAACAATTGCACAGTTGAAAGTTTCTATTTCAAATAAAATAATACAAAAATTGTAAAATTGTAACTAAATCAATGAGGCAATCAAAGTTTTAAATTATAATGAAATTTAGCCACGTTCAAGGAAACAAAATAATTCATATGGAATTATTAGGGTGCATAATATATTAAGAAGACATGAACTACAGATACAATAACTCTCCCTCCAAAAGAGCATAGTCTTAAGAGATTGGGGGTTTTTTGTATTTGCCCTCAAGATATCGAAGCGCAACAATGTTAGTGCTCTTTAGAGTTTAAGAACAGTTATGTGATTTAAGCATCTTACTGACCTAAAAAAACGCAACATGATTACACAGGAACACATTCCTGGGTAGAGCAGATTGATGTGGTTGAGTTTCTAAATCTCTAGCATGTTGTTTAAGTGCAGAAAGTGCTTGAGTATAGTAAGTACTTGTTTATCATTAGAATGGCTTATATTGAAAATGCACAGTGCATTTTGAAAATGCAAACTTTTGCACGGATATCTCTTTCCATTTTGGTCGGTAATTGTCCACAACAAGCTTCAAGCCCAGCTCTTCTGGACAAAAATACCTTTAACTAATGAACTATAGCACAAATCCATCCATCTTTTTAGTCAAACTGGACTCCTTCCTTGTAGTACATTAAGCCGCACTTGAAATAGAGCGGCAAAAGAGTTTTATGGTTTCTAGTGAGTGCCAAATTAAAGTTGCTTTGTGTGCCTTAGCCAAATAAAGCTGCACTATTGCTGGAGTGGGGTATGCCTCTCTGCACCTGATTTTTGTACATTATGGATTATATTGTTTCGGAACACACTTTACATTAGAACTATAGGAAACCATGCCTAAATATACCAAGATTTTAACTTGCTGTATTTTCCAACTGTTTAACTGACAGGCATGAAGTCTAGGTCACTTTGTTCAAATTAAGATTTTTATTTGGTGTACTTAATCTCAAATGATTCCTCAGCAGAATAAATGGCTAGTTTATTCATTGGTTAATGTTCCTGTAGAGCCCCTGTCAAGTATTGTTGCAAATGTTGGGAAAGTTTTAGCTTGGACAGTCATGTTGCTTTAAATGTGTTTTTGATTTATTTACTGCATTAACTATCTGGGGAAGGAAGGAAGAAGGAAGGATTTATATCAACTAAGCTTGCAATGTACTCCCCTTAGGAGTTTGGAGGAGCTGAGACAAATGTGTGTGTGTTTCTATCATAGGGAAGTTCTAAGAATGATGCTCAAATGAGAGTCACCAACTCTAATATTGAATAATTGTTGAAAAAATATTAGCATAACCCAAATAAATCAGGGGTAGGAATATATCTCCATCTTAGAAGAGACACATTCCCACTTCTAATTTATGCCATATTCAAAATGTATTTTTACATTATATAAATTGCAAATATAAGTAATGTATTGGTGGGTGCAATGGTGTAAAGTCATCATTTTTTTCCAAATTTTAAAGAAAGATTAGACAACCCAGCCAGAGTCCCTCTTCAGACTGAGATGGGTGACATATGAATTAAGTAAATAAACCCATAATGCCTTGGCTCACCATTTCACAGCTATTTCTTTTCCAAAGTCCCCAATGTCTTCAACAATGGCAAAGCTTTTAATGTACTTGAAGAATTATTAAACATTCAGGGAGGTATTCAGAGATATATCTGCCTTGAAAGTAGCCCAGGTTGAACTGTACAGCACAGTCAAACATCAGGAGCTGACCACAGGAATGTTTTATGACATTTTGTATGTCATAACATGCTTTATGATAAGTTTTAATGTCATAAAATATGTTATCAAATTTATCAAATTTCAATTCTAGTTATGGGTCTCAGATATTGGACACATTCTGTAATTTAGTCCATCTAAGATGCCATAATTCAAAGAGTTTTACTTTATGATGCACTGTTTTGCCCAGTTAAAGATTATAGACACAAGAGATTTAGTGGCTTATAGATGAGCAAAACCTAACAAGAAAAAGGTACTATGTGAGAATCCCAACACACTCATGTCACAAGATATAATGAACTGTTTAAATTTACTACAAATTTCTTGTAAGAAGCCTCAGGTGTGACTTAGAAGAAACTTAGAATAACTTTATTATCACTTTAAATATACACTAATTGGCATAGATTAAAATGAAATTTTGTTGCACATAACTCTCAAAGGATCTCCACCTTTAATATACACTACATAAATACGAGTAAATAAAAAAAAAAATTATGCATATGCCCACATATATTATATGACACAGAGAAACAATACAGTCTAATTCAGATGTATACATGTACATGGCGAGAAAAACGAATCTTGTGAGTTTACCAGACGGATGGCATAGGGAACAAATCTGTCACAGAACTGCGTAGTCCTGCTAGAAATACTTTGAAACCTTCTCCCACAGCAAAGCAACAGAAACAGACCATGAAGTGGGTGTGTGGGGTGCTTTGAGCTCTAAGCACATAGTGCTTATAAGCAGTATCCTGAATAACAGGAAGCAAGCTTCCTATAATCTTCTCGGCTGTCGTTACCACTCTCTGTATGGACTTTCTATCTGGGGCACTGCTACCACCAAATCCAACAGTGATACATTTGTTAAAAAGCTCTCAATTGTGCCTCTGTAAAAAGTGGCCAAGACAGAAGGAGAAAGATGTACTCTCCTCATCTGATACAGGAAATGCAGACGCTGGTTTGCACGCTTCATGAAGGATGACGTGTGGCAAGAGCAGTTCAGATTGTTAGTTATCTGCACCCCCAGATACTTAATACTGTTGACCACCTCTACAGCTGCATCCTTGATACTGAGTGGATGCCTGCTCTTTCTAAAATCTACGATGATCTCCTTTGTTTGGAACCAGGTTACTTTTATTGCACCAGTCCACCAGAGCCTTCACCTCTTCCCTATAAGCCTCTTCATTGTTGTCCTGGAGAAGACTCACCATTGCCGTCTCATCCACATACTTCACAATATGCTTTGTAGCAGATTTGGCACAGCAGTCATGGGCCATCAAGGTGAACAGTAGCCAACTCAAGACACTGTCCTGTGGTGAACATGTACTCAAGGAGATGGAGTTGGAAAATTTTCTTCCAACTCACACAAATGGATCCTATCAATAAGGAAATCCAGTATCCTTTTACATAAAGGAGTATTAAAACCTAACAGGCCCAGTTTGTTCACCAAATGCTGAGGAATGATTGTGTTGAACGCTGAACTAAAGTCAACAAACTGCATTCACACATGAGCATTTTTCTCCTCCAGGTGCCCCAACCTAAGATGAAACACATAGGAAAGTGCATCATCTACTGTATAAAGCAGTTCTTCCAAGAGGCAAACTGTAATGAGTCAAATGTAGGGGGAAGGTATGAAACCATATAGTCCTTTACCAATCTCTCAAACGCTTCATCATAATGGGAGTAAGTGCAATTGGACGGTAATCATTAAGGCATATGATGATAGTTTTTTTGGCACTGGAACAATAACGGCAGTCTTAAAACATGATGGAACCATGGCTTGATGCAACGAGAGGTTGAAGATATCTGTGAGAACAGTGGCCAGCTGGTCAGAATACTGCTTTAGTACTCGCTATATATATAATATTTAGGCTAAATATATATTTAGGTTAAATCGGGTGTCGACAACCCGCAGCTCCAGAGCTGCATGCGGCTCTTTAACCCCTCTGCTGCAGCTCCATCACCCTGTCATGGCAGAGGGATGAAAGAGCTGTTGCCCTGTTGCAGCAGTGGCAGGAGCCTTAGTGTGGGAGCAAAGCACCCCTGTACTTGCCTTTGCATGGCAACAGGGTTCCTTCTTCGTCATAGTACATTTGCTGTTGCCGCCAGCAAAGAGGGTTGGGAGAGAACAGCGGGAGCGGATCTTGCAGGGTGGGGGCCATCTCCCA
This sequence comes from Naja naja, assembly GCA_009733165.1. Lineage (NCBI taxonomy): Eukaryota > Metazoa > Chordata > Lepidosauria > Squamata > Elapidae > Naja > Naja naja. The sequence goes on from CM019152.1 coordinate 3,313,325, forward strand.
AGCTTGGCCTTCCTCCTCCCTCGTTGGCAGGGCAAGAGAAAGAATGGGGTGGCATGGGGAAGTATTCCCCTCCCCCAGCCAAGTACCCAGCACAAAAGCCCAGCGGGAGGGGCTGGCCCAGCAGAAGTCCCCCCATTGGCAAGTCAGATGGTGGAGAACCCTGGCCTGGCTCTCACAGAGACACTGTTTGGCACCTCCAGATGCAAGCTGCCACCTTTGAAATGCAGTGTGCCTTTGAGGAAGCCGGGCAGCAATGGCTGGGGCCATGGGGGGGGGCAGCAGAGGTGTCACTGCTGCTCCCCCCTCCTCAGAAAGCTGGGCCTGGAGGAGCGTGAAGTGTTGTGGGCTGAGTGTTGGGGGGTCAGAAGGCGTGCTCCAATGTTGTCCCAACATGCGTTTCCAGCGTACGCTCCTCTGTCCCAAAGCGGGATTGAGTGGGGGTAGGGGGAAGGGAATAGGGAGCAGGGGGAAGGGTACGGGGGCTTCTAGGAGGAGAAAAGCCCTGCTGGCTTTTCTTTTGGCATTGAGCGGGTGGGGGGAGACCCAACAAAAATCTAATTTCCCCCAATAAATGGGGAAAATAAAGGCCTGGCAGGCCAGAGTCCAAAACTGTGGAGAGATCTGTTTGTTGGAGGATCAGAGAGGAAATCAGTCAAAATCTGCAAGGGAGGCTATTCAGAGAGGGATCTGCCTGTGTCTCTTCTTCCCTCCCCCTTAGATCCACCCCTCCCAGCTTTCTTCCTTAGCCTGATTTTAAGAGAAGGGGGAAACAAGATGGGACAATAGTAGCTATGAGGCTGCAAGGGGGGAACAGATAGAGAATGCCCTCCATGGTATCAACCAGCTCTTTGCCTCCCCACCCGCTTTGGAGCATTTTCCGTGGGGAAGCGAAGGGCCTTGGTTCAAGCAGCAGCTCCAGACTGCACCAAGTTCTCAGACTGGTAGCCCCCCGACCCCCCCCTCTCTCTGCTCCCCCAAGTCTGGTGGGGGCTCCCAACCAGGTTTCCTGGTTCATGTTTCTGAACCCTGTTTTTTTGGGGTGGGGAAGGAGAGACACTCTGCAAAAAGTGTGCTTAAGTCTTGCGCTGGTGCAAAGTCCTGATTATTAAAGACGGGGATGGGGAAAACATGCCATTCTTTTCCTAAGGACCCAGGCAAAGTGGAATAAAAATAGGGGTAGGTGTGTGGGTGGGTGGGTGTAAATAACAGTCCCGGATAGCTTCAGCCACAAACAACAGCTGCTGTTATGTTTGCTGAGAGCTTCTAAGCTACACAGCATTCTTTAATAAATACTAATAATAACAAACCATAATATACAGGATTAAAGGAAGGAAGGTGAAATCAGACAAGGAAGGAAGGAAGGAAGGAAGGAAGGAGGAAGGAAGGAAGAAGGAAGGAAGGAAGGAAGGAAGGAAGGAAAGGAAAAAGGAAGGAGGAAGGAAGGAAAGGAAGGAAGGAAGGAAGGAAGGAAGGAAGGAAGGAAGGAAAGGAAGGAAGGAAAAAGAGGAGGGAGGAGGAAGGAAGGAAGGAAGGAAGGAAGGAAGGAAGAAGGAAGGAGGAAGGAAGGAAGGAAGGAAGAAATGGAAAGAAGGAAGGAAGGAAGGAAGGAAGGAAGGAAGGAAGGAAGGAAGGAAGGAAAGGAAATGAAGAAGGAGGAGGAAGGAAGGAAGGGAGGAAGGAGGAAGAAGGAAGGAAGGAAGGAAGGAAGGAAGGAAGGAAGGAAGGAAGGAAGAGAGGAGGAAGGAAGGAAGGAAGGAAGGAAGGGAATAGAGGAGGAAGGAAGGAAGGAAGGAAGGAAGGAAGGAAGGAAGGAAGGAAGGAAGGAAGGAGGGAGGAAGGAAGGAAGGAAGGAAGGAAGGTGAAATCAGAGGAGGAAGGAAGGAAGGAAGGAAGGAAGGAAGGAAGGAAGGAAGGTGAAATCAGAGGAGGGGGAAGGAAGGAAGGAGGGAAGGAAGGAACAAATAAGAATGTGTTGGCCCTCCAGAGGCTACTGCACTACACCCCCATCATTCCTGACTATTAGTTGTGCTGTTAAAGAAATCCAGTGCCACCAGGGAGAAGTCAAGTTATGAAAGAGTGATTGAAATTCGTCACATTGAAACTAAGTGGCAACAGGTCATAACAGAAGGGTGCATTCTCCCTTGTGCAGTTTTTTGTTATGTGCCCTATGATTTAAATCTCAGATAAATGTATTTCTCTGCTGTCCTCTTCTTAATTCAGCGAGGTATCCCAGGGCACTGCCAGAATTGAAGGGGATCCTGCAGAAGATGCCCCAGGATCCAGTCTCATCTCTGTATCCATCAAGCATTCCATGTCTTGATTTCTCTTCCCCACCCACCCCGTTTGCTCTTCTAGCACACTTTTCTTTCCTTTGATATAACAGGTAAAAGTCTTTGAACATACCTGAGAGCTAAACTTTAGTAGTACTTGAAACCTTACTTTCTTCAGAGAAGCTCAAATAATGGAAAGGACAGAGAGAGAGACAGAGAGAGAGAACAACTGATTCTCCGCCCTAATGATGCTGAGTAGGCGTGGCTGGGTGGGGGTTTCATATGGTTGGGTGGGAGCAGGGGTGGGATTCAAATTTTTTAACAACCGGTTCTGTGGGTGGGGCTTAGGTGGTGGGCGTGGCTTGGTGGTCATGTTATTGGCTGGGAGTGGCCAATTCAATATCACTCACATTGAGGCACGCATCTCCTCGCCTGGCCTCTCATGACTGTGGGGATGTTGCAACAGTCGTAAGTGTGAAAAATGGTCATAAGTCACTTTTTTCAGTGCCTTTGAATGGTCACTCCACACAAGCAAATACCAGCAAAGAAGGGGAAAAAAAACTCCAGAGAAGTTTCTGAGACAGGAAGTCTAGTCCTGCCAAGAATGTAATAAGGGTTAACAAGAGGCAGTTTCTGTAAGCAACACCAGAATGTTTCCTTCCTGCCTTCCTTACAGGATTAGCCCAGTAATTTCTTCTAACAACCGGTTCTCCGAACTGCTTAGAATGTTAACAACCAGTTCTAGTGAATAGGTGCGAACTGGTAGAATCCCACCCCTGGGTGGGAGTAAGAGACGAGTTGGCCACACCCTCCAAGGTTTTGTGGCTCCCAGTGTTTTCTTTTCTGTGGGAAAAGGGTCCAAATGGCTCTGAGTGTTTAGGATTGCCAACCCCTGGGCTAAGCATATATTATCAGGACGAGTAGCTTTTCAAGGATTGACTTTCCACAGGATCTTACAAACAGCAGTTGTATCAACCTGAGTACCTGCTCATCAGGGAGGGTAAGACTTCCTTGCTGGAACATTGCTTGTGGCTTCAAACCATCCAAAAAATATATTTAGATTAATTAGAAAATCTGTGTCACCCTTAAATGTCAGGGAAGCTGTTTTATTAGTCAGTAATCACCCAAACACCTTGCTACCTGTGTCTCGAGTCCATAGGGCCTTGAAAGGTCTATTTTTCTTAAGGCATAATGAGATCCAGCTACAGATGAAGGCAGAATTAGGCATTCTTGTGTGAGGACAGAGTGTAAGGAAGATTGAAAGAAACTGATTGCTAGGATGTTACAATCAGGGGTGGGATTCTACCAGTTCTCACCTATTAGCTAGAACCGGTTGTTAACATTCTAAGCAGTTCAGAGAACCGATTGTTAGAAGAAATTACTGGCCTAATCCTGTAAGGAAGGCAAGAAGGAAACATTCTGGGGTTGCTTACAGAAACTGCCTCTCCATTAACCCTTATTACATTCTTGGCAGGACTAGACTTCTTGTGTCAGGAACTTGTGTGGAGTTTTTTCCTTTGTTGGTACTTTGCTTGAGTGGAGTGACCATTCAAAGTTACAATGGCACTGAAAAAAGTGACTTATGACCGTTTTTCACACTTACGACTGTTGCAGCATCCCCACAGTCATGAGAGGCCAGGCGAGGAGATGCGTGCCTCGATGTGAGTGATATTGAGTTGGCCATACCCAGCCAATAACATGAATACCAAGCCATGTCCACCCAGTCACATGACCACCAAGCCACACCCACCACCTAAGCCACGCCCACAGAACCGGTTGTTAAAAAATTTGAATCCCACCCCTGGTTACAATGCTACTGGGATCAGAACCTGTAAGTAAGAAGTACGTTCTGTACATTCCGACTATAGGCCCGCTTTGCTGTTTTTATAGCACGTCTCAAATCAGCTCTTGCTATTCTAAGTGCTGCCACATCAACTGATTTGAAAGTGGTATTTCTCACCTTCAATATTGCACGGACCTCCTGTGACATCCAGGTTTTCTCATTTGCTCATATGACAAAATTCTTAAGAACACTCACATCCTCCATAGTGATGTGAATCACTATGCAATGACAGACCACATAAATACAGCAAGGTCTGTGCCACATTTTTGTTTAATTCTTCCATTACAAACTGTGCCAAAAATGACAGGTTTTGATATGTCTTAACAATGAGCTGAATACCTTTTGTTTTGTTTTTTTGGCTTCATATAAACACTGGGACCTCCCAATTCTTCCCCTTGTGAACCACAGTAAGAGATGAAAGTCTTGGCTCTGTATGTCATCAAAGATCTAAATTCCATTTTTCTCAAAGAAAGGCCTTAATTTCAACTAACTCTTAAAGTTGTTTAAAAGAAAAGCTTCTGTTGATTTCAGTGGAAAGAATGTTACAAGTAAAATTTCCTCCCTGAATTAAGTGTTTATTAATATTGAAAGCAACATACCATATCAAAATCCTACCAGATTCTTCTGCAAACTATCTTCTCTTCCCAGCAGATATTTTGAAAGGGGTCATGCAAACTTCAGTACTAGCTGTGTCATTGAATTGTGAGTCACTCAGCCGATTGACTGTAAAATAATCAATGTGGGATGAGTTGACAAACCTGACAAATGACATGCAAGCAGCTGGTGTTTTCAGCAACTTCCTTATTCTTCATTGTCCCACAAAATGGCTCTCATTTCCATCCTTCATCCCCCTCTATTGTAGAACTCATCTTACTGAGGAATTCAGATATTATAGAGAGAGATGCCAGATAGTCATAAACAAATTAAAATTGATACAATACCTTGAGGAATTCTAGAACGGTTATGTGTTGTAGACTTTAAAGCACCATTGTCCCCTTCCAAGGGATTTCTCCCCACTAAACAAGGGCAACTTTGTCTGACATCAATTTTCTTGAAATTCCTGATGCAACCAACTCTGTCTAGTTAAAAAGTTTGTGAAGAAATAAAGAATAATTTGCAAACATGCTCTTTTGCATATGAATATGGTTTAGTGAGAACTGTTAAGCATGAACAAATGAAGTCCTGGTTATTTACCATGTGTGAGAGTGAATACATTGATCTATGCTTTGTAACTGAAGTGTGTGTGTGTGTGTGTGTGTGTTTGTGTGTGTGTACCATCATCATCATCATCATTTTTGCCATTCTCTATTCACCGCAGGATGAAGGCTCTTCCACATGTTTCCAACCAATACAGTCCTGAGCTTTCTTTTGCCAATTGGGCCCACAATAGTTGCTGATGTCATTGATCCATCTTGTTTTAGGTCTCTTTCATGGACGCTTTTTATCAACTGGGATCCTTTCTATAACTGCCTTGGTCCACTTGCCATTAGTTCTTCTTGCTATATGACCAGCCCATTTCCATTTCAATTCTTTTACTCTTTTGATGATATTGCATACTTCCATTTGTTCTCTAATCCATTTAAGCCACTTGATTTGCAGATGATGTTGTTATATTTATTTATTTATTTAAAACATTTGTATAGCTGCCCGTCTTTCAACCAACTCTAGACGCTTCATGTATTATAATATATGCCAATTTTGTGTAGTGCTTAAGGTGTTGTCCTGGAAACTAGAAGACCTTCAGTTCTAGGTCTGCCTTAGGCATGAAAGCTGGCTGGGTGACTTTGGGCCAATCCCTCTCAGCCTAACTCATCTCAAAGGGTTGTTATGGTGGGGAAAACTGAAGGAGGAAGGAGTATTATTTATTTAATTAGGTACATTCACTACCCTGAGTTAAATATAAAAAGGTGTGATGAAAACATAGTAATAATCATGTATTCAGATATTAACAGCCATTAAAATGTAACTATGGAAGCTGATGATGAAGTGGGATAGTAAGTCAGGCTAAGTTATGTAAGCACTGAGCAGATAGCTCCTAATCTCAAGGCTGGAAAGAGAATGACCAAATTTTAAAAGGGCAGGAAGAAAAGGGCTAGAATATAAACTTTGCAACAGATACGAAACACATATACACACACCGTTTGATTTCTGCACTGCAGCAGCCAGAATTCTGTACATTTATGGGAAGCTATGTTGAGTGGCTTCCTGAATATTAGTAAACTATCTGGAGAGTTGAGATTCGCTCCCATAGTCAGCATGGAGGGGGACAAATATCAATCCGAATATTAAACCAAATGTGCAAGAAATTGTCTTTTTGATCTCAAACATTCCCCTTGTCAACCTCTTATCTGCAGTAATTAATAATTACCAGAATTCTGGCTTCTTGTTTTTCATATACTGCCGAAATTACTTTTAAATTTTTTTGTCCTAGATCCATATATTTGATTTGCTGCAAGATGAACTCCCACTTAACATTATCAAAGGCCTTTTTGGCATCTAAAAACATTAATGCGACTTGATCACCACTATGGTCCTCATAGTATTGTATAATATCTAGAGTCATCCTAATATTATTTTTAAGTTGTCTGTAGGGAAGGAATCCATTTTGATCTGTAGAGATGAATTCATTTAAAAAATTTGGAGTCTTTCTGCAATGATTGACATGAAAATTTTATAATCAATGTTAAATAAGGATATCGGTTATAGTTTCCAGACTTACTAGTCTTTTAATTGTCTATTAGTCTTTTAATTGTGTATTGTTCTGCAGCTTTAAAAAGTTCAGCAGGTGTTTTATATATACCTGATGCTTTTTCCTTTGACAGTTAATTTATTGCCTCTTATATTTCACATTCCTGAAAATATTTTCTCTCCAAAGTGATCCTTTCATTCTATCATTCCATTTTTAAACAATTGGAGTATGATCTTTCTATCTTTCATCATTTCTAGTAAAGTTCTTCCAAGATTATTACTAAGCAGTCTTCAATTAGGAAATTATTTTCCTGCAATTTCTCTGATCTCTTTTTTCCTTTTTTATTATTTTCTTGATTGGTTTACTTGATTGATAGACCTTTCTTTGTCTTTTCTTATTTGATGCTCCTTTAATCATTTTAGTTTTGTTGCATAAGACATTCACTGTCCATGTTTTCCTGAACTTCATGATGGTAGAAATCATTCTACCTGTTAGTTCAGGTTGAAAGGGTTTCACCCCTTTTAGCTTAGGTAACTGAGAAATAAAATAAAAACTGAAAGTTCAACTTGCAACATTCTTTATCTTAGCCAAGTGTTTTACCCACATTTGCCCTATTGTAGGACAACTGTTAAAAATAGCTATGGAAAAGACCAAAAGGACATCAAAAACAATTTAATTTTAAAGCTAGTTGACATGTCTAAATATATGTGCATTTTGGTGCATTTAACACTCTATCTCTGTGACTGTATGTATATATTGTTTGGTTCATGTGCCATTAAGTCATATTTGACTCTTATCAACCTCATAGATAAATTTTCTCCATGAATGAGTGTATATACAGTACATATAAAAGTCTATATGACCAATGAGACCTGCCAATGGGAAAGCTATTGCTTTTCTGGAACAAAACTATGGGAGGACTCAGAAATAGGAGAATTCCCTAACTGAAGAATGCAGTAGTTGTAGTCTGAATACTTTTCAAGCTGTTGCCAAAACATCTTAGTCTGGACAGGAAATTCTTAAGCCAGTTTGAGCACAGGATAGGAGAAGCTTAAGAGTATAGGCAGCCCAGATATACCCAAAACAATTAAAGCAGTCGCTTTATGATTTTATTATTTTAAGAAGGTTGAACTAGGAATTGGATTTTATGAATAGACACTGTTTGCACTTTAGAAGCCTATTTCACTAATTTCTAAGATAAAGGCTATAAACTAGAAAAACATTATAAAGTTGTTCTCTTTTTATTGTTTTGTTGTTTCTAAATCTAATCTCAAGGTATACTATCAGGAATTAATGAGCAGACCAAGGACTTCCGTAGTATAAGCTGTAATAAAAATAAGGTGGTTATACATACCATTTCAGTAAAGATTTAAACAGTACTATGAAGACAATAGGGTTAATCATTGTATTACTTATGGTACCTTGAATTCTAATGAATTATATTTCAGCTTGTATTCCTATGGTAACCTAATATTTGCTACCTTAACTATTAAGTTTAAATGAAAATTTCATCTTGCACAGCAAACCAGATTTGCTAAGAAAGACAAGACCAGGTTATTAATAAGGTGGTACAAAATATGAGAAGTAATTTCATATGTCACAGCCGGAATCAATTGTGGAAAATTTCAGAAAAGCTAAGCAACGTTGGATCTGGTTCATAGTTGAATGAAAGGCTACCAAGAATCCCATGGATGGAAATCTAAGCAGGAAATGGGAGGAAATCCCAGGAAAAGACAATGGCCAGCTCTGCCTGTATTGTTGCCTGGAAGAGTACATGTGGTACAGTGGTCATGAATTGGACTGGCACTCAGGTTCAGACCCACCCTTAGCCTCAGAAGCTAACTGGGTGATTTTGGCCAGTCATTAGAAAGAGAGCACTATGCATGCCGTTTTGAACTGCTAAACAAAATATGGATATATATATATATATATATATATATATATATATATATATATATATATATATGTAACAATTAAATATAAGCAATATACATAACTACTCAGTAACTGGGGTTTAGTGTAGCAGTTCAAGGGAGACTTCATTTTCAAAAGACACTGATACCAATGTAAATGAAAAGAAGCCAATAAGGAAGGAATAAATCTCATCCAAATATGCTCCTATCAAAGACAAACATTAAGCTGTGTTCATCCAAGGCACAGCAATTTAAGTGTCAATAATTTCATCCAGATAATAGTAGGCAGAATCAGGAGCAGAGAAAGGATCAACTAGAAACCAAATAACCTCTCACAGTGATTGAATGGTGCTATGAAAGCGTTCATTTTGTCAGATCCTTGATATATATTAAAGCAATTTTAGAAATGAACTTCGATGGCAGCATTTATTTTACTAGCCTTCCTGGCATGCTTCAACACAAAGACTGATTGCAGATTAGTGCAAGACAAAATAAAGAAGATGCAGAGAAAATGTATTGTTAACTTTAAAGTTATCTGTGAGAAATGGGACAAATAATCTGTTAAGCATGATTTCTTCCTCCAACTTTCAATAAGGAATGGGCTCAGTGGTGGGATTGGAATAATTTAACAACAGGTTATCTGGCTGGGTAGGCATGATCAGTTGGTCATGTGACTGGGTGGCTGATGTCACTCATCACACCCAGCTCCGCGTCCCAGTCACTCGCCTCAAAGGCAGAGGTAAGATTCTGCCAGTAGGGGCTAATCCCACCACTGGCTGGCCCTGTCCCTGCCCATTTTTTTGGCCTGTTTTCTGGCCGTTTTGGGGGGCTGCTTTCAGGTTGTTTTTTGAGCCGTTTTCAGGCTGTATTTTGGGTCATTTTTCAGGCCATTTTCAGGCTGTTTTTGAGGCCATTTTGGCCTGAAAAACAGCCCAGAAAATAGCCCAAAAAACAAGCGGGGGCGGGGCCAGCCAGCGGTGGGATTTCCCAGTTCACTGAACTGCACAGAATCTTAACTATTGGTTCACCTGAACTCAGGCAAACTGGCAACAGCCCATTTCTTAATGGGCTGCAATCTAATATGTTCATTTTGTTTTGTTTTTCTCCAAAGTAGACTGAAAAGTAGCTTTATATTTCATTCTTCTAAATTGCTGAATAATTGATTTAGTAAGGTTTAACTGATTATTATTTCTTCTAAGAAATATTGATAGTAATGGTCATTGTACATGTTTTAAATAATCACTATGCTGTTCACAATAACCCTCAAAATGCTATTTGTTATAAGGGAACTAAAACACAAGGGTACTTCAAAAGACACTATATTCAAGAGGCTTTGTTTTTAAATTGGGAGAAGATAAAAAAAGCAATATTACTTAAAAATTCCATTATGGATATCTACTATTGAAGCTTTTTCCTATCCAATAATATATAAAAAGGAACAAACAGTTAGATATGGTAAGATACTGAATGAAAAGGGTGAACTTAAATCTATGCAAGTGTTAGAAGAACAAGGTGTAAAAATGAATTAGTTTTCATATTTCCAAATACAATCTAGATTTGATGAAGATATTAAATTAGAAGGTATTTATGATAAGTTGACTGATTTAGATAAAATCTTGATAGGTACTGATGAAAATGTAATTAAAAAACTTTATGGACATTTATTAGAATTCAAATTGGAGGAGGAGCAAGTTAAAGAAATGATGATTGCTTAGGGGAAACATTTTGGATATGGGATTGATTTAGAGAAATAATTGGCAAAAATTATGGTCTCAAAATTATAAAATGACAATGTTTTACAGGTGGTACTTATCTCGGATGAGAATTGCGAGAATGTTTAAGAATAAATCAGATAAATGTTGGAAATGTCATCAGATACCTGGCTCGTATTACCATATGTGGTGGACGTGTTCGGACACTAAAAGATATTGGACTAAAATCCACATGTGGCTGGAAAAAATGATAAAACAACATATAGACTTTAAACCAGAGATATTTTTATTGGGAATTATACCGGAAATGTACAATAAAGAATTGAAATATTTGATTGTAAATGTGTTGACAGTGGCTAGGATTGTATTTGCTAATAATTGGAAAAATGAAAAAATACCTATGCAGGAGGAAGCTATTAAGAAAATTATGGACTATGCTGAAATGAGTAAATTGACATTTGAAATTAGAGAACAAGAAGATAAACAATTTTACATGATATGGGATTTGTTTTATCAATGGTTGGATAAAAAGACTTGGTAATGTAATACATGAGGAAATCTTATAATAGAAGTTTAATAGATTGATATAAAATACAATATAAATATATATAACCATTGGATGAAAGTATAATATAAACTTTATAACAAAATTGAGAATATCTGGTATAAATGATGGAATAAATAGTTTAGTCATGAATGATTAATAACTTTATTTATTTTTTTATTTTATTGGACTTATATGCCGCCCCATCTCCAAAGACTGATATATATATAAGCATATGTTAGATTGACAATGTGAGAATCTATATAAACTGTGAGTGATGACTATATAAGGATAGCACAAAAGATTTGTAACCAAGTGACACACTGTATGTATATAAAATGGAAGATGGTTTTATGTTTTTTATGTTTTGTCTGTATTTGTTTGTCTTAAAAAATAAAAATCTTTAATAACAAAAAAAATGCTATCAATTTTTTAAAATACACAGTTATTATACGTGTTCCCGCTATGTCTTCAAAACAGATTTCAAAATGAGAAAGTTTCCTTTTGGTGTGAGCTCTGCCCTCTGATCAGTGAAATCATGTCATGTTGCATGGAACTCCTTGGGCATAAGCACAGCAGGGGATTGTGGTTTCAAATCTTCTCCAGACATGGGAATACTATATTTATCTGTCTTTATTTTGTACAATCAAATATTAAAAATGCCAACAACACATAGGTGCAAGTTTTAAATGTAGAGGGCACTAGCTTGAAACCAGTGAGCAGGCAGCTTTGTGTTGTTGGAAGAAATATCCTTTTGGGTTCAGTTCCAAGTGGGGAAGAAAGACACTGGAAACATGGTGACTGCTTGGAAAGATGGTTTAATGGTGGACAGGATCACATGCTTTGGGTGAAGAAAGAAGGAAAAGGGATGAGATACCGAGAGACCTGGGTTTTAGACCCTCTGTTGCAATTTGAATTTGAGCTTGTATTCTGATTGGTTGTCAAACTCCCATGGGGCCATGCGGGGGCAACTCTGTAGGTTGTCCTGAGTCCCAGGCTCAGTTGAGCCTTGCTGGATGATGATGTAATGAAAGGACTTTGGGCAATTCCCATTATAGCTCTACCTGGAGATCTTTGTTATATAAAATAGGCCGGCCCAGGCCAGAGTAATGGTCCATTAGCAAAGGTTGGGGCGGGCAGTTTCTGCTTCTGAGGTGAGTTTCTGCTTCTGAAGTTCTACTCTTTTTAGGGGAAATAGTCTGCCTTTTTAATATTTCCTAGGATATTTCATTTTTCTAGAAGGGGGGAGGGTGCTAACTTCCTACAGTGTTAATCTCTTGCCTGTGTGTGATCTCTATAGAAAAGAAACATTTCCTATTTTGTCTCATGTGCTTCCTTCTACATACCCCAAAGCATTCCAACTGAAAATCACAGAGATCAGTCCAAACTTGTTCTAACAACACTTTGGTGTTTCCATTTATGTTTTACTTTCAATTACAGTTGTGTAGTTCTATAAAAACATTCAGTTGGTGAAACAGGAAAACAATGTGTCCAACATATTGAAATACTTTTTTAAACTTTGTCAGAAATGTTAGTAACAACTACTATATTCCAAGTGAATTGGGAGTCTCATTCTATAGGGTTGTATAAGAGAGAAAAACAGATTTATTGGCAATTTGAAAACTTAAATTTGTATATGCCTGGGGCTGATCCACATGACAAGCTTGTTCTAGCCTGAGCACAGGTTATTGGCCACTTATCAATGGTCACACTATATATCAGGGGTCTCCAACCTTTTGGACGTCAGGGACCACCAAATTCATAATTTTAAATCCCGCGGACCACTAATATGAACCCAGCATGCCGCTCGCTGAAACATCTAGACTCCCACTGACAGGATGGGGTCCTTCAGGCACTTAGCTTGGCTGCCTGTTTCTGCAATCTTAAATACTCAAAGAGTCATTTGGACCCATTTCCCACAGAAAACAAAACACCAGGATCTCTCATATCTCCCTCTTCCTCCCTCCCTCCCTCTCTCCTCTCTCTCTCTCTTTCTCCCTTTCTCTCTCTCTCTCTTTCCCCCTTCTCTCTGTCCCCAGGGGTGGGGGTGGGGGAAAGGAACCTATGAACTGGTGCTGGATGGTGGGAATCTGATGTCTGGAGGCTGATGAGCCACGTGCTGAACACCAGATGGCTGGCGGGGAGGTGGGTCAACAGGGGTGATACCATTGGTGGGTGGACTGATGCACGTGGAGAGGGAGGATAGCACACAGGAGATTGCAGCATCGGAGCCCTTCCCCAGTGTTCCCTGGCCTGTGAAGGGGTGGGGGTGGGGGGAAAGGAACCTCCGAACTGGTGTTGCCTCCTGCCTCCTGCCTCCACGCATTGAGGAGGCCAAGCAGCTGCCAGCGATGCCCTCAAGTGAAGGTGTTGTGAGGGGGAGTCTCAACCCCTCCCCTCAGGAGCCACAAAGCACTCATCACTCTCTGGCACCCACGAAGCTTCCTCCTTCCCGCTGGGCATGTGGGCACTTCTGGCGAGGAGGAAGAGAAGCACAGTGGGAGGAGGTTTGGCGGCTGCCAGAGGTGCAGTGAGTACTTTGCAGCTCCTGAGGGGAGGGGTCAAGCTTTCCCCTCATAACATCTTCACCTGAGGCATTACTGGCAGCCGCTTCCTGTGGCTCAGGAAGTCTGCACTCTTCCCATTGCTGCTCAGCCTACTTGATGCACTGAGGCAGGAGGCAGCAGCCATGACATGGGTTTGCTAGGGAGACTGCAGGATTGCCCCACCTCCCCGCCAGCCATCTGGTCTTCAGCACGTGGCTTGTCGGCCTCTGTACATCAGATTCCCAGCACCCAGCACCAGTTCAGAGGTTCCTTTCCCTCCATCCCCAACCCCTCGCAGGCCAGGGAATACCTAGGAAGAGCTCCGATGCTGTGATCTCCCACGTGCTACCCTCCCTCCCCATGCACATCAGTCCACCAGCATCACCCCCGTTGCAGACATGGGTGCACTGCGGACCAAAATTTTTTTCTCACAGATGACCAGCGGTCCGTGGACCACCGGTTGGCGACCTCTGCTCTATAAGGCCACAGCCAGCAAAGAAATTAATTTCCATACTTCTTTTTCTGTTGAGGATCAAATGTGGTACTTTTTGACTTGTACCAGTTCAACCAGGTTCACCTGGTATGTTGTATTTCAATGTGGACCAACACTTCAATTGCAGTTAGTTACTGTACAGGAACATCCCCTCACCTTTCTTTACTCACTGGCTGTTGCCTCCCACTGCTTTGCAAAATGACAGCCATGGCAGTGTGATTGCATATGGATCTGGATTTTATGTGAGTTGTATCATATTGATTATTTCAACATGGCCATTGTCTTGATTATTTTTACCTTATCTTATAGACAGCAACAAGGAAGGGAGGGAGGGAGGGCTTTACCAGCTTTCCTTTCTCTTGGGATAGAAGGAGAAAGTTACAGAATATTTTTAATTCAACTTTATCTAATTGCCTAAAAATCAGCCAGGCACAAAGACCCCAAGTCATGGAAGCTCATGGGAGGACTTTAGGCAATTCACTCTCAGCCCTATCTACTCACAGGATTCTTGGGGGGGGGTGGAGGACACCACCATTGTCACTACGTTTTTTGGGGATTGTCTGTTCAAGCTTCTAAGCTCATATTATAGCAACCAGGTGTCTGCTAGCCAGCACTGTGTTATCTTGTCTCCATAGTAATGAGATAAGAAAGTCTTGTGATGTTTTGATTTACTGCGCATGTGTAAGAAGTTTTGACTTCACTTCCATTATACTTTTCCTTTGTTCTTTTTCTATATGCCTTGGTGTTAAGCAAACTGCCAACATGTAGCTCCATGTAGGTTTCTTTATTTTATAAATAAAAATGTTTTTTAGAGTACTTTCCGGGTCTACTTTTTATCAACATTGACAGCAAAGAAAAACACGGTCTATCACATCTAATTAGCAGGATGTTTGAAGAATTTTACTCCCTGGCAAAAGTTTTTTCAAGCCTTGACAATGGTCTCAGAGAACGGCTTGACAACCTTGATGACTTGGAGGAAACAGAGGCATATAAACCTAACAGGCAAACATTTTAGCCTTTTCAGAAGAATATGGCTATTTAAAAAAGCAAGGAAATCCAAGTCACTTTGTCCAGAAACAGAATGTGCAGGAAATAACAAGCTGGAGGGGTATAAAGGGCCTTGGTGGCTCAGGCTGTTAATTGCCTGCACTTAAGTTCCAGCTGCCTACAACTGCTGTAGGCTCGAATCCCACCAGGCTCAAGATTGACTCAGCCTTCCATCCTCTCGGGGTAGGTAAATTGAGGACCCAAGATTGTTGGCGGCAATAAGCTGACTTTGTAAAAATGCCGCTTAGTAATAAGCAGGCATATACAATGGAATGAAGGCTATTGCTGAGCGTATTGGGTTGTATCCCAAAAATTGTAAGCCGCCCTGAGTCTCCGGAGAAGGGCGGCATATAAATATGAATTAAAAAAAAATAGTAACGCATGTTTTCGTGTATGATAAGGAGGTGTCTTTGGAGAACTCTGTCCATATACTTCCCCAAGCCCTCCATGACTAACTTCTTATTTAGATTCAGAAATGTAAATAGTATTACATTAACTAGTATAAATATTTACATTCTGTTTACATTTTTTTATGCCTTAAACCTCACTGTTGCTGGGTTGTATCCCAAAAATTGTAAGCTGCCTTGAGTCACTGGAGAAGGGCGGCATATAAATGTAATTTTTTTTTAAAAAAAGGTAGATTAAAAATCTCTACCAGAAGGATGACTTACCACAGATACATTGTGATAAGTTGCTTCAGTCCCCCGGACTCAGTTGGTCTGCTTGATTTCACAATCTCTGAGGAAGTGGTCTTAGCTTTAAAGCTAAGTAAATCAACCAAGCTTTCCAGTAACACCATCCAAACATCTAGAAAAATAACAAGACATTTTGTTAGATTTGGTACCATTGGGATAATTGCTTTCTTGTCTAATAGTCAACAGTACACTTAGAAGGGGAAAAAATCATGGGGAAACTCTTGTTAAAGTTTATCCAAGAGGACAAAAGAGTAACAACCTCATATTATATGCATTTGTAAAAGGATATCAGCTAAGTCTTGAACAGAGGGAGTTAAAAAATGGCCACTTATCCTATCCAACTCAAAGGACAAATGGCAGATCAGCCATATCCAGGCTTAATCACATCATCTACCTCATATGTTACTGATATCCTTGACAATAAAAACTGAGGTCAATATTCTGAAAGCCATCCCTAGATAAAAGATTGCTATTGTTTCAAGGGGGTATGGTGGCCTACCAGTTAAGGCACTAGGCTTGTTAGTTGGCAGTTTGAGATCAAAGTACATACAACTGGGTGAGCTCTCCTTCTTACCCCAGCTCCTGCCCACCTAGCAGTTTGAAAGGATCCAAGTAAATAGGTACCACATTTGTGGGAAAATAATAGTGTTGTGTGCACCTTGGTATGTAGTCATGATGGAGAGAAATATCATTGAACAGAAATGTCTTTGGAAACATTGGCTCCCTCCGCTAAGAAATGGAGATGAACACCACCCCCTAGAGTTGGACAGACAAGAAAATGGGAAAATGCTTACTTTATCTTTATTTACTATATTACTTCATTATTTCAGAGTGTCATTTCCTAAGCTTATTTATTAAAGATATTAAAGATACTATTTATGATGGAGGAGGAAGAGGTACAGGTGCATATGAGTGAATGCATATGCAAGTTAAGAATGTTGCTGTTTCTAATATAAGAAATGTGCGAAAAGTGGTAAGCTAACATTTATATAGGATTATTGAACATCACTCATATGTCTCCTATGTCTATTTTTCAGAAGAATGATTAGACAATGCATATGTACATTGGCTTATTTCTATATTGCAGGATCCAATCTGACTCAGTCACTGGACCAAAGGTTTATTCTTCCAAACTTTCAGGCTCATGCTGGAACAGGGAATTTCTCTCTCTCCACAATATGCACACTGGGTTGTTCTATGCATTGTATTTATATAGTGCCTGGTTATATGGGGCATTTAGTTGTTAATTAGGGTGTTGATGGGTAGCTATTAAGTCATTGGTTATTGTTTCCTTGTGCCATTGTGCCCTCAGCTTCTAAGTATCTGATGAGCTGGTGGTAAATAGTATTCCTGTTGAC
Organism: Naja naja; assembly: GCA_009733165.1. Classification (NCBI taxonomy): domain Eukaryota; kingdom Metazoa; phylum Chordata; class Lepidosauria; order Squamata; family Elapidae; genus Naja; species Naja naja. Next base: position 3,330,435 of record CM019152.1, read on the forward strand.
TGACAAGGGGCTTCTTTCCTGGGTTTCAATATTTTTCTGGCTATTTTTGTCACTGTTCAGTCAACAATCATAGTAGCTGCAAAACTGAATGCATGTCCTTGTTCACTGCAGTATGTGAGGTTACCAATCAGTTCAGGTCTCCTTTTTTAACAGATTAACAGAGTTGGAAGGAACCTTGTAAGATCATCTAGTCCAAGCCCTTGCCCAAGCAAGAGACCCTACACCATTTCTGACAAACAGCAGTCCAATCTCTTCTTGAAAGCCTCCCATGATGAAGCTCCCACAACTTCCAAAGGCAAGCTGTTCCATTAGTTGATTGTTCTCACTGTCAGAAAGTTTCTCCTTATTTCAAGGTTGAAAATCTCCTTGATCAGTTTCCATCCATTATTCCTTGTCTGGCCTTTGGGTGCTTTAGAAAATAGCTTGACCCCTTCCTCTCTATGGCAGCCCCTCAAATATTGGAAGACTGCTATCCTGTCTCCCCTGGTCCTTCTCTTCACTAGACTAGCCACGCCCAGTTCCTGTAAATGTTTGTCATATGTTTTAGTCTCCAGTCTCCTAATCATCCTGGTTGCTATTCTCTGCACTTTTTCTAGAGTCTCAACATCTTTTTTATAGTATGGTGACAAAAACTGGATGCAGTACTCTAAGGAGTGGTCTTACTAAGGCTTTATACAGTGGTATTAGTACCTCACTTGATCTTGATTGTATCCCTCTGTTAATGCAGTTTAGGATTGCATTGGCTTTTTTGACTGCCTCTGCACACTTCTGGCTCATATTTAGCTGGTTATCCACAAAGACTTCAAGATCCCTCTCACACTTACTGCTATTAAGCCTGGTTTCACTCAGTCTATATGTGTGCATTTAGTTTTTCTTGCTTAAGTGTAAGACTGTACTTTTCTCTACACTGAATTTCATTTTTTTAGATAGAGCCCAGTGTTCAAGTCTGTCAAGATCCATCTGGATCTTGAGCCTATCTTCTTGGGTGTTAGCTATTCCTGCCAGCTTAGTATCATCTGCAAATTTGGTAAGTTTCCCTTCTATTTCCTCATCTAAGTCATTAATGAAGATACTGAAGAGTACTGGACCTAAGACAGAACCTTTGTTACCCCACTGCTTATTTTCCTCCATGTAGACATAGACCCATTAAGGACTATTTGTTGAGTACAGTATGTCAAGCAATTACAAATCTATCAGTGGTGATTCTATCTATCCCACTTTTTTTAGCTTTCTAAGAAGTAACTTGTGGTCTACTTTGTCAAATCCTTTGCTGAAGTCTATTATGTCCACAGTATTTCACTGCTCTACTAATTTAGTCACTATGTTGAAGAATGAAATAAGATTAGTTTGGCATAATCTGTTTTTAACAAATCCATGCTGACTGCTAGTTATTACTTTATTCATTTCTAGATGTTGGTAGATCTGTTTTTTATTATCTGTTCCAGTATCTTCCTGGGTATCGATGTTAGGCTGATTGGATCCTTGTCTAATTGCTTGCTCATGTTCTCTCAATTTCTATATTATTATCACTATATTATTACATTTTCCCCCTTAAACCCAAATGTGATCATCCTATTGTTGATACACTGAAACTGGTTAGGGGTAAAAAAAGAGAATGGTAAACTGAATATATGCTAATATATCATTTACTTCACACCATTTTACAGGAATCTTGACAGTGTTAACCCTGAATTAAAAATGGGATAAATAGAAGCAATGTCTTCTATTGCCTACTGAACAATGATACTCATATGTTCATATGTATTTGCTAGGGAATTTCAGTGGGGCAATGACACATGCACAAGGAGTGGGGCTTCAGTTACGATGCCATGCCTGCTGTTTGCAGATTTGGATGTTCCTGTAGACACTGCTGTTTCCTAGAGTTGCAGCCTGACTCCCTGGAATTCTGGTGTTGGAAGAAATGTCCACCTGAGTTCAGTTTCAAGTGGGAAGAAAGACATTGACAACATGGAGACTGCTTGGAAAGATGGTTTAACGGTGGACAGGACCACATTGAGGTCCTGGGCAAAACTGAGCACATGGTTGAGAGAGGGAGAGAGATTTATTCCCTCTGTTGGGCTTTGACCTTGCTCCCTGTTCCTGTGGCAAGAAATGTATCCTGATTGGTTGTCAGACTCCCATGGGGCCATGCAGAGGTAACTTTGTAGGTTGTCTTGCGTCCCAGGCTTGGTTGAATCTTGCTGTGTGATGTAATGAAGGGGCTTTGGGATATATCTATTATAGCTCATAATCTTATCACCCTGGAGCTAAACTTCTTTTGTCTTGTAGATAGGATGGCTCAGTCTTTCTGGGGCTATTAACAAAGGTGGGGGCTGCTTTCCAAAAGCATGTTTCTCCTTTTCTAATATTCTGCCTTTTTAATATTTCCTATAATATTTCATTCTTCTAGGGGAGGGATGGGTGCTAACTTTCTACACTGGGAAGTCCTAGGAAATCATCAGTTTAGAAGAAGATCAATTTCAACTTTCTCTATCTTTTTTACGCTGGAGGAACCCTTGAAATAATGCTGAAAAATTGGAAAACACTAAGAAAACTTCAACAATACAATTCTAATCTATACAATCCACAAAGTGGCAGGTCAGCAACTCAGTCATAATGTGTCAAAATTGCTATCATAGAGACATCTAGCATTGCACTATATGTGACATTCAACACTTTTTTTTCCAGTCATGATCTCTTATGGAACCTCAAGCCACATCTCATGGAACCCTAAATGACAAAAGTTGATCTAGAGACATCCACCGTATATCAATCAAGATAAATCTTTATCATTTTTAAGCCCAAATACAGACTTCTCATTATTATTAAGAGCCACTGCAAAGAGCATGAAGACACCTCTTCCTATTTGGCTCCCCACCCCCCATCTGAATCCTAAAAAGTATATATATAAAAATCTTTTTAAGCATAGAGAAACAAAAAAAATAGGCATTTTGCCTGCTATAATTTCTGACTGTTTCCAAGGATGAAAAACTCTACTCTGATTACAAGTCATTGTTGTTTCAGAAACTGAATTATATTTCATTTAATAAGGAGGTAGTCATTTTATTACTAGGTGATATTTCAGTCTGAATCTGGAGCAAAGCTAATCACACCACCACCAAGAAATCTAAATCTAATGAGAATACTTCTTTAAGTTCAACATGAAGGACAGACTTGATATAGTACATGGTGTCATCTCAAAAACATACCACTCCTACTGTGGGAAGAAAAAAATATGTATGTACAATTGAGTGGGCTGCCTTCAAGAGAAAACTAAACTAATTTTAATGATAATAAATGTGCTCTGTACTACCGAGAACAGCTCCAGATCAGGGGTGGGATTCAAATTTCTTAACAACCGGTTCTGTGGGCATGGCCTAATTTGTGGGTGTGGCTTGGTGGTCATGTGGCTGCATGGGTGTGGCCAAACCAATATCACTCACGTCAAGGGGTGCCTTGCCTGGCCCCTCCCCTCCCAGCCATTCCTTGTCATACCCAGCCTCAATGTATCTATAGTTTTTTTGATTTATTATGTACATACTATAGATGTACTTTCCTGGACCACTGAAAGGAGGAAATGGCTCACATGCTTTGTCCAAGAGTGTGATAGGCAACAGGCTTTTAAGGGGCTGCCAGAAAGAAGGGGGGCAATGTATTTTCCAAAGAAGCAGAAGGCAAAACAAGAAGCAATGGATGGAAACTGAACAATGTGAGAAGCAACCTAAAACTAAAGAGAAATTTCCTGACAGTGAAAACAATTAACCAGTGGACCCAGAAGTTCTGGGTGCTCAATCTGGAAGTTTTAAGAAGAGACTGGAGAGCCATTTCTCTGAAATGGTATAGGGTTCCCCCCCCAAAGTCCCTTCTAAGTGTTATTCTGTTATTCTGACACCTTTCCCAGGACCTCTGTTCAGAGTTTGGCATCCTCAGTTTTCCTGCCTGAGCAGGGGGTTGGACTAGAAGATCTCCAAAGTCCCTTTTCAACTCTGTTAAACACACATGTATTTATGCTCTGGACTATAGACATGTAAACCCTGAAAAAATACCTGGGCAAAGGAAAGGTATTTTTGTTATTGGTTACTTTCAATATCTATTGTCTTCTTTGCTGTAGAATAATTTAGTTTCAAAATTATTGCTGGCTTGTGCATAATTATTTACTGGTTAAATGAGTCAAGTAAGAATCAAATACCTGATGGAATGCTGTACCTTTTTTTTTAATATTCACATATCTTTTTTAAGCTGATGGTAGGTCAGCCTACTATTAGTGGCCTTCTAAAGGCTACTGGTAACATCCTGAAATGTATTCTGACATTATTTCTCATTATCAAGTTTAAATTCAAACGTATGAAGATATTTACTCTTATAGAGCAATAGTTGGAGGATGTTGCAGTCTTTTTTCTTCCTGATAAATACAGAGATTGCCTGATTTTGAAACGTGAGAGATGGTTGCATGTTGGTTGGTAACCATGTTGAAAACAGAAAAAATAAAATACTATGAGTATAAGAGGGAGGGAGGGAAGGAGGGAGGGGGGGGGAAGAGAGTGAGAGAGCCATCTTATGCTTTATCTAGAAGCAAAATCCTCCAGATTTTGCTTTTTTAAATTAAAATTAAACTGAAGTGCAAGGCATCTTGGGACAAGACATCACTGTATTTCTTTTGCTCTTTAACACGTAACAGAGTAACAGGGTTGGAAGGGACAATCAGACAAATGGTTGTCTAATCTCTTCTTAAAAACCTCCAGTGTTTTGTTTTGTTTTTTATTCGCATTTATATCCCGCCCTTCTCCGGAGACTCAGGGCGGCTTACAATCTTGGAGCAACCCATGTGCTCAGCAATAGCCTTCATTCCATTGTATATGCCTGCTTATTATTACTAAGCGGCATTTTTACAAAGTCAGCTTATTGCCCCCAACAATCTTGGGTCCTCAATTGACCTACCCCGAGAGGATGGAAGGCTGAGTCAACCTTGAGCCTGGTGGGATTCGAGCCTGCAATAATTACAGGCAGCTGGAGCTAAGTGCTAGGCGTTTAACAGCCTGCACCACCAAGGCTCTGTCAGTGTTCTGGAGGCAAGTTGTTCCACTGATTAATTGTTCTAATTGTCAGGAAATTTCTCCTTACTTTTAGGTTGCTTCTTTCCTTGATTAGCTTTAATGAAAATATCTTAAGAGGACAAAAATCTTCACTAGCAATTAAATTAATTTATTCACATTAACTTGCTTATTTGAAGGTCCAAGGGTTTGGGGGATGGTTTAGAAAACATAGAAGTCAGTAAAACTTTTAGGAACTGTATCGGAGAATAAACCTATTCTATGGCCTTTGATGCAATGCCGTGCCAATGGCTGTTGGCCATTTATATTACGTCCTAAGTTATCTTTATATGCCTTGCTCATGAACGCATTCAAAATGTCTCTGGATGAGTTATTGTTTCATTTCAAAGAAATAATCCCCAACAAATTTGATATGAGAGAAGGAAGGAGAGAGAGAGGATGCATAGCAACCAAATACATCGCAGCTACAAAGCAAGTAAGGTTTCCATGGACACATTTTTTCCAAGTGACAACCAATCTTTAAAAAGGAAGTATAGATTTATTCCATAAGGTTAAGAACATTAACATTATTGATGGAAAAACAAAGCAACATATATTTGCCTCTATTGCCCATAAAGTTTGGATCAATCAAAGAGACGAATCTGAATAAAACTGTGATCATATGGATGTTGCACTATACATAAAGGTAACACATGAAGTTGATCAAAATTGTTACCATGCTGTGTCAGGCAAAATACACACTTGAGGCAATATGGGGATGATTCTGACATTTCAGAGATGGCAAACTATTTGTATAGGGGTCAAGCCATACAATATGTACAATATATATGTTAATTCAAATGAATTATTTGCCATAGTGCCAAATAATACTGCCATGGAACTCACTAGCATTTTAAAATGTGTATTTTAGTTTAATCCAGGGACCATCCTCCCCAGCAATTTGAAACTTTTCAAGTTATGTACAATTCTTAATTAACAAGAATAGTTTTGAGGTTCTATAATAATAAACTCATGTGGGTTCCATACTCCTCCTGTTATTTTTTTAGCATTGTGTTGCACTCATTTGATAATATTTTGTCATGAACAAAAATATTTTAATAACATAAAAGTTTCAAACTGATTTGGAGTCTTACATTAAAAATAACATCTCAGACATGGCTACTATGATCATCTGTAATAGACCCATCATATGTAGTAAGTTGCAGGTGTCCTGGCAGCCTGCTACTGGGAGGTTTTCCATCTTTTTTCTTGGCATGGTCAGACCACTTTCTATAGTGACTAACTTATAGCAGTGTTTTTCAATCTTGACAACTTTAAGGTATGTGGACCAGCTCCCAGAATTCCCTAGACAGCATGTTGGATTGGGAATTCTGGGAGTGGAAGTCCACACATCTTAAATTTGCCAAGTTTGAAAAAAAACTGTCTTAGAGTGACAGCATGGGAGAGAAACCTATTAGAATAGTCTACCCCAGATGCTGATGGATTGCATCAGATTCTAGAAAGCCCTGAGACTTTTTTCCTAGGGAATGATTGGTGCTCTTATCAAAGATTTGACTGTCTTGGGAATACAGAATATGACCAGGTCAGTTGACGTAATAGCTTCTAAGCATTTTCTCCTATGGAGCACAGTCCATTCATTCCCTTGGGAACACATCTCACCTGGAGTCAATAAAGCAAATTCAAATAAACAAGAATTCAGGAGAAAGAATTGTTGACACTATCTGACCAAGTACTAGAAAGAAACCAATTATCAAGCCTACCCTGTTGCAGATACACACAAAAAAGAGTGCTTTTTTCCTTCACAATAAAAACATTGACTATACCCTTACCATTCATTTCAATTTTCCTGCAATTTCTTATCATCTCAGGCAACTTATATCTGTTTTGAAAGCAAAGGTTTTGGTAACAACTTACAAAGCCCTGTATGGCTTGGGTCTGGGGTACTTGCAAGAATGTCTCCTTCCGCTGACAAATACCAATCGCCCTGTGGCCCCACAGATGGGGCCTCCTGGGGATACCGCCAGCTAAACAGTGTAGGCTGGGGCCCCTAGGGTAGGGCCTTCTCTGGGGCACCCACCCTCTGGAATCAACTACCCCTTGAGTTGCGCTTGGCCCCTGATCTCCGCTCCTTCCGCTGCGACCTCAAAACATGGCTATTCTTACAATTCAGCCTGGACTGACAGGGGATCGGGGTTTTAATTTGATTGTTTATTTGGCATAATTAAATATCTTTTAATTTTTTTACTTTTGTACTTTCTGTCTTTTATGTACGCGCCCTGAGTCCTTCGGGAGAGAGGGTGGCTTATAAGTCCAAATGAGCCTTGGTAGCTCAGGCTGTTAAATGCCTGCTCTTAAGATCCAGTTGCCTACAATTATTGCAGGCTCGAATCCCACCAGGCTCAAGGTTGACTCAGCCTTCCATCCTCTCAGGGTAGGTAAATTGAGGACCCAAGATTGTTGGGGCAATTAGTGACCTTGTAAAAATGCCACTTAGTAATAAGCAGGCATATACAATGGAATGAAGGCTATTGCTGAGCACACTGGGTTGTATCCCAAATTGTAAGCTGCCCTGAGTCTTCGGAGAAGGGCGCATATAAATGTAATTAAAAAATAAAAAATAAAACAAACAAAACAAAACAAATTTTCATCCTCATTTTTACTGTCTACCAGGTCAGTCACTCCTTTACCTGATCCTTGATATGAAACAAGAACCTTATTTTAGGCTGCAAGAAGTCCTGGAACGATGTGAGTTAAGCTGCTTGTTAAATGGAAATTAGATGCACTTCTTCTGAGAACTGAACATGAGGTCTAGATGAAGCAGAAGATTTCTTCTATCTGTGCATGGCTGCAGTGATAAATTATATCAGCACCAAAAAGCTGAAGTTTGATCCAAACAGTTTGGGTGATGTAAGTGGATAGTCTGTCTATTTGAGTGGTATGTAATAGGTTTGGGGTGAGAGTATACGCTTTATGAGCAAGTTTGAAATTTAGGGTGCTTCCAGATCCATTTTTAACGTTCACTTCAAGATTTCTTTATCAAATTTGTATGCCATCAGACAGCTCACAATAATTAATTTTAATGGACAATTGTATTTACAGTAAATGCTTTGAATTAATAATTATACAGGAGGTTTATTATTTATTCATTTGCATTTTATATTCTCCCTTTTCTCCAAGAGATTAAATCAATTGATATGCAGATCTTTTAATCTTCACAAATGGTTCCAAGGTAGGTTCCAAGGTAGGTTTAGCTGACAAAGTTGCTCTACCAAAATATGTTTGCTCCATGCCACATTTTATTTGAAAATACCATTATTTAAAGCCATTTCTCCATTTGTCACTGTGCAATGTAAAGGTAAATATTGTTATTTTTATTTAATTTCCTATCATCACATATCACTAATATTATAGCAAGAAGTAATTATAATTACAGCCTACGCTGACTATAAAGTACATTTGTATGGACAGCTGTATTTCAATAATTTTGATACAATCACAAAGGAAACTAAAATATAGCAAGATATTCATCTGCAGTCATTTATTTAGTATTTATTATTTATATTTTTGCAAATGTAAAATATTGCATATAATGAAACATTACATGTAATCTAATCCCAAATATGCATACATAACAGATGAACATAGGTTTGATTCCTTAGCAACAGTGAGGTTTAAGGCATAAAAAAATATAAACAGAATGTAAATATTTATACTAGTTAATGTAATACTATTTACATTTCTGAATCTAAATAAGGAGTTAGTCATGGAGGGCTTGGGGAAGTATATGGACAGAGTTCTCCAAAGACACCTCCTTATCATACACGAAAACATGCGTTACTATTTTTTTTTAATTCATATTTATATGCCGCCCTTCTCCGGAGACTCAGGGCGGCTTACAATTTTTGGGATACAACCCAATACGCTCAGCAATAGCCTTCATTCCATTGTATATGCCTGCTTATTACTAAGCGGCATTTTTACAAAGTCAGCTTATTGCCCCCAACAATCTTGGGTCCTCAATTTACCTACCCCGAGAGGATGGAAGGCTGAGTCAACCTTGAGCCTGGTGGGATTCGAGCCTGCAACTAATTGCGGGCAGCTGGAACTTAAGTGCTAGGCATTTAACAGCCTGCACCACCAAGGCTCTTTCATCACACATACCACAAAGCACATATAACCCACATCAACAAATCTCAAATTATAATCAGTGCTTAACTGTGACATAATTAGCTGGGTATGTACATTGTGAAACATGTTTCAAACATCATGATTTTAACAATCATGGTATTGTTGGGTACAAACAATACCCAAAATAAATTACATTGAAACAACATGATGTTGGAAGTTCTACTGCACATATTGTATTATATTCTAAAATCATTCAGAAGTGTGTTGGATTTTATGCAAGCACGTCACCTCTCTATTTTTCATTAAAACAGCCCTTATTTTTCATACCTTCACATGGGCCTGAAGAAAACTGTGTCTGCTTTAAAAGGGGCATTATGCTGCCTCTAATTTACTGTCTAACCAGCACAGGCATTAATCTTAAGAGGTCTGCAATCTTAAAGCAGCAGCGTCATTTTAGCCTCACAGGACCCTGAAAGAAATGAGCTACTGTAACTAATAGCACAGATGGTATGCACATGCGCAGTCTGAAGTGCATCTCCCAAATAATTCTTTAATTATGCACACTCTGGTATGATTCAGTCATATACCCACCTCCAAACTCTCTTCCCTGCATTTACTCTGCCTATCACACAGGCAACTCTAATAGGCAAGGATGGCTCTTAAGGGGAGTAACTGCAGTGGGAAGAGACAAATCAAAATAGCAATTAATAAAATAGACCCTGCTTGCCCACACATTTTATTCACAGCAAAAAAGTATATAATAGAAAGACTGCAATTTCTTTAAGAAATGGCCTGTAATCTGGTGATTGTTGGGAGATTAAAATATCCTATGTGTCCTGAGGGTAATATCCAGCCTGAACAATGTTCAGAGAAGCAAATTTTGTAATTATAATAGAAAATGGATTTATTTAAAGGAAAAACATTAGAGGGAAGACAATTCCCAGCACTTAGCTAGCTACATGCAATCCGAAGGAGAAACTCAGAGTAGGTGTTTTATGAATGTTTATCTAGATTCTGAAGAATGGGTTCCATTGGATTTAGACCTCCAACAATGCCTTTCACTTATGGATGTTTTCCCCTTTTATCTGTTCAGTTTTAATGTCCTTCTAAATAAAATGGATTTGCTTTATTGGTTTCATTTTGTCTCTTCTCCTTTCTTTTTTCTTTTCCTTTCTTTCTTTCTTTCTTTCTTTCTTTCTTTCTTTCTTTCTTTCTTTCTTTCTTTCTTTTTCTTCCTTCCTTCCTTCCTTTCCTCCCTCCCTCCTTCCATCCTGATAAAATATCTTTGTGTCAACATAAAATGTCTATATTTTTTTCTTGACAACAGTATAGAAGTAGATTGCCATAACCTTCTTCTGGGATTTTTTTTTAACCTTTCCAATTTAGTTCAGAATGTTAAGATTCCCTGGTTGTCTCCTATCCATATATTAGCCAGATCTTATCCTGGTTTGCTTCTTTTAAGGCCATCCAAAGTTAGTTAGTTTCTGCCATCGGTTTGGAAGAATGTCTTTCCACCCTAAACAAGGTTCTGAATGCCAAGGAATTTATAATCATTGTGTAATTATTACAAAAATAAGTGCCTATTAAGTTCTGTTTGTCTTTTTTAAAAACCCTGAAATAAATGGGACTATAGTTTTGTATATGGTTCAAATTATACCTTACAGTAGAAAATATTCTTGCTGCACCAGTCAGCCAGATAGGTTTATTCTCTCTAGAGAGAATTCATTCGATATTGATATGCCGGGTTTTCCGTTGCATCCCCAGAGCAATTATCCAATATTCCACAGCTTCTGGCTTTTTCTTGCTTTATACAGTTTTGTTCAAGTTTAGGATTTACCAAAACTTATTGCTATCCAGGGGTGGGATTCTACCGGTTCAGACCAGTTCAGTAGAACTGGTTGTTAGGATTCTGCGCAGTTTGGAAACGGTCAAATCGTGCCACTGGCTGGCCCCGCCCCTGCCCGCCCGCCCGCCGCACCACCCCCTGCCCTGTCTAGTCATTCTTTATCATGCATGCACAACAACACTGCCTGCGTTCTTCCACCCGCCATCGCTTCCTGCAGCCAGCTTGCAAGCTAAGCCGGCTAGCCATTGCTGCCTGCCTTCTGCTGCCCCCAGCCCTGCCTAATCTGATCTCTGGGTGAGTGAAGCTCTGCAAGTCCCGGTCGCCGCCACCACCACCAGCCCAAGTCAAGTGCCGATGCCTGGGCCATCCAGATGCCCTCACCAATGCTGCCTGCCTCACCTGGCCACCATTTCTTCCAGCTGCCATCTTCGCCTACCTGCAGCCTGCCATTGCTGCCTGGCCTTCCACTGCTGATCAGTAAGTGAGGAGGAAGCAGCAAGCCCAGTCGGTCGCCTACCTCCTCCTGCCACTACCGCTGCCAGCCCCAGTTGAGTGCCAACTCCCGGGACACCTAGCCGCCCTCGCCGACACTGCCTGCCTCACCCGGCTACCATCTTCTCCCAGCATCATCTTTGCCCACCTGCAGCCCACCGTTGCTGCCTGGCCTTTCACCACCAATTGGTGAGTGAGGAGGCACGCAGCAAGCCCCGCTGGTGGTCACCTACCTCCTCCTCCGCCACTGCCGCCAGCCCCGATTGAGTGCCAACTCCCGGGATGCCCAGCTGCCCTTGCTGATGCTGCCTGCCTCGCCCAGCTGCCATCTTCTCCCAGCCACCATCTTTGCCTGCCTGCAGCCTGCCGTTGCTTCCTGGCCTTCCACCGCCAATCAGTGAGTAAGGAGGCAAGCAGCAAGCCCTACTGGTCACCTACCTCCTCCTTCCACCACTGCTGCCAGCCCCAGTTGAGTACCAACTCCCAGGCCACCCAGCTGCCCTCACTGCAGCAAGCTCTCCGGTCGAGTTGACCCCAGTGTAGCTGCCTCCACCACCAGGCAACTGCATTGTGCCTTCACCTATTTTTGGTAAGTTGCTGTTTTTTATTTATTTATATTTTTAGTATGTATTTAAAAATAAATAAATACATAAATAAAAATTATTCTGTTACACTATTATTATTGTTACATGGTGACGCTTCTATTTTTCAAACAAAACAAATGTATCAACATGTAACAGTAATAGTAAAATAATTTTTATTTATGTATTTATTTATTTAGTATCTATTTTGTTTTTATGAATACATAGTATTATATTGTCAGGCAGGGCATATCATTTAGGAAAAAGCAAAGGAAAAACAAACAAGTATCAACATGTAACAATAATAGTAGTGTAACAAAATAATTTTAATTAAATTTCTCCTTATATTGGCTTATTTATAATTCTGTTAGTTACATCAACAAGTTTATAATTATCAATCCTCTTTATATTTATTTATTTATTATTTATTTATTATTTGAACTTATATGCCCCATCTCCGAAGACTCGGCTTACAACTAAAACAAGAAACAATAAATACATTAAAAAACAATTAAATTAAGTTATAAGTCCAAACATTTATAAATGATTAAAAGCAACCCTCCCAAAGGGTCACAGCCCGGTTGGTCAAATAACCAGGTCTTCAACTCACAGCAAAGGTGCAGAGGTCATATATAGCAATGGTCATTCTTTTCCTAATTTCTATCTCTTATTTCTAATCACTTTTTTGTTAAGAAGCATAAAAATTCAATATTAGTACAGTTGGGTACAGTTAATTTTGTGTAATGATATTGACAATAATATAACATTAATAATTACATATTATTGTTTCTGTATTTTTAAAATTTGTATGTTTTTAATTCTTGTAAATAAAGTTGTTTTAAAAATTAAAAAATAACATTAATAATTAGTAAATAATTGTTTCTCCATTTTAGTTAACTTTCCGTAAATAATTGTTTTTTCTTTTACACTTTTAGATTTCTAACTTCTGTTTCTGTCATCCATTGAAAACAAATCCCACATTAAGAAGTATTCAAAACCTTCTTAATTTTATGTGTTCTTCTAATCTATCCATTTCTGCACATTGTAATATTTTTAAATTACATTTTCATCTATAGGGATCTCTTCATTTTTCCACTGTTTGTGCAAACATAATTCTAGCCACCATTAACATGTAAAATTAAATATGTATTGTATTTCCTTTATTTATGTGGGTACCAACAAAAATATTTTTTGTTTTAAAATTTAAATCTATATGTTTCTTTACCATTTTTTCTAACCATAACACTACATACCCTTGAATAGCTACTTAACTTGAGTACAAGTTGAGCCCAATACTGTACCTAATTCATATATTCCTGTTTTCAAACAGGAATAAATTTCAGAAAAAGAATTCAGTATTGCTCTATGAATGTGCCTATGAATTTTATTCTTAATCTAATTTCTTAGATGATTTGTACTATATCTTTTTTGTACTATATATATATCTGCACATCTACAAAATACAAAATACAAAAATACAAAATAGCACAAAATAACTAACTCCCTTGGTTTGTTAATTGTATTTCCATTTTAAGTGTTTATTTTTCAATTAATTAATTGTAATTATGAAAATATCAGCCATTCTTTTATATACACAGTGTAACATCTTTTTATAAACTCATTTTCAAATTCACTTTCAGCTCCATCTCAGTCGTCTGGTGAAACTTGTTCCTATAATACTAACTAACTATAGTGTCAGACACTCTCCAAAGTAACTGAATATTACTGATCTCCGCTCCTCGCCTGCTTTGTTCACTTGCCAGCCTTCACCACTCAACTTACAACAACAATTGAGTCCAAACCACAACATTGTTGTTGTTTTTTACAGTACCTTACCAGGATGAAAAGGCAAATGAGTTTGGCTGCTTTCTTCAGTAAGAAAATAAAAGGAGATCCAAAAGAGTCACAGCCACAACCGTTGGAATATGGGGAAAGCAGCACACCAACTACACTCCAACCTGGGGAAAGCAGCACATCAACTAATAAAAGAACTGAGTAGGACATTGAAAGCAATCTTCCTGATTGCTGGACATTGCAGCAATACACCAATTTTAAGGAGATATGATGGACTGGAAGTTTCCCAGAAAAAGTTAGGTTGCAAGTATTGCAAAAAATTGAGATTACAACAAAAAAAAAGTGTTCAGACAGCAAAGGAATGGAAAATTTTCCAAATTGAGACAGCAGGGAAGAGTAACAAGCATCCCTTAGAAAAAAATTGAAAGAGCATTTCTCATCTAAAGCTTACAACACTTGCACAGAGAAGTTAAAGCAATGTGAACAGGATGTAATAAGTAAAGGACTGGACAAGATGACTGAAAAATATTTAGGTAGTACTTGTAGAGTGTTTAATATAGTGTACAGTCTGGCATCAAGGTGCAAACTGTTATGTTTGGCAATTGGAAGAACTACTAGGAGCCAGGATCCGCTCAACTGTTTATTGCATGGTGAGTATAGCAACTAAGTAACTGAACAAGCACGCTTCCCACTGGTGGACAGTCTATTTATACTGGCTGCCTGATCCGCTATTGTCCAATGGATACACATAAATCTCCTGCACTAATTTATAACAGGCTACTGTGTGTCCGCGCCTTCACAGACACAACACCCCACACCACCCCGCTTGAGTTTTACATCTCTTCCTTTACGCTACATACGTATCTGTCCAGGTATGCTGATCGGTGGCAGTTGTGCATCGACTTGCGGCTCTCCAGCATTCTGGACTATTCCCTGTCACCTTTCTGCATTTCTGTATTGTTCTCCTCCTCAGCGGCTGTATTGGGACTCTCCTCCAGACCACCAGCTGTCTCTCCCGGATTCTGTGGCAGTGGGGCCTTGGCAGCAGGTGCCTTCTCCGGCACTGGGCACACCCCTACAGGTACTCCTATGCATCTGTCTATTTCTTGCCGCTCGTCTGTTTGCTCCGGGGGTGTTTCCTCCACTGCGTTGTTTCTGTACCCAGCCCAGGGTTCCTTCGGAGCTGATCTATATGCCGGCACCACACTCATCCATCGCTGAGTTCCACGCTGTACAATTGTGGCCCAGTGACCTCCTGTACTTCCCCTGCCACCCATATGGGCCCTCCTGCATAGTTTCTCACAAACACCTTGTCTCCTTGTTGGAAATTTTGGGGTTGTTCCCCTCTTCTTTTCAGCCATGTGGCTCAGAGTCAGGGTGTATGCAATTGAGGTATGTGCATAGTTGTCTGCCCATTAGTAGTTCTGCAGGACTTCTGCTGGTGGAGTAGGTACTTTGATAGTTTTTCTTTGAAGTTTCCTTGCCCCATGCAGGCAAGGGCCTCCTTTGTGGTGTGCCCCATGCACTCCACCTGTCCATTCCCAGCCGGGTGGAAAGGTGTGGTGAGGGTGTGGCATATGGCCCAATTAGCTAGGAAGGCCTCAAATGGAGCTGCGGTGAACCATGGACCATTGTCTGAGACTAATACATCAGGTAATCTGTGAGTAGTGAACAGTTTGTGGAGGATGTTGGTAACCACGTCGGTTATCATGGTCGTCATTATGGCTACTTCCAGCCATTTGCAGTAAGTGTCTACGATGATCAAGAAAATTTTCCATGGGTTGGCCCAGTGGAGTTGACATGGATTCGGGCCCATGGGGCCCATGGCGTTTCCCACTCTTGGGGTGAAGAGCTTGGCGGTGATGGCCTTGTCTCCTGGCAGGGCCTACAATGTGCCACCCATTGTTCAATGTCCTTATCCAGGGTTGGCCACCATAGGTAGCTGTGGGCCAAGGATTTCATCCATACGATTCCGAGGTGGCCCTTGTGCAGCATCTACACAGTTGTTTCCTTAGTGTGGTGGAAATAACCACCCTGATACCCCACAAAAGGCAATCCTTTTGTATGGAAGTTTCTGCTGCCTTGGTTTGAATTCTGCAGTTGTTGGTTCCTTTGGCCATCCTCTCCATGCCCATTACAACACCTTTATTATGACAGGGTCTTCTTTTGATTTTCTGGTGATCTCCCCAGCTGTGACTAGTCCGATTTGCCAGGATTCTATTAACATTACAGTTGCAATGGGTGCTGGGTTTTCCACTTCCTTCGGCAGAGGGCATCTACTCAGGGCATTGGCATGGTTTATGCTGCTGCCAGGGTGATGTATTAACTAGTCGTGGTACACCGCCAAGAATTCTGTCCATCATATCATCTGGGATGATAGAACTTGTGGCATCTCTCTGTCCCCTGCAATGAGGCACAAAGGGGCTTGTGGTCAGTAATGATTTCGAACTCTCAGCCATAAACGTACTCATGGAATCTTTTTATTCTGGCTACAGCAGCTAGTGCCTCTTTGTTTAGATGGCTGTAGTTCCCTCTCTGCCGCTGACAGGGTTCAGGAGAAAAATGCGATGGGTGCTTCTCTCCCACTCAGAAAATGGTATGCCAGACTGCACCAATCCCAAACAGTGAGGCATCGCATGTCAACGTGAGTGGTAGGTTTTCATGGTACTGGACAAGAATTCTATCAGAGGTGATTAAGGCTTTCAGCTTTTTGAATGCTGTTGCTTCCTTTTTGCCCCAACTGCATGTGGTTTGCTTGTCTAGTAGTCTGTGTAGGGATTCTGCAATTGTTGCTTTTTGTTTGAGGAACATGCTATAGAAGTTTAGGAGCCCCAGAAAGGCTTGGAGTTCCATCTTGCTGGTCGGTGTTTGGGCGACTCTTATCATTTGCATCTTTTCCTTTGTCGGATGCAAGCCGGCTGCATCAATCAGATAACCCAAAAATTCAACTTGTTTAACTGCCACAAAGCATTTCTCCTTCTTTACTTTGAGTCCCGCTTGTTGGAATTTCTTGAGGATGGCCCATAGCCACTTGAACAGCTCCAGTTTGTTGGCGGCAGATATCAGGACATCGTCAAAATATGGCACTCCTGGGATCCCTTGTAGTAGCTGCTCCATCAGACTTTGAAATAGGCGAGGGGTGACACTCACCCCAAATTGTAGGCACCGACATCAGAAAGCCCCCTGTGGGTGATGATGGTCTGGGCTTCGGCAGTCTCATCATCTACTGGCAATTGCTGGTAAGCCTGTGCGAGGTCAAGCTTTGCAAAGATTTTTCCACCCCCTAATGAATGTAGGAGATGTTGTACTACCGGAACTGGGTACATGCTCTGCTAGAGGGCTTTATTTAACGTGCATTTATAGTCAGCACATATTCTTATGGATCCATCAGGCTTCATGGGGGTCAAAATGGGGGTTTCCCATCTTGTGTGATTGATGGGTTCCAGGATGCTTTGCTGTATTAGCTTGTCCAGCTGTTCATCGATCTTTGGTTTCAGCGCGAATGGCACTCACCTCGGCTGTAGTCAGATAGGTGCCACATTCAGAGCCAAACTGAATGAGATGGGTTTCCTCTTGTATTCCCCTAGCTTCCCATTGTATACATTGGTGAATGTCTAGCTGATTTCCTTGGCTGACTCAGAAGTTGTCACATGAATGCCGGTGATCCCTAGGCCTAGGGATGCAAACCAATTGAGTCCCAGGAGTCTAGGTAGCACTCCCTTAACTACCACCAATGGCAACTGTCCCTTAAAATGTTCATATTCTACATTGAACTCGCTGCTTCCCAAAATGGGTATGTGATTCCCTTGGTACTCTCGTAGCTGCATGGGGCTGGGTTTAAGTTTCTGGCTTGCCTTTGACTTCAGTATCCTTTTCATGGTTTCCCATGATACTATTGTGGTGGCTGACCCCATGTCCACCTCTGTCTTGCATGGCACCCCCTCTATGTTCACAGTCACATGTATTTTCTGGTAGGGGTTGCTTCCTGATTGTTGGCTGACTTTCTACCGGCCGCATGTTCATTTGAATTGTGAAGTACTGGTTGGTCTGGATGATGAAACACTCTTCTTCTCTGTCCTTTCACCTTTGGGACCCTCAGTTCCCTCTACTTGGGTGGCCCTGGTACCCCTTGGGTGTGCTTTCCGGGGTTGCCTCAGGGAATGCTGCGCAGCACATATGCACTAATTGTCCCTTTTCCCTGCAACATTGGCAGATTGTGTTCTTGTGCTGACACACTGCTCATTAGTGCCCCCCTCCACAACCCATGCACTTGGCTGACCTTTGGTCTGTGTCTGCATCTCTGTTCTTGGGGGCTGACCTCATGCAATGCACATTGTCCTCTTTCTCATCATCACTGATGTCAACATCCTCTGTCTCCTCATGATGAACCGTGGCTCCCCACCTGGTAGAATGTGGGCTGGTTGACCTGTGAGCCTGAATTTCCTCTTTTGATCTGCCCGATTGTTTGGCAGCGACTCCTTCGTCAAGAGCCTCTTGTAGCGTTAATGTGGCCCGGGCTAGCAGGCATCTCTGCAACTTAATATTCCATACTCCGCTAACCAGTCAGTCCCTGAGGACCTCGTCTAGGTTGCAGAACTCACAGTGCAATGGGGCATTCCAGAGCTCGGCCATGTAGTGGTTTATAGACTCACCCTCTTGTTGGTCCTGGTGATAAAATGCGTGTTGCCTGGCAATGCTGGAGGGTCATGGTGCATAATGCAGAGTAAACTTCTCCTGCAGGGTGGCCCAGGGAACCATTTGTAGCGGGTCTGGTGTGATAAGTTCCCAAGCAGTTTCAAAGACTTGCTTTCCACAGCTGCTCAGGAAGAGGGCTCTATTCCAGTTCTCCATGATGTTTGTGTAGTCATTTGCTTCTAAGATGCAGTCGAATTGTACAAAGTACGAATCCCATGTCTCTATTTCAGAGTCAAATGGCACGAACTTTGGGGGATTTGCCATTCTCCTTGGTCTTGCTCTCTGTGGCGATCCATCCAGCTCTCTTCCTGATCAATCCCACCTTCGTCACCAGTTGTTATGTTCAGCGATTGGAAGAACTGCTAGGAGCCAGGATCCGCTCAACTGTTTATTGCATGGTGAGTATAACAACTAAGTAACTGAACAAGCACGCTTCCCGCTGGCAGGCAGTCTATTTATACTGGCTGCCTGACCAGCTATTGTTCAATGGATACACATTTTATCTGCACTACTTTGTAATGGGCTACTGTGTAATGGGCTACTGATGCTCATGTAAAACAAAAGAAAACTGCAAGTGAAGACGCCAATTAAAAAGCAATTTGGCAATACTTTAAATAACAGTTTTATTGTTTTTTGTAAAGTATTATGTAATAGTTTTTGATTAATATTGAAAACTTTGTTGTAACAAAATCTAGTTTTGTGTACCTTTTTTATTATTTAAGCATTAAAGGCATGAAATAATAAACTACTTTTTGTTTTGGTATCTTTTTTTTATACTTAAAACAGTCATTAGGGCACAGAAGTGATGTTGAGTTAACCACGCCCACCTGGTCACATGACCACCAAGCCACACCCACCCAGTCACATGACCACCAAGCCATGCCAGTCACATGACCACCAAGCCATGCCCACCCACTCACACGACCAGCAAGGACCAGCAAGCCATGCCTAGCCAGTCATGTGACCACCAAGCCATGCCCAGTCACGTGACCAGCAGGCAACAGCCCAGCCAGCAAGCCACATGCACCCAGTCACATGACCACCAAGCCACACCCACAAATTAAGTCACACCCACAGAACCAGTTGTTAAGAAATTTGAATCCCACCCCTGTTGCTATCTTATGCATAGATAATGCTCGGTCATCTGAAAAAAATGAATTGACTACTTGTAGTGCCTGCTAAGAAAAATACCTTTTCTGGAAGAGATGAAGCTTTGTGCCAAATCCTTTAGGATATGAAAGGAGTTACCGGTATACGACTATTTTTGTTTTAATAGAAATGCACCTTTCTTCCTCTCTTGTGATCCACAAACATGGCAATGTGAATATAAAATATATGCTAGAGGCATGTTTGTCTAAGGGTTCTATTAATCCCCTTATGTACAAACAGAATATATGCATACCAAATTAGGAATTTAAGGTTTAGAAGGTTTTTTTTAACAAATGATTCATAGCCTCCTCCAGAATTTATTAAAGAGTGACTAACTATTAAGCAATGTTTCGTGTTAACTTTATTGCCACACCCCTGCAGTTCTATCTTTCAGGCCAACTTCATTCCTTTACCTGGGAGTGGAAAGAAATAATAGAAAAAGTAAATAAAGGAGTGAGTTGGAAAGCTTTTCATCTTCATAATTACTCTCATTCATTATTGTGGTGCCCAGGAGATTGAATAGAGGGCCAAAATTTCTCTCAAGAGCCCTTAGGAGATGAACAAGGCACAACTTCAGGGTGCATCTCACTGCCTCGATTCAGAATGATTTATCCCTGACTCCATGGGTAGCATCTCTCAAGCAAACAGGAATCCTGTCTTCCTGCAATTAATTCTCATGTGCAAGGAGCCTTACTGTTTATCTAAATATTCATCCATCAACTTCTCATTCATTTCAGCTTCAGTGACTTTTGCATTGCACAACAGAAGAAGTGAAACTGCTAGTCAGGCAAGGTCATTTCATGCATGGCATTGTTTTACCAGAAAGATAAGCTTCAGGTAGAAGGGAAGGCAACCCACATATCAACCGCCATGTGGGAAAAATGTGTGACATCTGAACTCCCTTTCCTAAACATCATCAGCATTGCCAAAACACACTTGGTTTTACCCACAATTTTCAACACTTGGTTTATATTCTTTCAAAACAATTGTCTTAAATGGCATGATCATGTAGCCAAGTCATGTTAGTTATAAAAATTGTTATGTCATCCCATTCACAGTTCTTGGATGCAATTGATTACATCTGTATAATTAGTCAAGAAGGAATGATTTGTAGTTATTCTGGCTTGACCTGAGCATGCCACATTTTTACACTGCAAAATCTTACTGGCTGTGATCATTGTGATCATGGGCTGTTTTTTTCAGAATCATTTGTAATATTGAGGAAACAATTTACTAAAGATGGGGGAAGATAAAGCTTGTATGGCTACAGCTATTAAGTAAAACTGTAGCTTAGATCAATGTTTGAAAGAGCTGATAATTCACCCCAAGGTTGTTGTTTTTAAAAAAAATATTTTTCCCATAAAAGTTTGAAATTATTGAAACTGGAAAGCAGTAATTTAGGTTCTAATTTGGTTTCACTGGATGTTTGGAAAATATTAGCAAGTAAAATGGGACACTGAAAATCAAGTGTGCTTGGGTGTTTAACATGAAGGAATATACACTGAATAATAGCAAAATAACCCATGTATTATCTTAATCACATTAAATCATCTGATGGTTTTGTCAAGTGGACAGAAACCTCATGTCTATGTTAGTTTCCTCTGGTTGCTAAAACTCTGCCATGGCTTCTAGTGTGAGCCAATAAAAGAATAGGCCCTGATTAATTTGAAGGATATAGTCCAGGAGCAACAACCGATTACTGCAGCTTGCACAACTGTGCTTGTTAATTTTTGTATTTGTGTGTAAATGTACAAGCAGGCCTTTGTTGGTGCCCAGATAACCCAGATAGGAACCAAATGATCCATTGTAAATCAATTGGTTTTCTGTAAGATGGTCATATTACAAGTCTTCAAGTTTCTTGATATGATCAATTGACTAATCAGTATGCTGTAGTTACTATATTGTATTACAAGTCAGATGTAATATGACCATGGATGCCTAACCCAACAGGCAATCATACTAGCACATGCTGTGAAAGTAAATACATACATGCACAAGCCTCTTGATTACTCAAGTATATGTTTTAGTGTGGCACAACCAGCCTGAAAGATCTATGAATGTAGTAATTACAAAAAGCAAAGAAAAAAAATATCTGTTGAGCAGGGATGACAGACAATATAATCTGTATATGTAGGCATGCCAACCTTTTGTTCTTTGTCCCTGAATATTAGACATAATCTGATACTTGCAACACTTACTGTAGACTAATTCCAATATACTTATGAACTTCAAGCAGAGTATAAACTGCAGGCCTTATGGGCACAAAAAATCTGCTCTAATTTTTAGATATGGTTCTTTAATATTGCTTTTCCACAGTCTGTTTGCTGTTCAGCCAAATTTGTTGAACTCCAGAGAACTTGAAAGCACTTACACATTTTTATGATATTTTAGTACCTCCTGAAAATGATACTGCCCAGAGGTGGCATTCAGCAGGTTCTGACCATTCTGGAGAACCAGTAACGGATAATTTGAATAGTTCAGAGAACCGGCAAATACCATCTCTGACTGGAGAGTTTACAGTATCCTTCCCCTGCCAAGCCCACCAAGCCACACCCACAGAGCTGGTAGTAAAAAAAAATGTGAATCCCACCACTGATACTGCCATCTGTGGATTCTGGATTTCAATCCATAGCAGATACTTGAAATGATGTTACCTCGCTTATGAACTCCATACAGAAAATCATCACACACAACATCCAAGCAAGGACATCATTTTTTTTTTTAAATTACATTTATATGCCGCCCTTCTCCGGAGACTCAGGGTGGCTTACAATTTTTGGGATACAACCCAGTGTGCTCAGCAATAGCCTTCCTTCCATTGTATATGCCTGCTTATTACTAAGCGGCATTTTTACAAGGTCAGCTAATTGCCCCCAACAATCTTGGGTCCTCAATTTACCTACCCCGAGAGGATGGAAGGCTGAGTCAACCTTGAGCCTGGTGGGATTCGAGCCTGCAATAATTACAGGCAGCTGGAGCTAAGTGCTAGGTGTTTAACAGCCTGAGCCACCAAAGCTCTTACATGTTTCCTATATCATCATTGCATTTCATTACAGGGCAGTATTCCTGCATTCAGTAAGCATCATCATTTGGCCCTTCTTCCATAAGGCTGCAGCCAAAAAAGTATTTAGAAGAGTTCCTTTTGATTAAGGTAGATGGAGTTGTTTCTTAAAAGAATAATTGCAAAGGCCAGTTGAAGAACTGCCAATTGTCTGCTGTAACCTCCAAGAAAATTTCTATCAAATTGAAAGAAAGTTGAGGACCTTCCACCGTATTGTAACTAGGTATTTTGCTTTGACATTGATTGGTGCATTTAAGTATTTACAAACTGTTTGAGAAGATGACTCAGAGCATGTTAGAAGCAACACAGCTGACACCCCTGCTGATGGGGGAAGAAGTAGGTGGAAAAGATTGCTTGGAGATCAGAATATTTGGTTTGAAAGTACTGCTGCTTCATCAGCCCACTCTTTGTGCTGTTGTAATTATGTGGGTGTAATAAAAAAGGCGAAGAGAGAGAGAGAAAAAACCCTAAGCTTCACAAGTAAGGTCTGACTGACTGATTTTGTGAAAACCCAAATGTTAAAAAAGCAACAACAGGCAGGCTTGTGATAAAAACTAAAAAGTTCTTTAGGGAAGAAGAGCTTGCAGTACATCCTGCAAGCATGTATTACTTAACCAAAAAAGAGAGCATTGAAGGATTTCCTCCATGTATGTATGCATGTGTATGAACAGATGGGTGCAGATTTTCTGGTGTGACAGGATATAATTTTCTTGAGTGAGAATTCTCACAATATTAGCTCTTAATTAAAAAAAAACAGTAAGTAACTGCCTAAGAACCTTTCCATCTTACGCCTAGAAAAGAAATTCAGACAGAAGATTTTAGAGGGTCAGCATTGCGACACTATGAAATGTATCCTCATGAATTGGCCCAACAATTGTTAGATAATACTGTAGATCACTAGCAAATTCATGGCTAGAAAGGAAAGAATTAGCAGCCAAGACTTGCATGGGCAAAAGTCAAAGCCAGTCTTAGGAAAAAGTTCAGCAATTTCTCTTTCACATATATGTATAGATAGGAAACTAATATAGTTTAGAACAGTTTTTCCAAATCTGGAGCCTTGCAGTTGGGAAGAAATAAAAACCAAGCATCCCAGTTATCATGACTTTGTAATTAAAGATAGACCTTGACTTATGGCCAAAACTGAACCCAAAATTTCTGTTGTTAAGCAAGACAGTTATTAAGTGAGTTTTGCTGCATTCTGTGATGTTTCTTGTCACATTTATTAAGTGAATCACTGTTGTGTTAGATATTAGCATACTTACATGTGATTGGAGGATTCCCCGGTGGTGGGAAATTCAATGAGCCATCATTGGACACAAGCCAAGCAGCTGGCTATAAAGGCTGCCATGGTTTCTTCCGCGAACATTCTTTTTCTTGTATGCCTATGGAGAAATAAAAGCTGTGTCAGAACGTTGGTGTCCTGAGTACTTCCACACGATCCAACACTTGCAACGAGGATGGGATCCTGAGACATGAAGACCAATGAGCATGCAGCGACAAACGAAGTCCAGAAACAAACCAAACGAAATGGCCGGGACTAACATGCCACCCATACCGTTCGATCCCACAACTGAAGACTGGGAATTGTACGTCGATTGTTTCCAAATGTTCTTCAAGGGAATGACCTTGCGACAATATCCAAACAAAGGAAGTGAGCAGTATTCCTGACACACTGCAGACCCCCATTTTTAAAATGGCAAAAGCATTGGCAGCACCAACTGAACTAAAGACAATGGCATGGCCCGACTTAGAGCGTCTCCTAAGAACTCACTACAATCCGACTATATCCTGCCTCATCCAATGGCACGAATTCTACCGGCGAGACCAAAAGGAAGGAGAGCATAAGCAATTTTGTTGCAAACCTGAGGGACATTGCTGGGTCATGTGAATTCCTGAACATGGAGGAGGCCATGAGGGACTGAGTAGTCCTGGGACTGAGAGATTTAACACTACAAAGCAGGCTGCTGATGAAGCCTAAGATAGCACTAACGGAAGCGATTGAAGAGGCGACCGCGGTGGAAGTGACCAAGAAATCAGCAGCCACCATGCAGAAAGTGAATAAGATACCACAAGAGTTGACAAAAGATACAACCACCAGACACCACGAAGACATCAAGTCTGAGTTCGAGTCAGAAGATGAAGGAGGCGAAGAAGGGGTTAATCAACTTCGTTCAGAACAAGAGACGAGAGGCCGGAATGCAAAAAGAAAAGAGTTTCGCTGTGCCGGATGCGAAGGGAACCACCCATGATCAGAATGCCGGTTCCTAGATGCTATCTGCCTCCATTGCAAGCGGCGGGGACACATTGCATGAGTGTGCAGAGCCACAAAGAATTATTCCCCAAGAAGGAAATGAAGCCCAAACCCCAGGACAGAGAGAATAGAACCAGAAGCAGATGGAACCAGGCCATGAGGAATAGGTGAGGGAGAGAGACAACCGGCGGGAGAGATAAGATGCACCAAACAGTGACCGTCGGACACTCAAATACCACAAACGCCCAAAAAGTACATGTCCAAGTCACAATAGAGGGACAAACATGTCGGATGGAAGTGGATTCCGGCTCATACTTGTCGATGGTGTCCTGGGACATCATAAAGAGACTAATCCCAAGCATAAGCAGGAGCTATCTTAAAAGACAAACCCTAACATTGAAAGACTACCAAGGAAACCAATTCCCATGTTAGGAATGGGAAAATTCAGAATAGAATTCAAAAACCATTCAAAAATCCTGCCGCTGACTATAGTAGACCGGGACCGGCCCAGTTTGCTGGGGGCCAAATGGTTTGAACCATTGGGAATCGAAGTCACCGGAATAAACAGCATCGATGAGATGGACTGGGAGGAGACCCTGATGCCTGAATTCCAAGAGGTCTTTGACAGAAAACTAGGCAAGTACTTGTGGTCCCCAATCTCCTTTAATCTAGATTCAGCCATAACCCCCATAAGGTTAAAAGTGAGGCGGGTCCCCTTCACACTCAAACCTAAAATAGATGAACAACTAGATAAACTTATCACGCAAGGGATTTTGGAACCAGTTGACCATGCAAAGTGGGAAACTCCTATTGTCACACCAATAAAACCGGATGGGTCTGTGCGAATCTGTGGTGACTACAAGGCAACCCTGAACCACACACTACAACAAAGTGCATAACCCGTCCCCGTAGTACACCACCTATTGCACTCCCTGGGGGGGCATCTTTGCTAAACTAGATCCCGCACAAGCCTACCAACAACTACCAGTAGACCCCAAGATGGCAGAAACCCAGATGATCGTGACACACAGAGGGGCATTCAAATGCAACAGATTACAGTTCGGGGTCAGTGTGGACCCCGGGGTATTCCAGAGTTTGATGGAACGATTACTACAAGGGATTAAAGGGGTAGTGCCATACTTTGATGATGTAGTATGTCAGTATGAAGTATGTCAGACAGCAAAGGGATCCACCCCACTGAGACCAAAATCAAAGCAATCAAGGAAGCCCCCAGACCCATGAATAAAACTGACCTACAAGCATTCCTGGGACTTATTAACTTTTATAATATGTTCTTACCGCAGAAAGTGATGATTGTGGAACCACTACACAGATTGCTTGACAAAAAAGCAACCTGGGCCTAGGGGCAATGGGAGGAAATGGCATTCTGGGAAATAAAAAACCTGATTACATCCAACTGCGTATTAATACAGTACAGTGAAATGCTTCCAATAATCCTAACCTGTGATGCATCACCTTTCGGTGTAGGAGCTGTCCTCAGCCACAAGTTACCCAACGGAAAAGAAGCCCCTATAGCATTCTACTCAAAGACTCTATCAAAACCAGAATGGAACTACAGCCAACTGGACAAGGAGGCACTAGCCGCTGTCACCGCAATCAAGAAATTCCACAAATACATTTATGGAAGAACCTTCAATTTAGTAATGGACCACAAGCCTCTCCTGGGCATCATTGCAGGGAACAAAGCCACGCCAAACATACTACCCCCCTGAATGACTAGGTGGTCCGAATTCCTAGCCACATACAACTACAAACTAATTTACCAACCCGACAAGGACATAGACCACGCAGATGCACTAAGCTGCTGCCCCTTACCAGACATAGAAGAAGACCCAGCACCCATCACGTACACCCTTTTAATAGAGACATTAGAAAATCTACCGGCAACAGTAGCAGACATCGCGAGGGAAACAACGCGAGACAGACTCCTGGCATGAATATTAAACTGGGTAAGGAAAGGTTGGCCAGAGACTGAAACTAACAAAGCCGCCAAACCTTTCAAAAATAGACAGATGGAACTTTTGGTTATTAAAGGATGCATACTATGGGGGGAATGGGTAGTTATACCTGAAATATTAAGAGAAAGTGTACTAGAAATGCTACATGCAGGGCACCCGGGGATTGTAAAAATGAAATCCTTAGCTAGGAGTTACATGTGGTGGCCAGGGATGGATAAAGAAATAGGAGACTGGGTGGCAACTTGCAAAAGCTGCCAAGAATCTAGGCCGACACCTCCCACAGCACCTAAATACAAATGGGAAACACCAAGGGGACCTTGGTCGAGACTACACATTGATTTCGCGGGCCCAATTAAAGGACACACATTCCTGATAGTTGTGAATGCTTACTTCAAATGGTTAGAAGTAAGCATCATGAAATCCACCACCACAGAAGCAGTTATTAGGCAGCTCAGGAGGCTTTTCACAACACATGGGTTGCTGTATTTAATTGTATCCGCCAACGGGCCCCAATTCACGGTAACACAATTCGAGGGATTTTTAGCCCAAAATGGGATAAGACACGCACTAACAGCACCGGGACACCCGTCAACGATCGGATGGACAGAACGGATGGTAAGATATACAAAGGAGAAACTACAACAACTAGGGCCAGGGGACACACAAGAAAAGATAGACAAAATATTAAATATACAACATATAACTCCCAGTGCAACAACAAACAAGAGTCCAGCCAAGTTACTAATGGGGAGAAAACTAAGGTCACACCTAGACAAATTACATCCCACATACAACCCAGAAAGACCAGTAGACTCCTCTAGCAGAACCCGAACATTCCAAACAGGAGACTTAGTATATGCAAAAAACCTCACAGGGGACCTTTTGTGGATACCTGCAAAAATAACACAGATAACCGGGCCCGGGTCATACAGAGTGGAAACGACTGATGGTATAAACTGGAAAAGACATATAGACCAGCTCAGACCCAGGGCTATGAAAGATAACAAAAAGGGAGAAGAGGGGGGAGACCACTCACACAGACACAGCATAGCCAAGGAATAGGGGGAAGTCCCCTCACAAGAATATAATGAAAGCAAAGGGGGAGGGGGGATGCTCCACATACAGGAACACAAATAGAACAAACCCTGACAACTAAAAACACACAGAAAGCACTAAAAAGTGTAGGCCCAGTCAGAAAGCAGACACGTACCTGAAACCGAAGAACAAGGCAGCAGAAGCAGGCCAGAACAAATCCGGGAAGCGGGCCCTGGTGGGAGCGGCATAGCCAGCTCGACCTTCCAAGGAGGTTCCAAGGGGAAGGACAAGAGCAGCGATAGATCCACCGGTACAGCTCTAAGTCCAACCCATGACTGAGCTGCGCAGGTCTAGTCGCGCCCATAAAAGCCCCGCCTACTTACGTGATTACATACAGTAGGCAAGACCAGATTGGGTGGACAAGACCAGGTGGGGAGGGGTGTTAGATATTAGCATACTTACATGTGATTGGAGGATTCCCCAGCGGCAGGAAATTCAATGGGCCGTCACTGGACACAAGCCGTGAGCAGCCGACTATAAAGGCTGCTACGGTTTCTTCCGTGAACGTTCTTTTTCTTGTATGCCTATGGAGAAATAAAAGCTGTGTCAGAACATTGGTGTCCTGAGTACTTCCATGCGATCCAACATGCTGTTTCTAAGCTAGTAACATGGTTGTTAAGTGAATTTGATTTCCCCATTGACTTATGCTTGTCAAAAGGTTACAAAAGGTGATCCCAAGACTTTAGGACACTGCAACTTTCATAAATACATGCCAGTTGCCAAGCATCCAAATTTTGATCACATGACCATGGGGATGCTGCAAAGGTCAGTGTGAAAAACTGTCATAAGTCATTTTCTTCAGTACTGTTGTAACTTCAAATGATTACTATATGAATGGTTGTAAGTCGAGGACTACCTGTGCAATGCATCTGAAGACTGTAGAGATTGTCCCATCTATTTCTCACTATTAGGTATATACAATTAATTCACACATTACACTAATACATGGTTTATTTAACTGGGTCAATTAAATAATTGTGATAAAAGAATGTTATCTAGAGTTTATTATTTTTGAAGCAAAACAAATGTCAAAAAAGAAAGTGGTATTTGTATGCAATATTGAATCTAGCCAAGATACATTCGTGAAAAATCATTTATTTATTTATTTATAATTGGACTTATATGCCGCCCCCTCTCCGCGAGGACTCGGGGCGGCTCACAATTAAAAACACAATACTTCAACCAATAAATATTTAAAACAGAATTAGATCAACAAGCCCAATCACTAAAAACCCATTAAAATACTTTAAAAACCCCAGGAGGTCAGTCCAAACAGCCAGGTCTTCAGATTGTGGCAGAAGGAGCGGAGATCAGGAGAAGGAAATCATAAGGTAAAACACTTAATGATAGTCATAGGGTACAAATTAGCAATCAAATCATATTAGGAAACAATCAATATAAATCATAAGGATACAAGTAACAAGGTTACAGTCATACAATCACAAGTGGGAGGGGTGATAGGAATGATGAGAGGATTAATAGTAATAGTAATGCGGATTTAATAAATAGTTGGACAGTGTTAAGGGAATTTTTTGTTTAGCAGAGTGATGGCATTCGGGAAAAAACTGTCCTTGTGTCTAGTTGTTCTGGTGTGCATTTTGAGGGTAGGAGTTGAAACAGTTTATGTCCAGGATGTGAGGGGTCTGTAAGTATTTTCACAGCCCCCTTTTTGACTCGTGCAGTATACAGGTCCTCCATGGAAGGCAAGTTGGTAGTAATTGTTTTTTTGACAGTCCTAATTATCCTCTGAAGTCTGTGTCTGTCTTGTTGGGTTGCAGAACCAAACCAGAGAGTTATAGAGGTGCAGATGACAGACGCAATCATTCCTCTGTAGAACTGTATCAGCAGCTCCTCGGGCAGTTTGAGCTTTCTGAGTTGGCACAGAAAGAACATTCTTTGTTGTGCTTTTTTGATGATGTTTTTGATGTTAGGTGTCCACTTTAGGCCTTGAGATATGGTAGAACCTAGAAATTTGAAGATCTCTACTGTTGATACTGTATTGTCTAGTATTGTAAGAGGAGAGAGGGTTTCTTCTTAAGTCTACCACCATTTGAGTCTACCACCATTTAAGTCTACCACCATGGTTTTGAGTGTGATCAGTTCTAGATTGTTCCGGTCGCACCATGAGGCTAGTTATTCAACCTCCTGTCTGTATGCAGATTCATCGTTGTCTCTAATGAGACCAATCACTGTTGTATCATTTGCAAACTTCAATAGTTTAACAGATGGATCATTTGAGATGCAGTCATTGGTATAGAGGAATGGAGAGACCACACAGCCTTGGGGGCTGTGCTAATTGTACAGGTATCTGATGTGATTCTGCCTAGCTTCACCTGCTGCTTCCTGTCTGTTAGGAAGCTTATGATCCACTTAAAGTGTGTTCAGGTACCACTAGCTGGCTTAGTTTAGTTAGAAGAATGTCTGGAATGATGGTAGTGAATGCTGAACTGAAGTCTACAAAGCGCATCCTTGTGTAGGTCTTTGGAGATTCAAGATGTTATAGGATGTAGTGCAGAGCCATATTAACAGCATCATCTATCGATCTATTTGCTCGGTATGCAAATTGCAGGGGGTCTAACAGTGGATCTGTGATGGTTTTCAGGTGGGACAGCACTAGTCTTTCAAAGGTTTTCATAACTACAGATGTTAGAGCAACTGGTCTGTAGTCATTCAGTTCCTTGATGGAGGGCTTCTTTGGCACTAGGATGATAGTAGAGCATTTGAAGCCAGAAGGAACATAGCACATCTCTAGTGATTTATTGAAGATTTGGGTGAAGATGAGGGCCAATTGGTCAGCACAGACTTTTAAGCAAGAAGGAGTTATCTTGTCTGGGCCTGTTGCTTTTCCTGGCTTTTGTCTGTGAAATAGATCTTGCACTTCTTTTTCTGTGATCATCAGGGGTTGTGAATCCAATGGGTTGGGGTCAGTTGTGGGAGGTTTGGCTGTTGTTGGTGTCAGGACTCCAACATGCACCCTCATTCAAATCATAATGTCAACTAAAAAAAATACTTCTTTGGTCTTTTTAGTTGCCAGTTGGTATATCTGAGATGGGGTCAGTTGTAGGAGGCTTGGCTGTTGTTGGTATGTCTGAGATGGGGGTTGTGGAGATAGGTGGCTGTAGTTTCCTTTCAAACCTGCAGTAAAATGCATTCAGGTCATCTGCCAGTTGTTGATTTCCTTCAGTCTGGGAAGGGGGTTTGCTGTAGCTGGTGATATTTTTGAGAGTTTTCCACGTTTGCTGGTTCATTTGTTGAGAACTGATTCCTTAATTTTTCAGAGTAGCTTCTTTTTGCTGCTCTGATCTCCCTTGTTAATACATTTCTGGCCTGATTGTACAACATTCTATCACCTTTTCTATAGGCTTCCTCATTTGAATGACGTAGCTGCTTAAGTTTAGCTGTGAACCAAGGTTTATTGTTACTATATATTCACTGTAAGTTCCTGGTAGGTACACATAGGTCTTCACAGAAGCTGACATATGATGTTACAGTATTTGTGAGTTCATCTAAGTCTGCAGAGGTATCTTTGGAAACATTCCAATCAGTGCAATCAAGGCAGGCCTGTAGCTTTAGTTTTGTCTCCTCAGTCCCTCACTGATTTAATTGTTGATTTCATGGTTTTAAGTCTTTGTATGTAAGCAGGTTCAAGATGAATCATGCAGTGATCAGAGTGTCCCACAGCTGCTCATGGTAAAGATTGATAAGCATCTTTTAGTGTTGTGTAGCAATGGTCTAAAGTATTCTTGCCTCTAGTGGGACAATTGACATGCTGAAAATATTTTGGAAGCTCTTTCCTTAAGTTACCTTGGTTGAAATCTCCTAAAATAATGGGAAGAGAATCTGGGTATTTGGCTTCAGTCTCCATAATCTGGTCAGCTAGAGTTTGTAATGCCTTGTTTACACAAGCTTGTGGAGGAACACACACAGCAATTAGGAGAAATGAGGAGAACTCTTGTGGATAATAAAATGGTTTACAGTAAACACTTGATAAGTAAAGATTTGGAGTTGGAGTTGAGTAACTTCTAGCTATTGATTCCCCAAATGTTTTAGACACTACATTTGATTTCTAAAACAACAATGCTGAAAAAAATGACTTGTGACTGTTTTGTCACTTATGGCCATTGCAGTGTCCCCATGGTCAGGTGATCTCCATTTGACCTTCCTAAGGGGTTTCCAACAAGCAAAGTCAATGGGAGAAGCTGAATTCACCTGATGGCCATATGATTTGATTAACAACTGTGGTGATTCATGTAATGACCATAGCAAAAGAGGCCCTAAAATTGGGTGTGACTTATTTAATAATTGCATCACTTGGCAACAGAAGTTGTGCTCCCAATTGTGGTCAAGGACTACTTGTAAATAGAACTCGAAAAAGTTTTGCCATATTGCTGAAATGCTTCCTTCTTTGCCTCTGCATTAAAATCCATAATTAATGTTACTTTACTAGATTTTGACTATTTGAGATACAGTCAAGAAGAATATGTGCAACTTTAACATACACCAACTGACTGAGAATTATATTAACCACCTTCAGTATATTGCTGAAGTCATCATAACCAGCTATTGAATTAGTACTGTGTTCCAACCTCCAAGTTATATCTCCAAGCAGCAGAATGATTGTAGCCAAACTTAATATATTTTGAGATGTCTGTACATGAAGGTTTGGTGTTGTTTTTATTATATTAGCTTCATCTTATCTAGATTCTAGGAAAACAATTTCATATTGTCTAACCACCCATTTGTTTACCAGGAAAGCACAGTTAAACTTGCTGCTGCACATGTGACATAAATCATAAGTATAGATTTCATTGATTTTCCCTGAATTGCTAAAAAAATGATTGAACTAGGAACTGCAATTAATTCCTTCAGGGTCTCTATCTAGCCCTTCAGAACTTGGGATCACACCTGAACCCAGTAAACCAATTAACAAATACCAGGCTACAAGAGGAAGAGCTGTCATATTAAAAGATTAAATCTGCTAGAAAGCAACATTGGAGCAATCCAAAGAAGCCACAAGCCCCTGTATAGCTGTTCCATCCACAGCTCAGGTATTAGATTCCTTTCCTTCTTTTGCCCTTTTTTCTTCTTAGCACCAAATACATCAGTTACCCTCAGTTGTGTTGTGCTGCAGGATAGTATCGGGCATCAGATCAATAAAAATAACTGCAAGGAGCAATAAATGATTATTTTCTACTTCAGCACTTTCAGGATATCTCTTAGTGCTCTGCAATCACATGTCACACTCCAGTCATAAAATGCTACAGAGTTCTTGTCTAATGTTATATCTTAAGAGATACACTCTGAATAATAGCCTCCTCAGCCTTTGGCACTGGGCTGCTTGGTATTTATTTTAGCCAGCCTTACTCTCTCAGCTTCCGTGGAATGTTCCAACTCCTACTCCTTTCTAAATCAAACCAACTTCATCTGCTGTTGGAATAAAAGCTTCGTGGCATGTTAGTCACGACATCTTGCAGCACCATTTTATTCACAAAACTTCATGGGGGGGTAGTAGAGGGGAGAAATCCGTCTGCGAACCAACTTTATAAAGAAAGACGGAGGTAATGGGCTTTAACAAACCAAATCAGGTGTTTTCTTCATTTAAGGCTGTGAACAAAACCAAACAAAACTGAATCTTACCTTTGGAGACTAAAAGCCCCATTTTAAATCCATCTACATAAGCAGCACTCGTTCATTTTGGTAAAACCACACCCACAAGTGAATTTATAACTTACAGAGCAGAACTCTTGTCTGAAGCATCTGTCCTGGCCTCCTCGTTTGGCCATTTCTTTTTTTGCTATGTTATGTTTCTAAAATAAAGACACAGCCATGGCAAAGTGTACATGTATCCACATCCCCAGGACTCTGCCTTATGGATATAAATTATAAACATGGTAGAAATCCTTTGGAAGATATTATTTGGTGTTTGTTTGAGTTTATCACAGCCAAAGACGAGTACAAGTAATGAACAAATGAAATTTAAGACAGATTAAAATATATTTATAGGATGAGCTAACTAGCATCTAATGAATAAGATCCAGGATACAGCCATATTAGAATCATCATATAAACTTTAAAATTAGATTTCTGGATGAAACGGATTATCTCAACCCCTACCAGGCAGGATTCAGGCCTGGTTTTGGGACAGAAATAGTATTGGTCACATTCTTGGATGATCTCTGGAAGGAGCGGGATGGGAGTAGTGCATCCATCCTTGCCCTCTCAGCGGTTTTTGATACCATCGACCATGGTATTCTCCTGAACCAGCTTCAGGGGATGGGAATGGGAGGCCTTGTGCTATCCTGGTTTACTTCCTTCCTCTGCGGCCACTCTCAGTCAGGAGGGGAGAGATCCAGCCCTTGCCCACTGCTTTACAAGGTTCCGCAGGGCTCAGGGCTCCCTCCACTCTTGTTCAACCTTTATACGAAGCCACTGGGTGAGATCATCTGCCACCATGGACTGAGGTATCGCCAATATAGGGCCTTGGTGGCTCAGGCTGTTAATTGCCTGCACTTAAGTTCCAGCTGCCTACAACTGCTGTAGGCTCGAATCCCACCAGGCTCAAGGTTGACTCAGCCTTCCATCCTCTCGGGGTAGGTAAATTGAGGACCCAAGATTGTTGGGGGCAATTAGCTGACCTTGTAAAAATGCCGCTTAGTAATAAGCAGGCATATACAATGGAATGAAGGCTATTGCTGAGCACACTGCGTTGTATCCCAAAAATTGTAAGCCGCCCTGAGTCTCCGGAGAAGGGTGGCATATAAATGTAATTAAAAATAAAAAAATAAAAATAAATATCTATCTATCTAGGACTGCCCTTGCATACCATCCAGAGGTTTCAACTGGTGCAGAATGCGGCCGCACGGGTTGTGATGGGAGTTTCCCAGTACTCCCATGTTATGCCACTCCTGCGCGAGCTGCATTGGTTCCCAGTTGCCCTCCGAGTGAGATTCAAGGTGTTGGTATTAACATTCAAAGTCCTTCATGGCCTGGGTCCGGGGTATTTGTGGGAGCATCTCCTGCCGACATCGAATGCCAATCGTCCTGTGCAAGCGCTCAGACTGGGACTTCTCGGGGTGCCGTCCACAAGACAGTGTCAGCTGGCGGTGCCCTGGGGAAGGGCCTACTCTGTAGCGGCTGCTACCTTGTGGAACCAACTGCCCTTGGGGTTCCGTTTGGCTCTGGATCTCTGCTCTTTCCACCACGATCTGAAAACTTGGCTGTTTGAACAGGCTGGGCTGGACTGACCTCTTGGGGGGCGGGGTTAAATTGATTTTATTTGGGCTTGTTGGGTTTAATTTGTTTTTAAAGTATTTATTGTTGTATTTTTAGTTGTGAGCCGCCCCGAGTCCTTTCGGAGAGGGGGCGGCATACAAGTCCAATTATTAAATTAAATTAAATATGCTGATCATACTCAGCTGTATGTCTCAGCCCATGGTGAGTTAAGTGATGCTGTATCCTCCCTCTCACAGTGCCTGGAGGCTGTTAGGTGTTGGATGGGGAGCAATGGGTTGAAACTAAACCCTGGCAAGACTGAGTGGCTCTGGGTTTGGGGTTCATAGGCTAAGGGAGAATTGCCATCTTTGGTCCTGGTTGGGGTGGCACTACCCCCAAACAGACCCTGTGCATAATCTGGGGGTTCTCCTGGACTCATGACTCCTGCTCAAAGAGCAGGTGACAGTTGCAGCCAGGAGGGCCTTCGTGCAACTGCAAGTTATGCACCAGTTATGCCCATTCCTGGACCAACAATCCCTATTCACAGCCACTCATGCCTTAGTCACTTTCCATCTTGACTACTGTAACACGGTCTATATAGGGCTGCCCTTTAAGAGCATCCTGAGGCTCCAGTTGGTGCAAAATGCAGCAGCCCACATGGTTTTGTGCAGACTCTGGTGTGCACATGTATCACCTCTCCTACAGGAGCTGCATTGGCTGCCAATTTGCTTCCAGGTGCAATTAAAGGTTTAGACTGGCCCCCACTCTGATTCTCTTCCAGAAGGCATGGAAGACCTGGGAACCCAGAGCGGGATGGAGCCCATTAAATGGCTCATGTAATCTGATGTCACTGGGGTGGGGGAGGTGGGGGGTGATTTTACTATATTAATTTATTTGATTTTATGAGTTTTATTGTTTTAAATTGTGGTTTTATATGTTGTAAGCCACCTTGAGTCACCATGACGAATAGGCGGCAATACAAATCAAATAAATCAAATGAATAAATATTAAGTATAATGGCGTCTAAAAATTACAGCGAAGTAAAAGTATCTAAAACTGTTAATATCAATGTAATAATATCTAAAATTTAGACAAATTATAGTTACAGGGAATGTATTATGGGATGTTAGCCCATCAGGGTTTGAGAGAATTGCAAAAAAAAAAAAACACTCCTGGCTTGCAAGCATTGTACCAAGGGATACTTAATCTCTGAGCAGCATCTGAACATAAGCTGAATATGGGCAACCAGGATAGTCAAAGGGAATAGGAATCTGGTTCTGATGTCTCCACAGAAGGAGCAACAACAGGGAAAAGCCTTCAGCCAATGGCACCTTTTTATATTTACCATTCAATACTGTAGAGGGGACTGGCATTGGACAAGAGGGAAAGCTTTCTGGTGGCTGGGTGTTTCTAGCTGTGTAAGATAGCTGGCAGAAGTGACAATATATCTGTTGTGTACTAGTGACAGGAAGATTGGGGCCTTCCCTACATCTGCTTCCCCCTCTGTATCCTTTATCATTGTTTGGTAAAGCCTTCCTTTTTCTTCACATAGAGACAAAGAGTAAAGAGGATCCCTGCTTGAATCTTAAAAAAGAATTTCTCTGCAGGAAACATGGAGCATTTTCTACCACAATGATAGAAAAACTTCCACTTGAAGAACTCAAAAATAGTAGTTTCTTGACTAATGCAAAATTAAGCTATAAATCTTCAAATTGCAGAGACATTTTACCTGAATTAACTAGGATGTTGGATCAAAAATTTTGTGTGCTGCTGCATTATTTTTCACATTTTGTCCTATTCTTTTTTCCAACGTATGGCAGCCACAATATTATTACAGTTGCAATACTGACTATAGTAAGAAAATACTTTGTCATATCAGGACATAGGAACCAATATACCTGATAAAGCATACCATTGCCTAGATTGGGATCATAAAACATTATTATTATTATAAGACAAACTATTATAAGAGTTTGAGCATTTACATAAAGCTCTCCTAGGATATTTAAAGGTAGAGTTGCATGTAAAAGTTTAGCACCTCCTTTCAGATTGTGTGTTTCAATGAACACATTTTTTTTTACACTAGCAAAATCTCTTCATACATATAAACATGGCATCTCTGAAAATTTGTATGTATACTTCAAACTTTTGCAAATTAAAACAAGAAAACAGTAAATATAGCAGGTGCAGAAATTTGAGCACTTTTCCAGTCAGGACTTCATAATACTTTTGACAGATATAACACCTGCTATTAATAGGTTTTCTGTAATGAGCTAAGACTCTTTCTGTCTTTTGCTTTTTTAAAAATTCCTCTCTTCCTTGTAGAACTCTTCTAGCTCAGGAATATTCTTTTGTCTGCATGTTTGAGATTTCAATAGTAATGGGGAGCATGAAAGCTTTCCAAAGCCTTTTTTCTCTGTTAAGTATTTCATGATTGATTTGAGGCATGTTTTGAATTAATTTCATGATGAAATATCCAATTTCATTGTCTTCACTGACACTGGGTCATTAGCTTCTGGGACATGTTCATATATTTAGTAGAATCCATTCTTACTTTCATCCATCCAGTATTACTTCCTGTGGCACTGGCTGCCACACAAACCCAAAGCTTAACAGAGCCACCCACATACCCAACCAATGAAATATGTTCTTTTCTTAAAATGCTTCACCCTTTTTTCTCCAAATGTGGCTATGACTGAAGAGTTCCATTTTTCTTTCATCAGTGCAAAATACTTTTTCCCAAACATTGTAGACTTACCAAAGTTTTGCTTTACCTAATGATTTTTGTGAGGAGGTTAAGCAAGAATTTCCTTTTGACAACTCTCCCACACAGATCACTGTTGTACAAGCAATGCTGTAGTACTATGCCCCAGTGGACAACTACTTCAGTATCAGATAAATTTTCAGCAGGTCATTTTGTAGTATTGGTGTGTTCCATTTTGCAGATCTAATCAGGTTGGGGCAAATTCTACCAGAAATTTTCTTGGTCTTCAATTCTCAGATATAAAATTTAACCAAAAATTCCTAAATGTTTGTACAATTTAATAAACTTTTTAAGCTTGACTCTTGATTAACTTCACAGAAACAATCACAAAGCTTTGTTAGAAGCAATTCAGAACTGATTTGCAATTACCTTCTTCTAGGGTTTGTTTTTTTACTCAGTCAATTTTTTAGACTACCCTATTCCAATACAGGTTAGACAGCCTCACAAAATTAAAAAAATATATAACATGTTATATATAAGACAATAGATTACATTATATAAAACCACAACCATCTTATAAGGGAAACTGCAAAAATTTAGCACTCCCAAATTACCCCCAACTAACAGAGGACCCAAACAAAGAAACTTACTCAAAGCCTGGAGGAAAAGCAGGTTTTTAAAAGCTACCTAAAACATGGACATGGTGGGGAACATATGGATCTCAAGGGAGAAACTCTTCCAAACAACAGGTACAGTGTCAAGGACATTCCCTTGACATCAAGCTGCAAAATATCATGCAAAGTCCAATGGGGCACTTCATACACTAGAATGCTTATTTAACATATCACAAAATAATTGTAATCTTCAAGTCATTAACGTCATACAATTGAACTATGGGCAAAATTGTGAGCAATGACCCTAAGGTTCCCAAGTTAATGGTATTTAATGTCAAACAAGCATTATTGATAATTTACATTGGCACACATAAACTTAGGTGTGTACTTTAGTGAGAAGAAGTGTTTGTGGGTACATAGGGACGTACAGCTTATTAACTCAACATCTAACCAAAGGCACCTCCCATTCACTAATGTCTCTGTTTTGTGATCTGTGTGGGAAATTAGAAGCTTCTTGCCTTCTTCAAAGGCTACAAAGCTGGACAGAGAACTGAGGGTCCCCTCTCCTTTCACTCTCTTTTCCATTGACCAAAACAGTTTCTTCATTTGGAGGCAGAATACCTGAAACAATCAAAAGAATGAAAACCAGAAGGTCAGATTACTTGGCACATAGCAGAAGATTTACATACATAGGTCTAACCTTTGACTTACAAAGAAAAGGTAAAAGCAGAAGTCTTGGCAGGACAGCAGGTCTCTGGCATTTGTTTTGCCGCTGATGCTATGAGAAAAATGCCTGGAATTCTACTGTTCCACTGCATGCTGATAGAGCTCAAAGGTATGCAGTCAAACAAGAAGAAACTCAGTCTACCTTACTGATCGAAACTGCAGGACTCCCACACATTTATAACTGGCACAGTTATGAGCGTGGGAAAGTGCGTGACGCTTTGGAGGAAGGCTAACTACTTCTAAAGAGATAGAGAGAGAGAGCAGTCTTCCTGGGAATGTGATCAGGAATTCTTAGTATTAGCATCTTATGATATAATTAACTTTTTGTTCTGCTATTGCCAATCCTCATTGTTTCCCATCAACCAATTGTCTCTGTTAAAAGGAAGATGTTGTTCTTGCAGCATGCACACAGCTGGAGATATCGATACACAAAGGATTTCTATACCCAGCCAAAAAGATTCTTTTCTAGGAATTGGTTCTGGTTTATCACTTAGTCGCTAGCAGGGCTATGAAATTTGGAACACAAACAGCCAAATGATTATTGGATGGCCACAAACAGGATTACAGGTAACCCCCGAGTTATGACCACAACCGAACCCAAAATTTATATTGCTATATTGAAACATTTGTTAAGTGAGTTTTCATCCATTTTAGATTTTTCTTGCTATAGCTCTTAAGTGAATCCCTGCAGTTGTTAAGCTAGTAGCGCAGTTGTCAAGTGAATCGGCTTCCTCACTGACTTTGCTTGTCAGAAGGTCACACAAGAGGATCACATCACCCAGGACTCTGCAACCATCATAAATATGAGTCAGTTACCAAAGTCAGAGTCAGTTACACGAATTTTGATCGTGTAACAATGGGGGATGCTGCAACAGTTATAAGTGTGGAAAATGGCAATAAATCACTTTTTTTCAGTGCCATTGTAACTTTGAGCAGCCATTAAATGAACTGTTGTAAGTCAAGGACTACCTATATATCTCTGTGCTGCCATCTAATGGTCCCCTGGATGATTGTACTCCTGCCTTTGTTGCTTTATAAATAATTCAAGGTAGCAAACACTCCTTCACCCTCTTCTTTTTCCTCCAGAACAACCACTCTGTGAGGTTGTTTGGATTGAGAATTAGTGTCTGGCCCAAAGTCACCCAGCTGGCTTTCATGTTTAACCATTGTCTCCTAGTTACTAGATCAGACCCAGAGGTGGGATTCAGTCAGTTCTCACCAGTTCAGGTGAACCGGTTGTTAACTTTTTGTGCAGTTGGCCAAAAAAAATAACCCGGTGGCAGCGGTATGGGACAGCAAAGAGGCAGAGGCTGCAGGCCATTCGTACCAGCAAAGAGGCAGCAGCTGCAGGTGGTTCACGCTGGCAAAGAGGCGACTGCAGGCCATTCACGCCAGGAAAGAGGTGGCAGTGGCAGGCCGTTCACGTTGGCAAAGAGGCGGTGGCAGCAGGCCGTTCACACTGGCAAAGAGGCGTCAGCGGCGTCAGCCCAGTGTCTCGGGAAGAGTCGTGCCCAGCTGCACCAAGAAAGGCCAGAAGTAGCCACTTGCTCTTTCCTGCTGCAAAAATATTTTGTAAAAACCCTGACTGTCAGGCAGTGAGACCCAGCAAGAGATGAAGCGTCAGAGAATCACTGCTGCTGCTGCACAAACGTAAGTCTAGGGCTCCAGCCATTGCCACCACCACTTGGGTCCACCTGCACTGCCCCACTTTGCTGTGAGTGACATTGAGTTGGCTATGCCCATTCAGTCACATGACACACCCCAGCCATGCCCACCTGGTGATTAGGAAGAACCGGTTGTTAAATTAGTTGAATCCCACCACTGTCAGAACCTAAAACACTACACCAAACTGGCTCTATATCTCTATAATAAACTCTGTAATATATCTATATTAATTTAAAGTTCAGATAGACACAAATAATGTTTCCTATTTTAACTAATTAAGATTAGTAACCTGTAAAATTATGTGCACTTTTAGAATTATCTCCATAGCTTCTGTGCTTGCCAATTTATCCTGACTAAGAACCTAGTTCATGGCCAATGCAAGAAGTCAGCTCTTGGTCTTATCATAGTCCTTTTTATTGGGAGTATTTTGTGGAACTGGAATCATAAAAGAAAATGATCAGATAACAAAGTGCAAAAAGCTGAATGGTGTTTGGGATGAACCTTGAAGGACAAAGTTTATCTGCTGGAGAGTTTCCTGTGAGCCCTTTGAAATCGGCTTCTTCAAAGCATAAATCAACATAGTTTGGCTCCCAACTGATCAAACAGATTTGCTGCTTATCATTGTCGCCACCTCAATTTTTCATTTACTTTTACTTAGTAAGTAAATACATGTTCAGTGGAAAACAGGAATGTTATTATTAACTGCACTTTCTGTATAAAAAAATAGGTAGTAGTTCACCTGTT
This sequence comes from Naja naja, assembly GCA_009733165.1. Taxonomy (NCBI): domain Eukaryota; kingdom Metazoa; phylum Chordata; class Lepidosauria; order Squamata; family Elapidae; genus Naja; species Naja naja. Next base: position 3,372,222 of record CM019152.1, read on the forward strand.
ATTAAATTCTCCTTGTAATCTAGTATTTCCTTGTGCCTGGATATGTTGGCTATGGATATTATAATAGGATATTATTCCAGTACCTCTGAAGGGCACCACTTTCCCACCACAGTTTTTCCTGACCTTTCAAATCTGTAACATATTCATATAACTATTGCATGCCTGACACTGACTAATTATGTGCTCTCAAGTCAATGTTGATTCTTATCAAGAATCCTAGGTAAGAAAATTCCTCTAGGATGATGTGTCCCCAGCTTGATCCTTCAGATCTTCCAGTGATGCACTGTTGCTGCTGAAATTGAAAATGGAAATTGCTGTTGTTCATCCCTTTGTTTCCAGCTTTCCAGCATTGTAGACTTCTCCAGAAAGTTAGGTACTTGCATAAAGTGTCTGAAGTATAATAATTTGAGCTTGGTCATTTTGTGCCTTGACTAAGATTTGTTTGATGATCATTTGGGGTTTTTTTTCCCCTTGGCTATCCATTATTTTTTTAGAAGCCTTCTCCATTGCCAAAGTTCAAGTGTGTCAATACTTATTCCATCTTGCTTCTTCAAAACATAACTTTTGCTTCTACAGAGAGTTATAGGGGAAACTATTGTCAGCACAGTTCTGACCTTTATAGGCATAGGTGCATTCTAGCATCAGAATATCATTTTTAATGCCTTTGTGGCTACCCTAATCAAGTGCTTGTCTGAATCATATTTTTTATTGTCAGTTCCTTTACTATTGACTGTTGAACCTGAAAGGAAGAAGCTATCTACCACTTCCAAACTGGCTACCACACTTGTCATTGGATTGGTCTTCTTTATAATTAATCTTAATCCTATTTTCACTGTGGTTCTTGAGATGCTTTACTAGGGCTTGCAGATCATTTCCATATTCATCTGTCAAAGTAGTGCTATATAACAACATAGTGCAGGTTGCTTATATTTCTTCCTTATAGACCTCTTAGGAATGGGGTGAGGTCAATAGTGGATAGTTTAAGGGTAAAGGAGTGGGGGTTTGAGGATGTAACAACAGATTCATCACTTGAGACTTCAAGAAGAGATTGGACTGCCATTTGTCAGAAATGATGTAGGGTCTCCCGCTTGGGTGGGGAGTTGGATTAGATGACCTACAAGGTCCCTTCCAACTCTGATTACTTGTTAAATCTGACTCGGGTAGTGCATTCCAGGCATTGACCACTCTGTTGCTGAAGTCATACTTTCTGCAATCAAGTTTGGAGCGGTTTACATTGAGTTTGTATCTGTTGTGTTGCTCTTGTATTGTTGCAGTTGAAGCTGAAGTAGTCATTGACTGGTAGGACATTGTAGCAGATAATTTTGTGTACTACGCTTAAGTCCAACCATAGGCGGTGTAGTTCTAGGTTGTCCAAGCCCAAAATCTCAAGCCTGGTGTTGTCAGATATTCTGTTGCGAGCAGAGGAGTGTAGCACTCTTCTTGTGAAATACTTCTGGACTTGTTCAGTTGTATTAATGTCTGATATGCAGTGCGGATTCCAGACAGATGAGCTGTATTCAAGTATTGGTCTAGCAAAGGTTTTGTATGCCCCAGTTAGCAATTCAGTATTACCAGAGGAGAAGCTTCGTAAGTTTAGATTTACAACTTTTTTTTATAAATTTTAAACTTTATTAAACAAATAAACAAACACAAAAACAAACAAGTCTTACATTAAAAATTTGAACGTGGTACAGTTTCCTAACATCAATCATTGTCATTACTTCGCTAAATCCAATAGTAGTATTATATAATCTCCATCTACACGCTTTAAATAAAAATATAATCCTTCCTTATTCTCATGGATCTTAGATAGATTTACAACTCTTAATGCCTTTTTGGCAATGCTGTTGCAGTGAGCTCTGGCCCTTAGGTTGTTTGATATGAGTACTCCAAGGTCTTTGACAGAGTGAGGGTCATCAGCAAGGTCATATCTGCCTAGCTTGTATTTGGTATACTGATTTTTTTTACCAATGTGTAGGACAGAGCATTTGTTGGTCAAGATTTGGAGTTGCCATTTGTTTGACCATTCAGACATAATGAAGGTCACTTTGAAGGATGGTAGCATTGTTGGTGGTGTTGAATAGTTTTACGTTATCAGCAAAGAGGATACAGTTGCTTATAAGGTGATTGCAAAGGTCATTTATGTAGAATATAAAGAGTGTGGGTCTTAGAACACTGCCTTGGGGGATACCGCTGTTAACTGGTGTAGGCACTTCCTATTTTTACTATTTGTTGCCTGTTTGACAGGAACACAGTAATCCACTTATGAAGGGATCCAGAAATGCCATAAGAGTTTAGTTTTAACAGTAGTTTGTCGAGTACCACTGAATCAAAGGCTTTGCAGAAAGCTATGTAAATTGCATCTATTGCTTTACCCTGGTCGAGTAGAGTAGTCCATATGTTTTTACAGTGTAGGAATTGCAGATTGCAGGACAATTTTTTCCTGAAACCAAATTGTTTTTTGGAGAATAGGTTGTTTGACTCTAGGTGGAGGGTAATGGATTGGTTAATGATTGATTCCATGACTTTGCACATGATCTTAACAAGCCTGAATACAGTTCTTCTTGCTTTATTTACAATAACGTAGATGAAATTATCCTCAAACTTTCTTTAGTACAAGTAGCAGCAACTAGATAGGTAACTCTGTGATGTGAAAGGAATATTTCTCACTAGTGTTAAAACAGCTAGATAGGTAACTCTGTGATGTGAAAGGAATACTTCTCACTAGTGTTAAAACAGCAACACTGACTACTCTCACTGTATTCTAAGAACCATTTGTAATATTAATTTCCCATGGTATTGTCCCTGTCTGTGAATTAAATAATGTATGGCTGAGGATATGTGAACACAAAGTCTTCCATTCTGCAACATAAATCTGTCTAAATATTAAAGCTTTCCTCCAAGATCTTTGTCCAATTTCTTCTACTTCCAAGAATAGAACACAAAAATTACATTCACAGCAGTGATGCCTTGAAATACTTTCCTCAAATTGGAACTGTGTGCATGTGTGTTTTTAAATTTTTAAGCTTTTAACCTGTTATTTCTGTTTCTATACATTATTTGTAATGAAGATTTAATCCATGTTAGTTTGAAATACATGACAAATCATCTTCTGATACTCTTTTACATTCTTTTCTTTTATAGAATTTAGTCATCATCTTTCATACTTTCATAGAAAGTAGACATTATGCTATGTCATTTTGGTTACAGGTAATCCTTGCTTACCAGCCATTTGTTAAGCAATCTTTGAAATTGCAACAGGCCTAAACAAGTGGTACTTACATTCAGTCCTCAAAATTTTGATTATTGTGGTATCCCTATGGTCATATGATTGCAATTTGGGCACTTAGCAACTAATCTGCACTTACAATGGTTGCAGCAACCTGTGGTCATGAGATCATCATTGGTTACCTTCCCTGCCCACTTCCCACAAGCAAAGTCAATGGGAGACCCAGTACGGAAGGTTGCAAACCCCTCTTCTAAGTATCTCATCTTCCTGTATGCCCTACTGCACCTTCCTTCCCTTGACTTCCCAGCACTTGTATCATGCTGCACCCTTCTTCCCTTGACCTCTCTGTTTCTGTGCTGTATTGCAACCCTCAGCTCATATGTGGCCTGCACCAGACCTCCCAGGTCTCCTGCGACACCCCTGCCTTCTTACCTAGGATTTCCTCTGCTTCCTGCTTAACAACCCATGTAGGAGTGCCTGAATTGCCATCGCTAAGTCAGGTGATAGTCAGGTGATATCACCTAGTGACAGCAATCTGAATCCAAATGACCGTCATAGCCCAAGGACTACCTGTATTGGAATAATTGACTGTATTCTTCATTAAATCTTTATGCTGCTTTTAATATAGTTTACAATACTTTTTTTCTTCCTCTAAAATTTTCTAACATTGAGCTTTGCATCTCATCAATCCTGTCCCATTCACTGAAAATAGGATTTATTTATTTATTTATTTATTTATTTATTTATTTATTTATTTGGATTTATATGCCGCCCCATCTCCGGGCGGGACTCGGGGCGGCTCACACAAAGATATGCAAACAAAAATAGGTAAAAATATTAATCCAATCCAAATAGAAAATTCAGTTATACTAAAATACCCCATTAAAAACCCCCAATCCCACTCAATCCAGGCTGGCCTGTAAAAACAGCCAGATCTTTAGATCGTGGCAGAAGGAACGTAGGTCAGGAGCCAACCGCAGCCCCAGGGGCAGCTGGTTCCACAGGGTGGGCGCCCCCACAGTACGATATGCACTGTATATTTTATTCCTTATGGGGGAAAATAGTCTTCATGTTTTGTGTTTTGAGATGCGCAAGTATCTAGTCCAGGATCAAAAAAACCAAACTGGTCTACTCTAGAATGCTCTTTGTGGAAGGGATATGCTTCTACTTTGGGTTTTTTAAACTTTTTAAGTATTGTAAATTTCGTTTTATTTTTGGGCTTGTGAATTCGGTTTAATCTTTTTAAATTATTTATTGTTGTTGTTTTTAGCTGTGAGCTGCCCCGAGTCTCCGGAGATGGGGCGGCATACAAGTCCCAAAAATAAATAAATAAATAAATAAATACTCTCAACAAAGGGATAAGCAGTTTATGACAACTCCCCTTCAAACAAAAGATCACTTGTCACAAGGAAACCCCTAGGTGGGAAAATTCAGTGGTATAGGTAGAACTCAGGACATTTTCATACCACAATGTTTCCATTATAATCTATCACTCGTTAGTTGAAAGCCAACCCATGACAGTATTCACTTCAGTTGACATAACATTCAAATAACAGGGAGGAGACATAATGGGCCAATCGGTGTTTTTTCGCCACCTAATCAATCAGAGAGTGCAGAAAAGACAGTGTCTGCCTTGAGCTGCAGCAGGTTTTGAAGCAACAAGTCCTGGCCTCCATGCAAAAAGCGCTAATGCACCCCAACTGTATTTGCTAAACACATGGTGTATCTTGATGTGATATTCGCAAAACAGGCACAAACAGTAGAAGAAAATATATGTACCTCAGGGTTGAACCCTGGTGCTCTTTTAGCTTGTCATTTGCTTGCAGGCATTTTATTACCTGACTAAGTAACATCACCAAGCTCAGAGAGCACAAGGACTCCACAAAGCACAAACAGATAGAACAGGAAAAAAAAAAACCCAAAACCTTAGCAGTTGCAATAAAGGAGTGGCTGAAAATCCACCAAGCAAATGGGTCTCTGCTGCATTTAGAAGCCTTTTACTCACTTAGCTGATAATGGAAAAACATCCTGACAATTTTGCAGCCAGATGCTTTTCCCAGTAGCTGTAACCATGGTTGCACGTTGCTACAGGGAGCTGGAGTAGAGAAGGAGCAATAGATTCTAAGCAAGCTGTTGAAGTCTGTCTATAGAGAAAGAAAACAAAAACTCTCCTCAGATCCTCCTCAATTCATACCAAGCATGAAGAAATGGCTAACAACCCCTATCACCCACCCACACATTTGCACAACAGTGAAGAAGAAGAAGAAGAAGAAGAAGAAGAAGAAGAAGAAGAAGAAGGTAATAGAAAATGAAGAAGCTAAAATACTTTAGTATTCGGACAGATAGGCACTCTGCTGCATAACACAGCAGACTTAACAATTGTTAATAAAAAAGACAAAAAGCATGGACAGTGGACATGGACAGTGGATGGTAATACCTGGAGACAGCAGAATAGAAGAGAAGGAACTGGAGAAGACAACAAAATACCTGAAAATAGAAAAATATGACTGTGGGAAAAGAAAGCAAAGGTAGTATCAATAGATGCCTTGGATGCAATTCAACTGGAGTGCCACTTGAATACCATCAGCATTGACAAATTCACCATAAGTCAATTGCAAAAGGCAGCTTTGTTCAGAACAGCTTACATCCCGTGATTATATTTATAAGACCATCAAACACCCACATCAGTTCCTTGGGAAGGACTATGTGATGAACCATTAAAAGAATTGATCAACCAAAGCAATTTCATGTGTCATTTGTTCCGAGTCAACAAAGGCAGGACATAAACAGAGAAACTTCTTAAGTTCTCCCCACCTTTCTTCCTCTTGTCTGTTGTGTGTGGGAGAAACAAGAGTATAACAATTCAAAACAGTCCAAGTGAAACACAGGTATGTTTTAAAGGAGAATCTGTGGTAGGTGTGTATTTGCCTGATAGTACAGCCCTCCCACCCCAAATCTGAGGGGTGGCCATGAAACTTCAGGCTACCTTCTCCTTAGGAGCTGGTGAAATGAATACAATATCCACTGAAGCCCATATGCTCCAGAAATCAGATCAATATTTTGGACTTGACCAGCCTACTTTCCCCTTCTTGATTTCTATTACATTTTTAAAAATAGATTCATACTGTGTTTTAAATTTATTCATTTCATAGTTTTAACTTTCTTTTATGCTTCCTCTTCTAAACTTAAACTGTCTCCTTTTCCTTTCTCTGAAGGGGAGGAAGACATTTGTTGTTGCCATTTTTACTTTGTCTCAATATTTTCTTAATTTAATTTTTACTTCTTTCTAAAGTAAAAACAGAAAGTATACTTCTTTCCCCTGCTATGCTTCCAAAACATGTCCATTAGTTAAAATATTCTCAGAGTGTACTGCCAAATTGATGGCCTTCTGCTGTTCTCTTTACATTTTTATATTAAAAATATTTTAACAGAAATATGTGCACAAGCAAGAAATGGAAAGTAAATTTGGATCACTGAAGTGCTAACTTAAGGCCTGTTAAAAATAATTACAATTCAGAAACTTTTTCATCAAGTGAATTCAACAGATTGTTCAAGAACAGCCTATACTGGTACTCTAAAGATATATTGGAAAGAGGGGAAGATGGATAAAGCAATTTAACAGATCCAAAAGGAATCAGGGTAGAGAAAACTGATGTATAAGAGTACTTATCTTCAGAAATACGCTGTGAAATGTGGCAGTTTGTAGCCCACAATGATCTGCATTTGGAGTCTTACTTTTAAACCAATCTACCTTGTAGACTCAAGTCCATGGGTATGTTTGGATCAGATAACTTAAACACTATTTGTCATGGTTTACCAATACTTCCCTGATACTATCCATAATTCTCACAGACTCTTCTTGTTCCAACTTCTCTGAGAAAGAAGATGATTTTGCTTGGATGCATTAGGTACTTTGATCTGTTGCTTCAATTTGGCGTAAATAGTTTTCTGATAAAAAGGATGCAACTGTACTATTGTAACCTATTATCAGGGGCTTGTTCTTTTCCTTGGCAAATGTAATTACTTATATTCATGTTTCCGGATTGCTGTACAGTGAGTGTTTCTATTCTTCTGACATTTAAAGTTCTTACAGATATTAAAATGAAGTGATTAAAATGGTAAAGAAGTAAATGCATCCATGGGGAAATAGCTTCCAAAGCTAGCAGGAACAACATCAAAGTGGAGAGCAGTTTGTGTTCATTGAAGATTAAATCACAAGACAAACATTAAGAAGGGTTGATCTGGACTCTGAACCCTGACTAGTGTCAATTCCAGTCCAGTGCCGGGACAGCAATGCACATTACATGATCTTTGAAAAGATGCTTCCACACTGACTGTGCTTTTCTATTTTGTATTGTTGCAACACTCCTGAAACCCATATTGTGCCATAATAGATTAAATACATAAAGGTGGAACCAACAGGATTGCCACATATAGGATTGCAATCCGACACCCTTTGCCAGAGATGAACCTGTAGGTCCTACTTCTGGGGAGACATGCAGAGGACAGTTGCTTTAATTCTAAGATCATTACCAGGAGGGTTTCAAATCCTGTGGACCTTGTCAGAGTGCTGATCAGTCAACACGATTACTGACCATCTTCCATACCAGTTCCAGGCCAATTCTTGGACCCTTGGTAACCAGCTTGTATTTTTGATGATTGCACTATCCTGCGATCACATGATCACAATTTATGACTTTCCCAGCCAGCTTCTGATCAAAGTAAAGCCAACCACTGGATTGGCTTAACAACTGCAGGATTTGCTTAACAACTGCAGTAAAATGGTCATAAAATCAGGTTCAGTCACATGATGATTTTCTTAATAACTGTCATTTAATGACCAACATTCTGGTCACAATTGTGGTCATAAGTCAAGGACTAACTATAGAGACTTTTGTAACAACATATAAAAGGTCTTGAGGCTCATGAACTTGTCCTTGAGTGGCACTCTGATTATTTGAATTTGAGACCCCTGTGTCAAATTTTCCTATAATATTTAAAGCTATAGCATTGTTTGCATTCAGAAATCCAGCCTTACTGTATGAAAATAAAGAATCTCCTATACAATAATGCCACCGCTATCTCTAATTGGCCATTTTAGAGTTACTTCCAACCTTCTTTTCTCTGTACATGTATTTGAGGGAATTGTTTTGAGCACTACATCATAGGACTGATAAACTGAGATTTGATCTCAATAATTGTCAGCTCCTAAGACACCCTCAGAACTGCCATATTTAATGTAAAGCTGGAACATGCACAGATGGCAAAATGAAAGAAATATAACACATTCACTAACTAAGCTAGTAATCATAATTCTCACGTAAATTGCAAACACATTTTATGATAATTGTACACAAACAAAATATGCAGGTTGCTTACATTATTTGCAAGAAGGATACTTTCCCACTGTGTCAATCTATTACTATTCAATAAATGATACCCAATTTAAAGCATAAACAAATAAATAAAATCATTGTAAGGCTGAATGCAATGTCACAGAAATAAGCAAACTAAAATATGAAAAAGAAATTACATATGAAGCAAACAAGTAGTAGGTTTGAAGGGATGGCTGTGACAGCTCCGAAAGGTTAGCTGCTTATGCCGTTTCTATTTTATAAAAATAAAAGAAGAACATAAGAACTGTGTTGGATCACATCAGGAGCTTACCAAATCAAGCATTTTGTTTCTACCTGGACCAATCAAATGCCATTAATATTCTCCTGCAATCATATCAAATGATTATGTGGATTAATGAAGAAAACACAGATACTTCCCAATAATAGTGAATAACCGTTTCCTGCAGGAATTAGCGTAGTAAACTTAGTCATTCAAATTTGTAGTCTGTGGTAATGCCTTCTGCACAAGAATCATTCACTATTAGCTTTATGGGATAATCCCCAGATTCGGAGTGTGTAGAGAGTCTACCTATCTTTTTCTCCACTTTTATAATTTTATATATCACTGTCACATTCTCTTTGCCTTTTTTTTCTAAGATAAAAACCCCAGCCCCTTATAACCTTCATGATAGAGAAGTTGCTACAGCTCTTCGCTAATTTTTTTTTTTGCCCCTTTTCTGGTCTCTCTTCCCCCAAGCTTTAGGCCAGGAAAATTTGTGATCCCATCTGATGCCATTGTTGGATTGCCCTGGTGTCATTTTTAATATACAGCAATCCTTTTTTCACTGTGATATATAAGCACTTCTCACAAGGACAAGGCAAAAATGGTTCCTAAGCAGAAATTTGGGAAGCATAAAGTTACCCTTATAAGTACATTTTATTTATGCAAACATTTTCAGTTAATAGATATGTAGGCCACATGATAAATTGTTCACTTAATACGAAGACCATTGATATAATGTATTGCCCTGGCAGCTTAGTAGAGTGTATTTTCTTTCATTTTGTTTCTACTGCAGACAATGTTTAGGCAAGTTAATTGATATTTTTCTGAGGAGTTCTGGCAAACACACAGAGGAAAAGTTCTTGTCCTTATTTATTCACACCAAATCAAGACTTGCATATATTCAATAATTCTTAATTGAACTATATATTAAATATATGACACTATTCTAACTGTTGGTGACCCAGTTAGTTTTTGTCCAGACCAACTAAAAGTTACCAGTGTGATCCCTATTTCTAAATATTACATAAAATTATTTCTTTTGGATAAATTAATACAAAGAATAATTAAAGACAAATTTGTCATGCAAAGGGTTGAATTTTGATAAAGAAAAGTCAACATGCTTTCTTCAAAGAAATGCTCTATTTCACAAAACGAGTTTTTTGAGAGAATTTGATTTTTCAAAGAAATATTAAATTTAAGTTAATGGAATAGATTAAAACATTCAAAGACCATGAGAAAATCATAGTGCTACAGAAATCAAAATATGGGAAACAGATATTAATTTGAAAGAGAGTGAATTAAAACTACATATTGCGAATACTTTCCTTAAAAAAAAGTCTGTATTGTATACATTTTCAGAATGTTTTGAAACAAGAAATGAATTACATTGGATTTTCTAAATTGTTTACAAGAATGTTACTTAGCAGCCTTAGTAAGTAAGCAAATAAATAAATAAATAAATAATATTGAGCAAATTTAATACTCATGGAATAAGTAGTTCTCTATTCAGAACTGTAACTGTTTAAAAATAAAACAACAAAAAAAATACTTTCCACCATAAGCCTATTATGTACATTAGGTTAAAATATCATATTTTTCTACATTATATACACTGATAGGATCTAAACTGGCAATTGACCAGAAAAGGGACTTGTGGTTATATGCACAATTTTATGGAAATTTCCATCCAATAAAAAAGGCAAAATCCATATCGGTGTTATGGAAGGCGGGGAATAAAAAATTGTCAAAATCAACATGTCTTTACATTAATTTATGGAGCAGTGATACTTTGAATGATATGGAGATATTTGGACACTGGACCTCAAAAAGAACTGGAACTGATTATAATAAAAGAAAAGCCGAAATTATTGAATTGTTGGGGTAATTCCTCTATGAGACAAAGACTGTGCTTGTGACTTTTGCAGGCCCATGTTAGGAACACTATATCCATTTGGCTCTGACTGTGGTAACCTAGACTGGCTCACGGGGTTGGGAATAAGGGAATGAGATTCAAGGTGTTAGTAACAACTTACAAAGTCCTACATGGCTTGGGTCCAGGGTACTTGCGGGAACGCCTCCTTCCAGCATCACATTCTGATCACCCGGTACGCTCCCACAGGCAGGGCCTCCTTGGGGTACCATCAGTTAGGCATTGTCGACTGGCGGTGCCCAGGGGTAGGGCCTTCTCTGTGGGAGCACCCGCCCTGTGGAACCAACTCCCCGTGGACCTCCGCTTGGCCCCCGATCTCCGCTCCTTCCGCCGGGACCTGAAGACCTGGTTGTTCCAACAGGCCGGTCTGGACTGACCTTGTGGGGTGCGGGTTGGTTTTAGTATTTGTTTTAATTAATTTTAAATTTTGTATAATATTGATTAGGCTTGCATTTGTTTTAATGGTTTTTATTGTAATTTGTACTGGGTTTCTTTTACTGTTCGCCGCCCTGAGTCCTTAGGGAGAGAGGGCAGCATACAAGTCTAGTAAAATAAATAAATAAATAATAGTTCTGCAGATATTTCCTCATTCTTCTGGGTCCAGTTCCAATTAATGTTGAGTCCAGCCCCGGAAATCTGACACTTGACGTGCCTCGGGGCTAGACTTTGTCCCCACTCCAATTCAACATCTGGGTGAAGTCATCCATTGGTATCAGGTGAAGTATCATTAATATATTGTATCTCCACCCCGGTCTTTACAAATGATGCCATTAAAATTATTTGCTAGTGCTTGGAGATGAAGGAGAAACAGGCTGCAATTCAACCATAGCTATGAGTTTTTCATCCTCCTGGATCTGGGGAACTTCCAACTCTGGCAAGAGATGTGTGCAATCTCAGGGTCTGCCTAAACACACAAATCTTGCTCAAGGTTGCAGGTGTGCTAGGAGAGCATTTGTACAAATTCATATTGTATGCAAATTGCTCCCATTCTTGGATTGGGAAGCTCTGGTCACGGTCACTTCTGTCTTAGTCTCTTTCCAGTGGAGTTACTGCAGTGTATTCTGTGTGGGGCTGCTCTTGAAAAGCATCTGAAAGCTTCAACTGGTCTAGAATGCAGTGGTACACAGTTATGGCATGTTGAAATTTGCCCCTGTAATACCATTGATGGCATTCAGTAGGTTTGCAGGTATGATTCAAGGTGCTGTTTATCATCTTTCAAGCCTTGATATCACAGGACCAATTTACTTGTGGAACCACCCATTTCCAATTATTTCAGTTTACTTAACCAAACCCAACAGGATGGGTGTGTTCTGTTCTCTCTGAAGCAATATCTTCTTGCAGGACCCAGGAGATGTGCTTCCTTTTTCACAGCATCTGCCCTTTGGAATAGCCTTCCCTTGAGATCCAGTTGGCCCTATACTACTTGGTCTTCCAGAAGGTCTTGAAGACCTGGCTCTTCCTCAGACACTAGGACTAGGACATTAGTGAAGCCCAAATAGGTCTGTGGTATGGGGTTGTGTGTATGTGTGTGTGTGGTGGTTTGGTTAAAATTTCATGTTTAATTTAATTGCATTTTGCATTGTTTTACCCTGGTCGCTAGCTGCCCAAACATATTTGTTGAAAATGTGTGGCAATAAAGAGTTTTAAATAAATATAAGATAAAATATCATCTGTACAGCAATTAAGGAGAAAGAATAGATATGCATAAAATTATGCAAGGCCTAAAGAATGTGGGTAGGAAGACCTTCTTTTTATGATGTGTTGTTTATTTAATAAAGATCAGGAGTGCGAATTTTAACATCACTAAGAGTTTGGGCTTCTCCATTCTGTTCATTATCTATAGAATTCAGTACTATTGTTCTTTGATAGCTAGTGAGGTGGATAGCTTTAGACAATTTTCGGGGGTGGGGTTTAAATCTATCGATCAAAGTAATCATAATAGCTGTCTATATAATACTGCTAAAACCAGAAGCATTTCTCAGAATATCAGTCTGCCACAAGATACACCATTCCCATGCAGGGTGATCAAAGTAAGAGCAAAATGCTATATTTCTGGTCTGATCTAACACTGTAAATATTAAGATTTTTTTTGTGATATTGTCACAAAAAAATGGGTTTAGAGGAGTATCAATCTTTAATTGATGTGAAACTCCCCCTGTTGGTGTTTCCTTGGTATTTGCTTAAAATTAATCTCCAAGTGATATTTTTGGACTGAAATTTCAAGTGGGGCCAGCGATGGGATTCCAAATTGTGCACTACCGGTTTGCGCACTTTGCTGTATCAATGAAATGATATGGAGACACACATGAGGACTCACTTTCTCTAAAAGTAGATTCTTTCTAAGACTGTGGTGCAAATCAAGTTTTAGACAGCAGGTTCCTTAAATCAGGCATTTCCACATTCATCTTCTTGTCACCATCCTGAATATCTAGGGCAAGGGTATATTCCTAGCAACAAAGTTTTTACTCCCTCTTTCCCTGTTTTCATTGTACACATGGACCAATAAAGTAGTGCTATGATGTGGAATAACTGCAGAGTCAGCAGAAAAGTCAGAGGAAACAGGGAAAAAATAGTATTGTTAGAAAAGAAACCCAGTCCTCCCACTTCCCAGATTATTATTACCACTTTAGATTGTCTGCTCATTTTTGCCAGCTTCCACTTATATATGCTATTACACAGAGCTTGTCTCTGGGTGAATTTATGGATACATGATTTATGGCATTTCTAGAGTTAAAAATTATTTAATCCTCACCATATACTTTATTGCTGTTGAACTAGGGTACATTTCAGATTCAGTTCACACTATAATTTTATACCTGAGTGGTGATGATATACAATTGATACAAGTGACCAAAGAAATAAAAGTCATCAGCAGGTGGCAGCTTATAACTAGAAATAGATAAAGCAGGTTTTTTACTGCATAATATTCCACTGGAATATGACAGCACTGTAGTGGCATTGCAAAAAAAGAACATCATTGTATTTCAAAGAGTGTAGTGATATCTTTTAATTTCTCCATCATATTAAGAAGAAATTTAGAAATCTAGAAATTTAAATTTCACTCTGAGTTATTATATGTTTAGGTTGCTTGTTTTTCACTCTTGATGAGGAAGAAAAGGGTGGGATCTCCACACAGCTATAGAGAAACCTTTAAATTGTTTAGACTGATATTGACTTATCTGTATTGTTCCCATCCCAGGTTTCAGTAAGTTTGCACGATAAACAGATGCACCATGCAGTCAAAGTCAGATCCTGCAATCTCGTATCATCAAAACAGGGTTTTCATACGCTGTTTTGTTAAGTAAGACCTTACTATTTAGCTTTTTGAGTTTGGAGCTTAGACTCAGATAAGCACTGAATGCTGTGTAACTTGGACATTTTGGGGTCTCGTCACTGGTTTTCCCATGGAGATTCCCTACAGTTGATTGGAGATTTGTCATCAACTTGCTTGGGGTGTTATGTGCTACTGTTTAAATCTGTCTGTTAAAGCAGGTTCCAAGAATTCCAAATCTGTTCACCAACCAAAACCATTCAAGATCCCAGAAAGTTACTTCAGCATACAGGAATATGGAAAAACCAGTGTTCATTTTGGTTCTTCATCTCACATATTAAAGACACACACATGCACACACATAGAGCCTCCATTTCTATCCTAGTAAGGCAGTCTCCCTTGATCTTCTGTTAAGCAAGAACTAACAGGCTTGCTGAAAACTATTGTCTTTTCAGGCTAAAATTTGTTCCCAACCAGAGCAGGGTGCTTGAGACCCTTAGCAACAAATCATGCATGCCTATATACCTGTGGCCCAAGCCCCTAAATTCCGCGGTTGCTATGGAATAGAATCCTTCCAGGCAACTGAGTTGAGTGCACTGATCAGTGTTAGTATTCTTCTCAGGAAATATTTCTGCCCTTAGTGAACAACATAAGAAAGTCTGATACATCTATTTATGGAGTTAAGTAGGGAGTACAAAATATTTTATATAAATAAATATAGTAAGGCAAGGTAAAAATATAGAAACACTTATTCCCCCCCCTCATCTTATATGCTTAGCTTTAAAATAATTGTAATAAGCATTTTTGAACTGGATATAACAAATATATTTCTGAGTAAATATGCATAACATTATCAAGCATTTATTTTAAATCTGTATCTTCTTTTTAGTCACAATTTATATAAATTCATTCTCTAAATACTTATTAAAAGTAGCTAATACTATAAACACATGTTATTGTGGAAACTACAAATGCATTTTTATTCTTTAATATGTATCCCATTACACCAATTAGAATAGTTCAGCTAGTTAATACTGGTTACCTGCTTTACACAGCAGACTTTTAATACAAAGTTACCACTGTAGAGCTTGTGGGAAAAGGCAACTCTGGCCTACATTTCCACAGACAGGCCCTGCCCCTCATAGGCACCATCTAATATTATCCCACCATCGCTGAGTGAAGATGCTTTTGAAAGGAATAACTATGTATGCCTATAATCCCTTCGTGAGTTGTGACCCTAGTCATGGACAAGAGGTCAGGCTAATATGATCTTCCAGAAAAGATATTGGCAATGCACTCCTGTAGGAAACAGGAGACAGAAAAACAGAGTTCACTTATGAAAAGTCAGTATTTAGAACAAAAATCTTTCCAAAAATTCACTGATACTGTACTCTCATACATTAAAATATTCACAGACAAAGTAACAGTGAATAAGTGCATCAGAGTTTACAGTAATCGTAAGTCCTGGATGTCAGCAGAACTACAGTTACTTCTGAGAGCCAGAAACTCCACCTTCAAGGCAGGAAACGAAGACGAATACAATGAGGCCAGAGCAAACTTGAGAAGAGGCATTAAGGCGGCTAAACAGAAATACAAACAAAAGGTAGAGAAGCATCTGGCAGATAATAACTCGAGACAGGTGTGGCAGGAGCTACAACCAATGGTGGGATTCAAATAATTTAACAACTGGTTCTCCACTCTAATGACCAGCTGGGTAGGCATGGCTGGGTGGTCATGTGACTGGGTGGGTGTGGCCAAGTCAACGTCACTCATGTCGAGGGCTGCTTCTCCTCACCTGGCCTCTTGTGACTGCTGCAACAGTCATAAGTGTGAAAAATGGTCATATCACTTTTTTCAGTGCCTTCCCCTCACTTGTGACTGGATCAAAGACTTCCTGGAAGATCGTCCACAAACAGGGCTGGGTTCTTTACATCTTCCACCATAAAACTCAACCCCTAGGGTTTGAGCTACCTGTACTTGACTGCATATCCTCTGATCCATCCAACATCATAATGAAGTCCGCAGATGACACAATGGTGCTGGGTCTTATAACTGGAGGGGAATCAGCATACAGGGAAGAAGTCCAGAATCTATCCACATGGTGTTCAGAAAACAACCTACATCTAAACACTAGCAAGGAAAGAGATGGTGCTTTTTCCAGAGCAAAGAGAGGAATCTGCCCCACTGTATAAAGAGGGCTGAAGGGATTAAATTGGTTCTTTTAGAAATAGAAAAAAGGTCTAAGATTAAAGCTGAGGAATAAGTAAATGAGGTGGAGGATAAGGAACAAGGCCTTAATAACTTTGGAAAATCATGAAAACTAAGAAAGAATGATTTTGGTTATTGTGATATGGATGTTCAAGGTAATAAAACTGGTTCAACATAGACTAATAAGTGGATACACAGGCAAGAATTTAAAAAAGCTTTACATTGGAATTGCACATTGGGAATATAGAAGTACCACAGAATCTGATTAATAATGGGAAGTTATAAAATGGTATAGAGGTATAACTTTAAATGTTAAATAATAATTGGTTAGAAACATAGAGGTGTTATCCTCCAGAGTAGTAATTACAGGGTAAAATATGTTTTATAAGGTAGTATAAAACTGTAAACAAGACAGATAAAAGTGTAACAATATTGATTGGAAAGATATTGAAAATTGGAAAAAGAAATGTAATTAATGAAAAGATGGAATGATGAAATAATTGAAATAAGATTATAGAAGCTAGAGAAAGGGTCTCAGGAAAATAATGAAAATGTGACAAATGGAATAGAATATATAAAATGAGTGAGTAATTGAAATTATATCTGTATATATAATAAGGTCAGCCATGATCACACACTTCTCCCAGAAGAACGAAGCTGAAGACACCAGCCTGAAGATGACAGATGAGATTTCATCGAAACATTGCCAAGGTATTCTCAATCTTACATGGGACAAGACCCGAATACACCAAGACCTACATACCTTTACCCATGAAAATCTACGAAAACATATATACATATATACATACATACATACATACATACATACATACATACAATGTTGGTTCCTCCTACCAAAGCTGTCCACTGTAAAGGTTCTGTCGAGTCCCTACATACTTTCAGCTCCCAGCCTTGTTTTAAAGTTCTGTTCTCAGACCTGGCAATGCTATCAAGCCCTTGCAGTGAACAAGTTGAAATCTTTTAGATGGCAAGATGATTGTGGATTTTCTTATTCCCTTAATATGGATTTTCAGTGTCTCTCCAGTTTTCTTGATAAGCAGTTGTCATTTTATAATTTTGAGACCATATTTTTGCCATTTCTCTAAATCAATCCCATATTCAAAATTTTCCCCCCAAGCAATCATCGCTTCTTTAACTTGCTCCTCCTCCAATCTAAATTCTAATAAATGTCCATAAAGTTTTTAAATTACATTTTCATCAGTACCTATCAACATTTTATCTAATTCAGTCAATTTATCATAAATACCTTCTAATTTAATATCTTCATCAAATCTAGATTGTATTTGCAAATATGAAAACCAATTCATTTTTATGCCTTGTTCTTCCAACGCTTGCATAGATTTAAGTTCACCCTTTTCATTCAATATCTCACCATATCTAACTGTTTGTTCCTTTTTATATATTATTGGATATGAAAAGCTTCAATTGTAGATATCCATAGTGGAATTTTTAAATAGTATTGCTTTTTAAACTTTTCCCAATTTAAAAACAAAGCATCTTGAATATGATGCCTTCTGAAGTACCCTTGTGTTTTAGTTCCCTTATACCAAAGAAATGCATGCCACCCCAACAGCAGGTCATGTCCTTCTAAGGTCAATAGTCTACTGTTCCTTAATGTTATCCATTCTTTTCTTTTCTAGAATGTCTCTCCAGTTTTGTTGCCACTCTTTATAGAAGAAGGAAGCTGAACCTTGAGTCAACGGAAGTTTTATTGATGAGGATAGCTGCAGTCCAGTGGTGGTATTCGACCGGTTAGGCCCGGTTCTGGCGAGCTGGTAATAGCGATGAGCAGCGGAGGCCGAACCGGTTCTCTCCGCCACTCTGCTGTTGGGCCCACCTGCTTGCCAAGGCTCCCATACTCACTTTTATCTGCTGAATTTGAAGTGCAGCTGCTTTGCGTGGCACAGAAAAGTGCCGCGCAGCAGCTGCTGAAGTGACTGGGATCGTGCAGGCTTTCAGGAGGCGAGTTAGAACACCTCTGCGTCTGCACAAATGCCTCTGCACCTGTGCAAAGTGTGCATTTGGAATGCACGTGCATGCAAAGTGTGTGCACACGTGCAAAGCACGCCCACCAAGCCACACCCACTGAATCAGTGGCAAAAATGTTTGAATCCCACTACTGCTGCAGTCCTTGTTTAAGTGTGAAGTATAATGATTCTAGCTTTGAGCTCTGAGGAAGAAGAGCTGGCAAACTAACTAACTAACTGCTGAAGAACTTGAGCCACTTCCTTCCTGATACTGAGCCTGAAGGTCCCAATGAATTCATGCTACCACTATTGTATTGTCTTCCAACCACTTCCTACATAATAGATGACATGATCTATGCCTGTATTATGCTCGACAACAGCATAGGTCAACAGCTGAGTAACAAGTCAGGAGAAGGAACACTCTTTCTGGACAATACATCCATTATATACACATATAAAGGGCCTTGGTGGTGCAGGCTGATAATAGCCTAGCATTTAGTTCCAGCTGCCTGTAACTATTGCAGGCTCGAATCCCAACAGGCTCAAGGTTGACTCAGCCTTCCATCCTCTCGGGGTAGGTAAATTGAGGAGCCAAGATTGTTGGGGGCAATAAGCTGACTTTGTAAAAATGCTGCTTAGCAATAAGCAGGGATATACAATGGAAGGAAGGCTATTGTTGAGCGCATTGGGTTGTATCCCAAAAATTGTAAGCCACCCTGAGTCTCCGGAGAAGGGCGGGATATAAATATGAATTTAAAAAAAAATTTCCTTTCCACTGTAGGGAAAGTCTCAGAGATGTTTGAAATCCTCCAAATCTTATTGTAAAGACCCAGAGATTCTCCAATATATGCAGCTTAATTATAATTTTGCATGAATGAAATGAAAAAGTATTTACTACAAGGAAAACGATCTTATTAAATATGTTTAATTTAGTTACATTGGATTTAAAATTACATTACGTTGAAACAAATGTAGTGATATTGTTGGAGAAAAGAGATATTGCAGGGCATGAAGTATCCGAACAGTTTAATGTTTCAAATCAAACATTTCATACCAGAAAGCTGAAATTGCCTTAAGGGTGAAAGTGGTTTGTATAGTCTAAAATGTGTATCTATAGATCTGAAATTGTAACATGGTGGCTCTCCATGTTTCTGAGAGTTTTTATCTTTGAAGAATCATGATGATTCACATCTTCCTTATTTCAAACACTTCAGCTTCCTCCACCAGCATGCTAACTGGTTGTGCATGATTACATCTCTTAAGCTAAACAACTCTGAGTCATTTTCCCACGGTCCCCTGAATAAGCTATCAATGAACTGGTAACTCCTTTCACATCAGTAAGCACCACTATGTTATTTTTTAACAAACTGAAAACAAGACAGATTATTCATAAGCATTCAAAATGTCTGGGTTGATTACTTAGATATTTGATAGCCTCCCACAAAAATCACCTCCATCTTCAGCAGAAAAAGTGGTGCCTCAAAAATAAGCAGAACCAGGCACTGTAGCCATATACCAAAAAATTCTAAATCTTACCAACCAGGAGGAGGCTGAATTCTACTCAAATAGAACACTTACGTTAATCCTGCTTGACTACAAGCATTTAAGACATCCAACTCAATAAAGCCAACTCAATGAAGAACTGCCATGAGATCCTTTCCCAGCTGGAAGAGTTGAGTTGTACAATAATATTGTACAACTGTCATCCAATAAATTCATACTTTCTCATCACTGCTGATTATCTGTATAGACTTTCCTGCCAAATATATATAACCTAATATAGCTTTCTGATATTAACCCTGACAGGTTATAGTCAGCAGCAGTATGTAGGCCAATTGTGCATTTGCTCATGAGGTATGTGGATTGCTGTTTTTCATTGTACAATTCTCTGGTCACAATATGCAGCATCCCTGGCTTCTCATGCTTCATTTTTTTTTTTTAAATTCATATTTATATGCCGCCCTTCTCCGGAGACTCAGGGCGGCTTACAATTTTTGGAGTGCAACCCAATGCGCTCAGCAATAGCCTTCATTCCATTGTATATGCCTGCTTATTACTAAGCGGCATTTTTACAAAGTCAGCTTATTGCCCCCAACAATCTTGGGTCCTCAATTTACCTACCTCGAGAGGATGGAAGGCTGAGTCAACCTTGAGCCTGGTGGGATTCGAGCCTGCACTAATTGCAGGCAGCTGGAACTAAGTGCTAGGCTTTTAACAGCCTGCACCACCAAGGCTCTTTAAATACATTGTTTTATTTTCTGCACTCTATAAAAAAAGAACAAAATGTAACCTTTGTTTCTGTGACTATCATTCAGATATTGAAAGAATATTTTATTATATCTCCCCTCAGTTATCTTTTCTCAAGGTTAACTATTTATCTAATCATTCAGCTGCCTTTCTCTGAACTTGTTCCAATTTGTCTGAATCCTCCTAAAAGTGATTATTATTTGTAATTTACTTTAAATATGGCTTTTCACTGATAGGCAAAATGCAGTTAAAATAAATGAGACCTAATTTTCTAGGTTATCCCTGTTGCCTACCCCTCTTGTGACAATCACTCTTTTGGGGCATTTTTGCATCACATAGTGGAAAAAACTGCCTTTCTCTATGTCTATAGGCCACACAATAAACTGGCTGGGGCAGTGGGCACAGGTTACAGCTAAAAAGCATAGTCTCATTTAAATATTCAATATCTGTCTGTATTCATTGCAGAAATAGTATTGAGAGACATAGATAGAACTTTTTTCAGCAGAACTTAGTAACTAACACCCACACCTGATTTGTCTACAATTTGAAGCACAGAAAAATTCCTAAGACTACTGTATAGTACTACTTTGAATTAAAACCTCTTTTTACTTCAATGTATGAGATACAAGTATTAACCATGCCTGAAAGCCTCATTTGTTTAGATATATTAATTGAAGTTCCCAAGTCTGTCATTAACTTTGGCTCAGAACCGAAACATTGTATTAAGATAAATACTGTGGGCAAGCAACATGGAACAATGAGTTAGAACAGTCTCATTTAACAAAACTATAACCTAATGTTCTGCAGAAGATTAAATAGATATCTGGTCTTAAAAGGAGATTCTTAACAAAATATTCTTTTCTGGGTCTTTTGGAGATAATGTGTAGGAAGGACTTGGTTTTAAATTGTATGCCGATAATGCAATATATTGCTTCATTTGACCCTGTTCTATAACAGACATGATTCTATTTTGCTTTAATATTCATATAGTTGTAAATAGGGAGTTGGGAAAAAGGTAACCATTGGAAATGTGAATGTTCTTACCCTGTTATGCTGTAGACCAGAGGTGGTATTCAGTAGGTTCTGACCGAAATTTTGAGTCGTTCGGAGAACCGGCAAATCCCACCTCTGACTGGAGATTTTACAGTATCCTTCCCCTGCCACTCCTACCAACACATGCCCACAGAACCGGTAGTAAAAAAAATTGAATCCCACCACTGCTGTAGACATATTACAACTTATTCCTATGGTACACTTATAGCTTGAATTTTGCTATATTATAGTTATCACTTTTGATTTAATGATGTTTATTACCTTTTAAGTAAATGGCATACTAGGAACACAGCCCCATATACTGTACTAGTATGTTTTGGATAACTGGCTAACCTTGAAAATGACAGGCCTTTTTGTAAACATCTCACTCTCCTGAGGTTGCCTTTTTCTCAGTGTCACAGCTAATTAACTTCTAGGGATAATGATGGGAACTATTTTCTTTCACTATCCTAAACATGGACCCAAAAGCAATGAATGCATTGAGGAAGCCTCCCCTGTAGCCCCTGAAGATCGAAGCACGCAAAACAATTGGAGTGTGTGCAGAAGGCATGTCTAATGCTGGACAACTATCATTTGTCTGAGCTCTGAGGCTTGTGATGGGATCATTTACAATATCTAGTACGGGGATTTCTCTTGATTTGTTTTTTTTTTAAATGCTATTCTTCAAAGAAAAGGATGTTTTCTTTAGGGCATTTAAGGCAGGCAATATTCTAGTAATAATCTGTATTACATTATTTCCCTTTTAAAAATGGGAAAGTACTGCTTTTAAATAATATTACAATGCTTACTGATGTGATGCATAGTTTGAAACAGAAGTGCAAAAATATCCCCAGGCTGCATGGAGTTTCTAAAAAACATTAGCTATAACCCCCAAATTTGCCATCTGCTTGCATTTTTAATGTATCACAAGAATAAAATTATTAAATTCATGCAGATTAATCATAGTCACTGAATTTAATTAAATGCTAAATTTAAATCAAAACAATTGAATTGTTGCTATAACAATACCCATTTTGTCTGAGATCCAACTACTTTGGAGAACGCAGTTCTTCGTGTCTTATCCAAAACTATATGTCGTTCTCAAGCTAAACAAAGTTGGGTGTTCCCAGTTTAATAAAACTAGTAATATAAACTGTGAGGCTTTCCATTTTTGTCAATAATCATATATTTTCATACTGGCTATATATCTAAAAATATAGAAGCTCCGTGGAATGAATATTTGGAGAAGCACCTCTATTAGAATAGGGCTCATTCTAGGATAAACCTGGATTAAAACCAGTACTGCACTTGTACAGGCATTTTGATCTACATATTAACCTCCTTTAATATGACAAAGACGGCTCCCTTCTACCAAATCATGTCATTTATCAATTTACCTCAGTGTTGTCTACTTTTATCAAAAGTAGCTTTCAAAGTAGTGTCTTCCCAACCCAAGCTGAAATGTTAAGGATCGAATCTGGGAGATTTGTATACAAAACACTTGAATCCACATCAAATAGAGAGACAAAAGATGCAATTGAATTATACTACTTTAATCAAAGATTAGAGAAGATAATGACAGATTTCTCCTTCTCTCCATATTGGTATATTTACCAACTGAAAGTGATGACTAATTCTTTAGAGAGAAAGAAAACATCCAAACAGATGGATCTTGATAGACTTGAACACTGGGCCCTATCTAACAATATTCTCTACAAATTCAATGTAGAGAAAAGTAAAAACTTACACTTAGGCAAGAAGAACCAAATGTACACATATAGACTGGGTGAAACCAGACTTAATAGCAGTAACTGTGAGAGGGATCTTGGAGTTTTAGTGGACAACCAGCTAAATAATTGTCATGCTCCTGTTGGAGTCTGAATCCGAGGAGGAAGCCAAACAGCTGACAGGGAATGGGAGTGTGGCTCCATTGGCTGTGAAGGAGGCTGTGGAAGGGCAAGTCCAGCTAGGCAGAGCAGGGGAGAGATAGAACAAGGGAGAGGGAGTTCAGAGGAAGAACCAGACCCACCCCCTCGTCATCCTAGGGCATGCAGGGAGGAGCAGAGAAGAGAGCAACATGGGTTGCGTGGTTTACAGGGGAGGAAAGGTCCCTGATTCCCTTCATTAGCCACAGCTGGGAAGAGAATTTATAAGAAAGGTAGGCTCCATGCAACAGGCTGTTGGGAGCAAATGTGACTTTATCTTGTATTATCATGGCTTATCTGTGTTCCTGGCATCTTCCCAACCATGTGAGTTTTGCCGTGCCTTCAAGTCAAAAATTCTTGCTCCTGCCCTGCCAAACTAATTACTTCAGTTTTGCCTGTTTGGAGTTTAAGTTACAGTTTGTGTTGACCATGTTTTGGACTTAATTTTCTGCAGTCAAAGGCTGTTCCTGGGAGAGTTTTTTCCAGCCAGAAGGTAACCTGGACATTGGGGGAAAAGTTGGAGATAATAAAGGGACTCTTATTGATTATCTGACTATGTTGCCTTTGTGCCACACCCCAGGTCATCACAATAATTTTTATTCTTTTACTCTTGTTCTCATTTTTGTTGGACAAATTCTAATAAATAAATAAATATACATAAATAAATAAATATGAGCCAGCAGTGTGCAGCGGCAGCCAAAAAAGCCAATGCAATCCTAAACTGCATTAACAGAGGGATACAATCAAGATCAAGTGAGGTACTACTACCACTTGTATAAAGCCTTTTTAAGATCACACCTAGAATACTGCATCCAGTTTTGGTCACCACACTATAAAAAAAGATGTTGAGACTCTAGAAAAAGTGCAGAGAAGAGCAACCAGGATTATCAGGGGACTGAAGACTAAAACATATGAAGAACAGTTACAAAAACTGGGCTTGGCTAGTCTAGTGAAGAGAAGGACTAGGGTAGACATGTGTTCCAATATTTGAGGGGCTTCCACAGAGAGGAGGGGGTCAAGCTATTCTCCAAGGCACCTGAAGGCCAGACAAGGTATGATGGATGGAAACTGATCAAGGAGAGATTCAACCTAGAAATAAGGAGAAATTTTCTGACAGTGAGAACACTCAACCAGTGGAAAAGCTTGCCCTCGGAAGTTGTAGGAGCTTCATCACTGGAGGCTTTCAAATAAGAGTTTGGATTGCCATTTGTCAGAAATGGTGTAGGATCTCCTGCTTGGGCAGGAGGTTGGACTAGCTTACCTACAAAGTCCCTTCCAACTCTGTTAATCTGTTAAACATTTCTAGACAAACTGAAGAATTGGGATGAAATAAATAGGAGGGCATTTAACAGGGAGAAATGCAAAGTTGTGCAACTGGATAGAAAAAATAAAAGTCATAAAATGGAGGGGAGCAGACTGGGCAATAGTACAGTTGAAAAGGATCTGGATGTCCTCATCAACCACAAATTAAACATAGGCCAGCAACGTGAACCAACTGTTGATAAGACCAATACTATCTTGGGGTGCATTAATGGGAAGCATAGGTTCTGAATCACAGGAAGATCCTTATTTGGAATATGGTGTCAAGTTCTCCACATTACAGTTCAAAAAAGACAATGACAAATGGGAATAAACGAAAGTAGAGTTACCAAAATAATGAAGAGTCTGGAAACCAAGAGGAATGAATTAAGGATTTGGGCATGTTTTGACTACAAAAGAGACAATTAAGGGGAGATGTGATAGCAATTTTCAAATACCTGAAGAATTATCAAATAGAGGAAGCCGAACTCTATTGCCCTGAAGAGGAGAACCAGAGCTAATGGGTTGAAAGTACATGGAGGGTGATTCAAGCTAGATTTCAAAAGGACCTTCCCAACTACATAGATTGTAGTGGAATTCGATGCTGCATGAAGTTTTTCTTCACAGAAGATCTCAAAGGCTTGATCTATTAATGATGCTCTAAAAGGATACAATAGTAGAACACTTGATGAACTTTTTGATTCAACGAGTCATACAGATTTGCTGTTTTGTTTGTTTATCATACCCTACCACACCAGTTTCAATAAACAAAATGTAATCAATATAAAAAGTAAAAAATGATGAACAATAACTGCTAAAATACAGTAGGCTAATATTAAAAATAAAATCAAAAGAACACAGTCAATCAATTCTTTCAGAGGGTTTGCTGTTTTCACAATTAGACAGAAAACTAGATTTTAAATTCCAACCATGACTGTGTGTGAACTGTTTTTCTTTTCATTTGTTTTTCATTTAACATATCAGTAATAATTCTTTGATTTTTGAAGCTGCTTCTGACCATTTTTCCAGAATGACCTTTTCATGTTTCATAAATAATTTTGAATCTTTTGTTTTTGTAATAGATGGAAGGATGAAGTTTACTATTTTTCTTTGGAATTTTTCCTCCAGCTCCTTATTTTTAGATAATTATAATAGAATTCCTATAATCACAGAGTTATCTTTTCACTGATTTTAGTATAAAACTCCAAGCACTAAATAGGATAGTAGTATCTTTAGTTCACCACTCTCTGATTAGCTTTATCAATTATGATTTCATCCTAATATTTTAAAAATGCTGGTCAAGGTTTCTGACCACACCAAAAACAGCTTATTTGCTGATACAATATAGCCATCCATTTCCTGACACATCTTATAAAGGGTGAATATAATATAGGAATTATTCTGATAATTCCTTAGAAAGGATAATAATGAGGCCATTAATTTATTTCCTTTAACAATCATTTTCACAGCTTCCTCAGAATATGAGGACATGAGCTGAGCACTTTCAATAAAAAAGGATTTTGAGATCTTTTCCAAAGCTGAAGATTTTAAAATATATATTGCCACTTCTGTTTGTTTTTTGTTTTTTTGCTATTCAATAACAACCAAATAAATCAAGTAGACTAGTCATTGTCTTTTTTATCTGCTAGAAGCAAGCATCCATTTCATCAGAAAACAGTTTTTATAAGAAACAAAACAGAGTTAAGATGATGCAAACGAACTGAGTGGAGAACAAATATCATCCTCTGTATCCTAGAAACAGATGTTTTCTTCAATCCAAGAATGCCTTTAGAACTTTAATTGCTGAAGTACAGTTAGACCAACTGACTTAGGTTTAAATTCAGAAGATAAAACCAAAGACTCTCAAACATTTTGGAACAGATGGATAATTATTGAAGAATTAAAATATTGTTTTACAACAATTGCTGGGGGGGGGTGTTTCTTGACAAATCTGATTTAGCTTTGTTTACAATTACAGCATTAACACTGTTTTGAGAATCACAGTGCTAGCTATAGATAAGTGACATAAGCATATTACCTTAAGTGTGCTGAGAAACTAAGCAAGGTTAGTTAGTATTTGGATGGAAGGCTATCTCATATAATAAAGACTATAGGTTGACTGAAAAGTTTTTAAAATATATATAATTTCAAAACAGGAAACATCAAGCCGTTTCCTGAACTGAAATGAAGTGGTTTACTAGAAGCCAGCATAGGTTTGTTAAAAGCAGATCATGCCAAACAAACATTATTGCCTTCTTTGATAAAGTGACTAAATTAGTGGATCAAGGAATATAATGGATATCGTATGGTTAGACTTTAGTAAGACATTCAATAAAATAGACCACAACCTACTTCCTGGAAAGTCAAAACAATATGGGGTAGACAGTATCACCACCAATTTGCAGTTGGCTGACCAATCAAATTCTATTTACAGTGCTCAATGAAATTAAATCTACATCGAGGGAAGCATTAGTGGGATGTCTCAAGATTCTGATTTAGGCCTCATAAGTGACCTAGATTGACCTAGGAGATTGAAGGGCACTCATCAAATTTGCAGATGACACCAAGCTGGGAAAATTATACTACTAACTAGAGCATACAAAACATTTGCTAGACCAATTCTCAAATACAGCTCATCAGTCTGGAACCCACATTACGTATCTGATATTAACACAGTTGAGAAAGTCCAGAAATATTTCACAAGAAGAGTTCTCCACTCCTCTACTCATTGCAGCATACCTTATGCCATCAGACTTGAAATTCTAGACCTAGAAAACCTAGAACTACGCTGCCTTTGGTCCGATCTAAGTATAGTATATAAAATCATACATTGCAATGTCCTTCCTGTCAATGAATACTTTAGCTTCAACCATAACAATACAAGAGCACACAATAGATACAAACACAAGGTTAACCGCACCAAACTTGATTGCAGGAAATACGACTTCAGCAACAGAGTGGTCAATGTCTGGAATACGCTACCCAGCTCTGTGGTTTCTTCCCCAAACCCCAAAAACTTTAACTTAGACTTTCTACTATTGACCTCACCCCTTTCCTAAGAGGTCTGTAGGGGGAGTGCATAAGCGCACCAAAGTGTCCCTGTCCTATTGTTTCTTTTATTTTCTTATATGTATCCATTCCATGTATTCATAACTATGTTTATACTTATACCTATTATCTTGTAAGTGATTGACAAATAAAATAAATAAATAAATAAATATTTTTTCCTAGAAAATAAAAGTACTTAAACATCAAGACTTCTTAATAGTAAAGAGGCAGGTTGTGCATACTTTCAAAAGTAAACTAGTATTACATACAATAGAATGAGTAGAACCACTATTTAGAATCACTTTGCCTCATGCTTGAAAAAAAGATGTGGCTACTTTAATAAGAACTCATTTCATTTTACAAATGAAATGTCCAATTTCTATATTGCTGGGGAAATTATATAT
Organism: Naja naja; assembly: GCA_009733165.1. Lineage (NCBI taxonomy): Eukaryota > Metazoa > Chordata > Lepidosauria > Squamata > Elapidae > Naja > Naja naja. The sequence goes on from CM019152.1 coordinate 3,400,422, forward strand.
ATTTAACTTACAAAAACACTTTCTGTAATGTGCTGTTTTGTTTCTGAACATGTAGCAATTACTTTTGCCAAAATAACTTCTGCTTTCTCCACTGTATTTTATTCTAGGCTGATAATGAAAAAAATGAAATAAAAATGAAGAGTCAGAGTGAAGAGCCTCAGAAAGATCAAGAGCTGAGCTTCCCTTCTTTTTCAGGCAAGAAGATAATATGCAAACGCTTTATGCAACTCACTAAAAATAATTGCTATTCCTATTGTCATCCATTATTGTGTTCTTTGTTTTCTTCTTTCAACATGGCTATGGAGTGATAGAATTATTTTTTGTTTAAGAACTGCAGTTTAGTATGCTGAATTCTTATACTTTAATTATTCTAAAACTGTGATTAGTTAAAACAATTTTACATTTGAGCTATGTTTTCCCACTAACCATGGACTTCGTTCACTTATAATTGCCTATTTTTATCTCACTCTGTGGATGAAAGAGTGCCATGAGGTGGCAAGTCCTGTTACTACAGATTTCACCCATTCTGGAGAACCCCAAATGATAGAATTCTATAAAGAAAAAAGTAGAGTTCACTAACAGAATTCTCAGCACTGAACTACAGTTTGTGTCTAGTTTGTACAGGATGCTTTGGGTAAATTCATGGCATATAAAGCTGTAACATATCAGTACAGTTTAGTATCCAAGAAAAGGCTTAAGATGAGGGCACTTATTATGCCTATTTATATTAAGTTATAAAGTTCAAAACTGTAAAGTTAAAAAAATAAACCAGACAATTTCTATTTCTCTTTTTCAGTTTTTGACTCTGAAGCTTAAATTCTATTTTAAACTGGCTGCTACAGAGATGATTTGTCACTCAGATCTTCAGAGGAGGCCCTATGGCAAAAGCTAATTGTCCTAGTGTAATGCTTGGCAGCGTTTTCAGTGGTTTTATCCAGTGCACGCTGGAATGCCTCTTCCCTTAAAGTCATGAGATGCCTCTTGCTACAGCTTAGAGAAGGCTGTCTTTTCACTCTAGCCCTCTCTGTATTAATGCTGAATAAATTATTTCTGTCTTGTTTGCTATTCCTTCATCTTTCAGAGTTTGTAAATGAATATATAATAATTTCATTGTATATAACTTTAAATGAGATATTAAATAAATATTATAAAATATAGCATGCAATTTCATTTATAGAACACACATCTTATTACATCCTTTATGGTAAACAGAATATATATTTACAAAAACCAACTAAATAAGGAAGTATCCACAATCCAAGCTAGACTCTCAAACTGCCAAGATGCAACATTCATCATGTCTTGAAAGTTACTCCAGTTTAATTTCAAACATCCAATACTTCTGATGTAAGGAGTCTTCATGGATTAAATAATCTAGTTGGGTACTACATTTAAATTTCCTTTCTCATCCTTGGCTGGACCACATTCCTTTTACTTCAATTCCTCTATGCTTTGCAAATTGATTTCATCACAATGAATATTGGGAATGGGATCAAGGAAAAGGCATGAACATTAGTTATGCTAGGTAAAGTACACCTAAGACTTAGTATCCCAAAATAAATCAATTCCAAAACACAATGCACAGCAAATTATTTTCACAATTAAGATTTAATCCTGGTCTTCTTTTAAAATTACATACATAACATCATCCTACAATTGTTCAGAGAACTCAGCAAGACTAGAAAGCCTTATGAATAAAATTAAGCTTACAAAACATGCCATTTGCTTTAAAAGGAAAACTGCCTGCAATGTCATTGCCATCTAAAATTCACACTAATTGCAGCATACTGTATATCCAATCCAGGGGTCTTGCACTAAAGTGTTAGTGCAAGTAAAGGCAGTGAAGTGTTACATTACTGACTATGGTTTGAGTGTTGCATTCATATGAGATCAATTCCAACACTGGTAAAGGAAACTAAGTTTCATTAGATTAGATTTCAGCTCATATTTTTCAATTTATAAAATAACAATTTTATAATTTATCCACATTCACTAGGCAAACAACAGCAGCTACCCTACCCCTAAATGGATGTGACCCCACAAGTGGGTAGTCACAAGCTTTCTTTCTACAAGAAAGCTAAGTTCAGTTCAGAGTAGACTGAGTTTCTCCATTTCCAGAGTCATTTCAAAAAACTACATTTGAGCATTTGCCTTGTAGCAATTTATATGGAAAGCAAAAGGGTATGTGTAAATACTGTGTCTATTGTCTGCGTGTTACATCCATGTAATGTACCAACTTCATTGAGCAATGATACAAGACCATTATCATTGAATGACCATGTCTGGCAGAGGATGCTTCTAAAAGTAATGTGAAATTGTTTTCAATATATGTTAAATATGTTTTATACATTGTGATTGCTCCTTTGGGAAAAATGGTTATCTAAATATATGGGTTTCATATGAATTGCTCTATGAAAATATAAATAAATGACTTGACACTTCTTAGAGAAATACTTAGACTAGAGGAAATGGAAGTATGGGATAGTAATTTTTGTTTCCAAGGTTGCTCTTCGTAATATTGTGTAATGTGAGAATCAGGCATGGTTTAGATCAGGGGTGGGCAAACTTTTTGACTCGAGGGCCACAATGGGTTCTTAAACTGGACCGGAGGGTCGGAACAAAAGCATGGATGGAGTGTTTGTGTGAACTAATATAAATTCAAAGTTAGATTACTTCACGTGGCCTTCTGGGAGAGCAAGAGAACCCTCCGCTCTTTCGGCTCCGCGGGCCGGATAGAACAGCCGAACGGGCCGGATCCGGCCCCTGGGCCGTAGTTTGCCAATGGCTGGTTTAGATGAACCTCAGAATAAATAGAATAACAGAGTTGGAAGAGACTTTGCAGGTCATCTACTCCAACCCCCCGCCCAAGCAGGAGACATACACCATTTCTGACAGGGCAGTCTAGTTTCTTCTTGAAAGCTTCCAGTAATGAAGCTTCAACAACTGTTCCATTGGTTAATTGTTCTCACTGTCAGAAAATGTATCCTAGTTTCTAGATTGATTCTCTCCTTGATCAGTTTCCATTCATTTTTCCTTCTCTGGTTTTCAAGTGTTTTGAAGAATAGCTTGACCCCCTCCTCTCTGTGGCAGCCCCGCAAATACTGGAACACTGCTATCACGTCTCCCCTGGTCCTTCTCTTCACTAGAGTAGCCATGCCCAGTTTTTGTAACCGTTCTTCATATGTTTTAGTCTCCAGTCCCCTAATCATCCTGGTTGCTCTTCTCTGCACTTTTTCTAGAGTCTCAACATCTTTTTTATAGTGTGGTGACCAAAACTGGATCTCAGCAACCCTTAGCAAATCTGGTAAATGCTAGAATGGATGAAATGAATATAGACCAGGGGTGGGATTCAAATTTTTTAACAACTGGTTCTGTAGGCGTGGCTTAGTTGGTGGACATGGTTGGGTGGTCATGTTATTGGCTGGGCGTGGCCAACTCAATATCACTCAAATCGAGGCATGTATCTCATCGCCTGGCCTTTCATGACTGTGGGGATGCTGCAACAGTCATAAGTGTGAAAAATGGTCATAAGTCACCTTTTTCAGTGCCATTGTAACTTTGAATGGTCACTCCACACAAGCAAAGTACCAGCAAAGGAGGGAAAAAAAACTCCAGAGAAGTTCCTGAGACAGGAAGTCTAGTCCTGCCAAGAATGTAATAAGGGTTAATGGAGAGGCAGTGTCTGTAAGCAACACCAGAATGTTTCCTTCCTGCCTTCCTTACAGGATTAGGCCAGTAATTTCTTCTAACAACCGGTTCTCCAAACTGCTTAGAATGTTAACAACCGGTTCTAGAGAATAGGTGTGAATTGGTAGAATCCCACCCCTGATATAGACCAAACAGGCTTCTGGCTTCCAGTATCTTTACTCCGTGCTACAATACCAGCAAGTCCAAGAAGTAGTGATTTGTTCAAAGTCAGCACTAGAGCACGCATATTCCCGCCATGCCTATATATGCTAATCCCACCCCCTCTAATTTCCCTTAGCTGGTATCCACCATCCGGTAGTTAAACTACCCCCTCCATCGCTCCATGCTGCGCGCTGTCAACGCCAGTCAGTTGTGAGTCAGGAGCCAGCATTGGCCCAGCGAGCATGCGCAACCCGACTGCTCGCATGCCTCGTGTCCCACAGTCCCAGATGACCAAGGCGCCCAGTGAGCTGTCCACTTGCAGCCCTTCCAGCAAGTTGCACCCATTCCAGCCAACCGTGCTGCTGACCGCGGTCCCGGAAATGCAAGCCAACTGCTGGCGGAGTTCAGCGAGGACTTCTGAATGCGAGGAATGATGGCGCGGCGAGAACATCGGACAGGAGGAGGGGGAGGTGCATCCCGGCTTGTGTGGTGAGCTCCAGGCCAGAACTCGACACTGGATGCAATATTCTAGGTGTGGTCTTATTAAGGCTTTACAGAATGGTATTAGTACCTCACATGATCTTGATTGAAACCCTTTGTTAATGCAACTTAGGATTGCATTAGCTTTTTTGGCTGCCAACGCACACTGTCAGTTCATATTTAATTGATTGTCCACTAAGACTCCAAGATCCTTTTCACAGTGATCAAGTCTGTCAAGATCCATCTGGAGCTTGAACCTATCATCTAGTGTGTTGGCTTTGATAAGTTCTTCTATTCCATCATCTAAGTCATTGAAGTTATTGAAGAGTACTGGGCCTAAGACAGAAGCTTGTGGTACCCCACTGCTTACTTGCCTCCATGTAGACACAGACTCATAAAGGACTACCGTGTTTCCCCGAAAATAAGACCTACCCCGAAAGTAAGACCTAGCACTATTTTCTAAACCTGCCCTAATATAAGACCTACCCCGAAAATAAGACCTAGTGTAAATCTCCAGTTCCAGGAAGACTTTTCAGGCAGCAACCATGCACCCGCAAAACACCCCCCCTACACACTCACACCCACTATTTGGCACCATAAATATATAAGACCTACCCCAAAAATAAGACCTAGTGTGTTTTTGGGAGCCAAAAAAAATATAAGACAGTGTCTTATTTTCGGGGAAACACGGTACTTGTTGAGTGCGGTTTGTCAGCCAGTTACAAACCCATCTGATAGTGATGCTATCTATCCCACTTTTTTCTAGCTTACCAAGAAGCAGGTTGTGGTCTATCTTGTCGAATGCCTTGCTGAAGTCTAAGTATATTTATGTTTGGGGATTGTCATGTGTGTATGTGTGTTGGGTCTGGTCTCTGGGTGTTATGTGAATTTCATTGTATGTGTATACTATGTATGTATATACATACGACAATAATAATAATAATAATAATAATAATAATATGTCTGCAGAATTTCACTGATCTACTAATTTAGAAAAGTAAAGTGCTACACTTAGGCAAGAAAAACCAAAAGTTCACATATAGACTGGGTGAAACCAGGCTCAATAGCAGTAACTGTGAGAGGGATCTTGGAGTCTTTGTGGACAACCAGCTAAATATGAGCCAGCAGTGTGCAGCAGCAGCCAAAAAAGCTAATGCAATCCTAAGTTGCATTAACAGAGGGATACAATCAAGATCAAGTGAGGTACTAAAACCACTCTATAAAGCCCTAGTAAGACCACACCTAGAACACTGCATCCTGTTTTGGTCATCATACTATAAAAAGGATGTTGAGACTCTAGAAAGATTCTGTTATTCTGGACAATTACAATATAAGGGGAATGAGATTTGCCACTGCAACTTGTGCACTTGCTCCTTGATGAAGCTCTTTCTCCAGGCAGCTAAATGAAATCATAACCACCTAGGAAAAACTAAGAAAGGATAGACATTACTAGTACTTTAGCACCATCTATTGGCATGTTATTAAATTTGGTGTGTAAAATGCTACATTAATCTTTAAAGAGCTTGCAAAGAAGGCTTCTTGTTTGTTTTTGAATAAAGACTCTGTGCAAAAAAGAATCAGAAGTTAATATTTTTCTGTCTTTTTCCTTTCTTTCCCTACACAGTTTTCTCTTCCTTTTTTTAAAAAAAATTACATTTATATGCCGCCCTTCTCCAAAGACTCAGGGCGGCTTACAATTTTTTGGGATACAACCCAGTGCGCTCAGCAATAGCCTTCCTTCCATTGTATATGCCTGCTTATTACTCAGCGGCATGTTTACAAAGTCAGCTAGTTGCCCCCAACAATCTTGGGTCCTCAATTTACCTACTCCGAGAGGATGGAAGGCTGAGTCAACCTTGAGCCTGGTGGGATTCGAGCCTGCAATAATTACAGGCAGCTGGAACTTAAATGCAGGCATTTAACAGCCTGAGCCACCAAGGCCCTTTTCTCCCCAACTTTCCCACTATTTTCATTTTTTTTTCTATTTTCTATTTTGATAGACTAATTTAAAAAATTGGAAATTACATCCAACACTAGACCTCCCAGTCTTATTAGTCCAGGAGCAGTTCCATCAGTCATGATTCCTGCTCTGTTTATTTATTTATTTTGTCCCTTTGATCAGGAATGCACCAAAGCCACATCACTCCAGTCACAAATGACAATAACTTCAGATGAATTCCAGTGAATTCAAAAGCAAAATGAATCCAAAAGAGATAAAAGAACAAAGTTAACACATAAAATAAACTTAATACAGAGTATTTTCCAACAAAGAGATTAAAAATATAATTCAGGTACAATCAAGGCAAGTTTTAAAAAAGAAGAAGAAGACAAGATGTTCCTTGCTTGAGAAAGGGCAGCTTGTAAACTCAATAGTTTTACATCAAAGATTTTTACGTCTGCTGCTGATACCATGGCACAAGGAGACAGTCTGTGATGACCTGGGGGTGGCACAAAGGCAACATAGTCAAATAAGCAAGAAGAGTCCCTTTAATACCTCCAACTTTGCTCCCAATGTCCAGGTTACCTTCGGCTGGAGAAAAAACTCTCCCAAGAACAGTCTTTAAGCGGAGGAAATTCAGTCTGAAAACAAAGTACGTACAAGCTGTAAATAAAAATCCACACAAACCACGCTGCAGCAATTAACTGGACAGGGCAGGATAAGAAATTGCAGACTTGAAAGGCCAACAAAACACACACAGTTGGGAAGACACCGGGAACCCAGATAAGCCTTGACAATAACAGATAACTTACAATTTGCTTCCAACAACTTTGCTGTGCGTAGCTTCCCTTTTTAAACATTGTGTTCCCAGCTGCAGCTAATGGAGGGAATCAGGGCCCTTTCCTCCCCCGTAAGCCATGCAACCCATGTTGCTCCCTTCTCCGTTCCTCCCTGCATGCCCTAGGATAAAGAGGGGGTGGGCCTGGATCTTCCTCTGAATTCCCTCTGCCTTGCTCTACCTCTCCCTTGCTCTGCCCAGCTGGACTTTGCCCTTCCCCAGTTTCTTCCACAGCTAATGGAGCCATGACAGGGGCATGGCACATTCTGCAGGTTTCTCTCTCCACTACCTGCTCTATCCCCACCCACCGGAAGATTGAGAAAATTGGGAATATCCAATTCAGCATAGTTTGTAAGCCTGAGGCTGCAGGGAAAAGAAAAATACTAAAACTCTATCTATGAAATCCACTCAGAGTTTGTTCCTTGCAGTGAAAAGGAAGACTACACCCAAGCTTACATAATCAATGTATTTTCACAATCATTAGCATTTGTAAGACTCTGTAACACATAGGACCATGCTAGTGTGAGTTGCCTGGGCAGATATTCTTTTATTAAAAGATACTGCTAAGCAGCAGAACAGCCTTGATTTTTACACTCTTATTCCAGAAACCCGCAATATCTCAGGATATAATCAGGCAGATAAATATTTACATTACAGAAATTACCAGGCTATATTACTTAGATAGAATCTCAGTAGTTCAAAACAAATGAAGGCTGATTTGCATATACTTAATTTGTATATGCCTAGTTTGAAATGTACTGAAAAACCATGAGCAAAAGCATATAAAATCAACCATATCATTTCTATTTTAGCAGGGTGATGGAATACATACATAGAAGTAGCATTACAATAACTATAAGTTCCCATAATCTACTTGCAAAGAATGTTTAGTGGAATTATTGGCTGGGTACAATCGGGCTGATAAGAGAAGGAGTACCCTTGGCTCTTGTTACAATGGGTGTTGTCACAGTGTGACATTAGAGGGTAGACAAGTATATCATTTGCATTAGTCAATTTTGGAGTGACAATTATAATAGAATAAAGAGTTCTTAATCTTTGGGGGTGATGGGGATCTTTGGAATCTTAACAACAGCTGAGGGCACACTAATTTATTTGGGGCACATGGCTAAATGAATACATTGTCAGTTGCAAAGGATCAGTTTATAAAATGACACATCTATCACTTCTTGATGCATATGTCCTGTTAACCTGCTTATCTTTGTCTCCTTTTCTGAGCAAGTGGACACAATGCCAGGCTTAACAATGGGCAGCATCAACTCACCATTTTTATTTAAAAAAAAAGTTTATGGAAATCTGACACATTCCTGAAAATAAAGATGAAAGGAGTTGATACTTTACTTTTTGCTTTTTACTAAGTTGCAAAAGATCAGATGCAGCAAGAAATCTGGGAGTATGTGTGGACAATGTCACTCCTATATGCCAAGTTGGGGGCCCCAGATTTAACATCCTAACTACATTCAGTCCAAAAAAACCCCAAACCTCCAGTGAAATTAAAGATGGTTTAAAGTCATCTTCCGTCTACTTTAAAACAAACAAATGAGAGTACCAGTTGGGAGGAAGGAAATCTGCCATCTATATTCTGGTATTTCAAACATCTTGTATTTGTATCTTTCTCAGTCTGGGCAACATCAGGTGTTCTCTACTACTAGAACAATTTTTCCAGCAGGCAGAATAGGGGATTCACACCACAGCATATGCGGAGGGGGAGTCAGGTTAGGGAAGATTGCTGCATGAGGTCACATTTTTAAAAATCTGTGCTATAGAACATTTTTAAAGTCTATTTTAATGCTTTGAAATTAACAGTAGGGTTACCCTAACCTTTCCTCCATGTGTGTTGAGTTTGAAGCTCCCAGAATTACAAACCAACATGGCCAATGACAGTGACATAACAATACAAGAGCACACAATAGATACAAACACAAGGTAAACCGCACCAAACTCGATTGGAGGAAATACGACTTCAGCAACAGAGTGGTCAATGTCTGGAATACGCTACCTGACTCTGTGGTTTCTTCCCCAAACCCCAAAAACTTCAACCTTAGACTGCCTACTATTGACCTCACCCCTTTCCTAAGAGGGGGAGTGCATAAGCGCACCAAAGTGCCTACCCTATTGATTCTTTTTATTTTTATTTTTATTTTTCTTATATGTATCCATTCCATGTATTCATAACTATGTTTATACTTATACCTGTTATCTTGTAAGTGATTGACAAATCAAATAAATAAATGAATATTTTTCCTAAAAAAATAAAAGTACTTAAACATCAGGACTTCTTAATAGTAAAGAGGCAGGTTGTGCATACTTCAAAAGTAAAGTATTACATACAATAGAACCAGCAGAACCACTATTTAGAATCACTTTGCCTCATGCTTGAAAAAAAGATGTGGCTACTTTAATAAGAAGTCATTCAAAGGCTTGAATGTATTCACAGCTATGTTTATCCTTGCAAGCGATTGACTAGATAGATAGATAGATAGATAGATAGAAGGATAGATAGATAGATAGATAGATAGATAGATAGATAGATAGATAGATAGATAGATAGATAGATAGATAGATCGGGTGCTCATGGAAAATCGGATTCTAAAACTGCCCATTATGGCCATATTCGTCCTTTTCCTCCTGCTCAGCATCTTGGCCATCTTTGCGTTCCCACGAAGCCTCGTGCTGCGGCTGTGGTTCAAATCCGGGCATAGTTGACCTAGACTTCGTAACAATCCCTAACAAAATTCCCTTTATAGTACTTCGAAGCCGAAGGGTCTTTTCGGCCAAAATTCCCTTTGTGTGTTTTCACGCGCAGTGCGTTCCCGACATCCGTTCCCTTTCCTCTCTCTCAACACTCGCCTCGCCTCTTGGACATCGCGCCTCTCTCTCTCTCTCCGCTTGGGGTTCCTGGCCGCCGTCAGAAGGAACTTGCTCTCTTCCCTCATGGCTCAAGACCAGGTGGCGGTCATCGTAGTGGACAACGACCCCGAAGAACCGTCCAGCTTCTCGGACGCAGGTGAGTCCAAAGGTTTCCAGGCGGGGCATATCTATTTCGTCCCCTCCAGTCCCCGGAGGCCCAAGGAAAACAGGAAGACTGAACAGCAGGGAAGAGGGACGAACGCAGCAATGTATGTACACAGACAGAAAATAGTGGGGCCACAAATCCAGGCAAAACCTTTCCTAAAATATCAAAGAAAACACGTGTAAACCAGCTTGGCAGGGAGAGCCATAAACCCTGTTAAGGCAATACTCATCCTGGGTCAAGTGAAGGTTTAGAAACAGCCCAAAGTTTTCATAGAAAGCATGGACTGAACAAATTCACCAGTCCAACCTTCTTCAGGTGCTGGCTAACCAGTGCAGAATAATTCATCCAGTGCAAAGACAAATTACCTCCTGTACTTTGGTTACATCGCTTATGTTAATGTCGTCCAAGGATTGCTTTGGCCTTCTGAGTGACTCTTCTTGCTCTTATTCACCTGGTGGTCCACTAATACTACCAGATTGTTATCTTTGGAGTGAGCTAACATACAAAAGTTCCACAACTCTTGTTCCTAGGTCTGTGGATAAGGCATTTGTTGAGTTCCTGGTGCTCACTTTATGAACTATTGTAAGGTATACCACTCTTTTTTCATTTTTTTTTAAGTATATAACCGGTCTGGAGTTTCCTTGGGTTTGAGGAGTCTTCTAAACCTAAATGAATAAAGAAACCATGTAGTTCACCTTTTTTGTGCCTTTATGAATGTTCTTTCCTCGCCTGCCCTCCCCTTTCCATTCTCTTTCAGCTTTAACATTTGAGGATAGACCTTTTCTTGAGATCATCTCTGTCAGTTCAGCAGAAGGAACATCTCCTGCCAGCCTACTTGGGCCAAACGCAAGTAATGACTTTTTTAAAAGTTATGATGAAAGATAGACATTAAGAGGTGACCTGAGCGAAGATAAATAAGATCCTTGCTCTTCTGTGTTTGGTGCAGCCATGACTTTCAGGCATCATTCCTGGCAGCAACTGTTGTATTAAAGCCAGAAATATCCCTACAGACTAACCAGGAATATTTATGGGTTTCATGGCAGCTGAAAGCAGGCATCATCACCTGAATTTTGAATCTGCACCTTGTTTTTCCAGCAATCAAGAGAAACTGCCCGGAGTGTGGAGGGGAGATTGCTTGCTATCTGAAATGTGCTTAAGTGTGAACAACTATGTGATGGTGTTCATGGTGTTAGTAATGTCTAATTCATTTCATTTTGCATGGCTTTTTGAAATTTCCTTTTGTTTGTTTGTGTTGTTTGGACTTTAAGCAATAACTCGCTGTACTCAGAGAGGTGGGGGGTGTTTGGTTCTAAAGAAGAACTCTGTTCATTAGTAAGTTGATCTCTTCCTGCTGCAATAATGCTCCCTATATATTATGAGAGATTTATGCTCTCTTCACCGGGGTGATGGTACTGGTATTGGCAATCCATCTAACAAAGCCAGTGCCTCTTTCTCACATCTCCTTGTCTCAGAATTGGGGTTGGTGCTGCAGTGGTGAGAAACACACTTTTCTAGTAGCTCCACCAGCTACTCTGGGGGAAAGGGAGCAGTTGGCCCCACCTCCCCTGATCTTGTGAACAAGCTCACTCCCTTGGGTCATGGCTTTAGTAGCAGGCTGTAAATTAGGTGGGTTCTTGTCAAGTAGCACATCATATTGCCATGATTTGGTTAAACAATCGGAAGTGTGTGGAAGCAGGTAGTATTTATTGGAGAACAGCAGAAACTTTCCACCTCTCTATAACTTTGAGAATTGGAAGGGACCTTGTAGGCCATCTAATCCAACCCCCTGCCCAAGCGGAAGACCCTACACCATTTCTGACAAATGGCAGTCCAATCTCTTCTTGAAAGTCTCAAGTGATGAAGCTGCCACAACTTCCGAAGGCAAGCTGTTCCATTTGTTGATTGTTCTCACTGTCAGAAAATTTCTCCTTATTTCTAGGTTGAATCTCTCCTTGATCAGTTTCCATCCATTATTCCTTATCTGGCCTTCAGGTGCCTTGGAAAATAGCTTGGCCCCTTCCTCTCTGTGGCAGCCCATCAAATATTGGAACACTGCTATCATGTCTCCCCTGGTCCTTCTCTTCATTAGACTAGCCATGCCCAGTTCTTGTAACCATTCTTCATGTTTTTTAGTCTCCAGTCCCCTAATCGTCCTGGTTGCTCTTCTCTGCATGTTTTTAGAGTCTCAACATTTTTTTATAGTGTGGTGACCAAAATTGGATGCAGTATTCTAGGTGTGGTCTTACTAAGGCTTTATAGAGTGGTATTAGTACCTCACTTGATCTTGATTTTATCCCTTTGTTAATACAACTTAGGATTGCATTGGCTTTTTTGGCTGCTGCCACACACTGTTGCTCATGTATAATTGGTTGTCCATTAAGACTCCAAGATCCCTTTCACAGCTGCTGCTATTAAGGCTAGTTTCTCCCAGCCTGTATGTGTACTGCTGATTTTTCTTGCCTAAGTGTAAGACTTTACTTTTCTCTACATTAAATTTCATTTTGTTAGTTAGGGTCCAGTGTTCAAGTCTGTCAAGATCTATCTGGATCTTGAGCCTATCATCTAGGGGTTTTAGCTATTCCTGCCAATTTAGTATCATCTCCAAATTTGATAAGTCCTCTTTTATTCCATCATCTAATTGTTTATGGAGATACTGAAGAGTACTGGGCCTAAGACGGAACCTTGTGGTAACCCACTGCTTACTTTCATACATGTAGACATAGTACCATTAAGGACTACTAGTTTGTCAGCCAATTATAAATACATCTGATGGTGATGCTATCTATCTATCCCACTTTTTTCTAGCTTACCAAGAAGCAGGCTGTGGTTTACTTTGTTGAATGCCTTCCTGAAGTCTAAGTATACTCTGTCCACAGCATTTCACTGGTCTACTAATTGAGTCACTATGTCAAAGAACAAAATAAGATTGGTTTGGCTTGATCTGTTGTCAACAAACCCATGCTGACTTCCAGTTATTACTTTACTCGTTTCTAGATGTTTGCAGATCTGTTTTTTATTATCTTTTCTAGTATCTTCCTGGGTGTTGATGTTGGGCTGATTGGTCTGTAGTTTCCTGCATCTGGTTGATTTCTTTTTTTGAAGATGGGAACCACATCAGCTCTTTTCCAGTCCTTTAGTAGTTCCCCAGTGCTCTAGTGCTCTAGTATTTTTGAAAGATATGGTACAGTGGTTCTGAGATGACATCTGCCAATTCCTTTAGAACTCTGGGAAGTAATTCTTCAGCTCCCAGTTATTTATATTCATCAAGATCAGAGAGATGTTCTCTTACTATTATTTTTTTCTTATTTTAACTTTTATTTGTACTCTGTCTTCTACAGTTGTGTTTTTTGGTTGGTTGGGCTACAGTTTATTTTTGTGTGAAGACCAATGCAAAGAATGAATTAAGCAGTTCTGCTTTCCCTCTGCTGCCTGCTACTTCCTTGCCATCTTCTCTCTTTAGTGGACTGACTGTTTCCTTGATTTTTTTTTGTTATATGTTGAAAGAAACTTTTAAAAATTATCTTTGACTTTGGTTGCAAGTCTGTTCATTCTGAGCCTTTGCTTTCCTGACTTCGTCTTTGCAGATTCTGGCTATCTGCTGATATTCTGCCTTAGTTATGTGTCCCTCTTTCCATTTTTTTATACTTGTCCTATTTGTCTTTTAGTTTATCAGAGACATCTTTGTGCAGCCATGCTGGTTTCTTCTTGGATTTATTGTTTTTCTTTTTCAGTGGTATTGTGCTGGACTGGGCTTTTATTATCATATTTTTCAGAGTTTCCCAAGCTTCTTGAGTTGTTTTCCCCTTTAGGATTTTCATCCAAGGAATCTTTCCCAAGTCCTCTCTGAGTTTGTTAAAATAAGCTCTTTTAAAATCTCTGGTATCGTTGTGTTCTATTACTTGTGTTTGCATTATGTTGAATTCCACTATGAATTGTCACCCTCACCCAAGTTCCCTGCAGTTTTGACTCCCTCTATCACTTCTTCTCTGTTTGTGAGAATTAAGTCCAGTATGGCTGTCCCTCTAGTTCCATACTCTACCTTCTGGACAATTAAGTTGTCAGCTGGTTGGTCAGGAGCCTTTTCGATTTCTCACTTGGTGCAGAATTAGTCTTCCAGTTGATGTCTCCCTTTACTATTATAATATGTTTCCTGCATACATTTGTTAATTGGTTAGCAAAAAGTACATCTATTTTTTCTGCTTGATTGGTATATGCCTGTAGTATACATCTATGGCAATGTCATTCTTTTTTTCCCTTTTATATTGACCGATATACATTCTAGGAGGTTTTCATCTTTGGTTTCATGCATTTCTGTAGCAGTATAGTGGTCTATTACATATAGTGCAACTCCACCTCCTCTTTTATGGGATCTGGTGTTTTTTTTAACAATTTGTATCCTTTATCAGTATGTTCCAGTCACGGATTTCATCCCACCAAGTTTTAGTGGCGGGATTCCAACTATATAATATCTATTTTCATGTATTAATCATTCAAGTTCACCCTGTTTGTTCCTCAAACTTTGTGTGTTTGTATATAAGCATTTGAGATCTTCATGACTGACTCTGGATATGCTTCCTATGTCTCCTATTTGGTGTTTGAGTTTGTCTTCCTTCCCATCCCACCTTACCTAATTATTTGATTTGTTTTCTAGGGTTTTTTTTTTTGCTTGCAATTAGGTGCTGGAGATCTTAAAGATTGGTCACCCTCCCCCCTCAATTTTAGTTTAAAGCCCTCCTGATAAGTTGAGCCAGTCATTTTCCGAAAACATTCTTCCCAGTTTTTGTGAGGTGCAGCCCATCCCTTGCCAAAAGCCCATTGTAGGAGATAGTGCAGACCATAGTGCAGGATTCCAGAGTTCTTTCGGCAACATCAACCCTTTAACCATTGATTCACTTCTAGAATTCTTTATTCTCTTACTGGATGTTGACTTTTCATTGGCAGTACAGAAGAAACAATTACTTGTGCACCTAACTCCTTAACTTTCTTGCCTAGCTGCTTGTAATCATTCAGTATTGTTTTCAGGTCAATTTATGTGTCATTCGT
Source organism: Naja naja (assembly GCA_009733165.1). NCBI lineage: Eukaryota > Metazoa > Chordata > Lepidosauria > Squamata > Elapidae > Naja > Naja naja. Next base: position 3,415,605 of record CM019152.1, read on the forward strand.
CCCTACATGTAGTAGCAGAAAAGGGTAGTAATCTGTGGGTTTTATTACTTTGTTTAGGTTCTCAGCCACATCTTTGATTTTTGCTCCAGGGAAACAACATATCTCTCTGGATTGACTGACTGGTCTACAGACAGCTGGTCTGTTCCTTTGAGAATTTAATCTCCTGTCACCAACACTTGCCCTTTTTTGTTTTTTTGCTAGGGAGGTTTGGGGCATTTTTCTACCTGTCACAGAAGCACTTGATGATGCTACTTTTTAAGGGACATTTGATGATGCTTCCTTTCTAGGTGTCCGCATGTTTCCTTCCAGGAAAAGTCTATGAAATCGATTGCTCAGCACTCAGCACCATCAGAGTGGATTGGGTTGGATTCTTTTCCCTGCTTGCAGCTGGCCTCACTTGCTCAACCAGCTTGCCTCTTTGTTCTCCACTGGTTCATTTTGCTGCCCGCAGTCGGTTTGCCTCTCTGCTCACCTTACTTCAATGGGCCTCTGGTCCCTTGGGTAGGCCTCTTGATTGCAGCTGGGCTTCTCTCAGCAGGCAAAGTTCGCTGTGGGCTGCTGCCCTAGGGCCTTCTCTGTGGGAGCACCCACCCTATGGAACCAGCTGCCCCTGCAGCTCTGGGTGGGCCCTGACCTCCGATCCTTCCGCCATGGCCTAAAACATGGCTGTTCCAACTAGCCTACCCAGACTGATGGGGGGTTTTTAGTTGTAGTTTTAAATTTTAACGGTCTTATATGAGACTTTGGGTTTAATAGTTTTTTAATATTTGTATTATTGTTTTTTATTATTGTAAGCCACCCTGAGTCCTCAGGGAGATAGGGCGGCATATAAGTCTCATAAATAAAATAAATAAATTTTCCTCCTAAGGTCTCCAATCTTCCTCTCCTTTTCCTTTCTCCAGTCTTTTTTCTTTTTCTGTGACTTAACTTTTCCTCACCACCTCTCCTCCTACTACTTTAGCTTAGTTTAAAAGCAACTTTTCTCCCCATTATGTAACAATGCTTCCTCTGTTGCCACCATCTTGGCTTTCCGACTTTTCTGAGAATTCTGGTGCACCATCCATCCCTGCTTTGGATAGCAAGTAAAATTGATAATCAACTGTACTGAAATATCTGAGCTTTTCTCAGCTTGATGACTCCTAGATGAGCCAATGTTTATCAATTTTGGCAACTTTAAAATGTGTGGACTTCAATTCTCCTTGCTCAGTCACTCCTTAAGAAATTTCTTTTTTTTCCCCCTCCTGACGATCAGTTGTTCTGACGATCAGTTGCACCAGGATCCCCCTCGATGACTTACTGCTTCACCCACAAGGCTTCCCTAAGGCCCAGAAGGCAAAAAGGGGTGTGTGTGTGTGTGTGCTGCGCCCCCCGCGCTCTGTTTTTTGGCTTCCTGGGCCTCAGGGAAGCCTCATGGGGGGGGCATTTTTGCTCCCAGGAAGCTTCCCTGAGGCCCAGAAAGACAAAAAATGGAGCGTGGGGAGGGGGCACAGCACGCATGCACACCGCGTGCCCCTTTTTGCCTCCTGCATCTCAGGGAAGCCTCCTGGGCGAAGCAGTAAATCAGCGAAGGAGATCCCGGCACAGCTGATTGTCAGAACAGCTGATCGTCAGGAGTGGAAAAAAAGAAATACCTTAAGGAGTGACCGGGTGGGGAGAATGCAGTCAGCGATGTTGGGCATGCGCACGATGTCATGCATGCACAATAAGGACTGACTGATGTTATGTATATGTAAACAATGTAGTTGGGTTGACAATATATAAACTACAAATATATATGTCTGTAGCTTTAAGGAAAATACTGTAATGTATTATTCTATGTTCTGGTTGGTTGGTTATGCTGCAAGTTGCCATAAGAGGGAGCTATAGATCATGGTTTAATTCTCTCTCTCTTTCCACTGATGATCTCTCTTGCTACTGATATTGACTGACTACGGACCGATACTGACTAACTCTATTTACTTTGATATTCTGTTGATATCAAAGGTTATCTGTTGTATTATGATTTGATATTTGTCTGCTGTAAAAGATGTGAAACCGGTAAGAAGACTTTATAACTGGATATTTCTGGACTGTTAAAAACATGCATGACATGGACTGTTTCTTGGACTGTGCTATTTCTTCAAGTAAACATTAGCACAACTTGAGGGGTGGGCAGAGAGGGGCAGGGCCAGCCAGGGGCACGATTTGCCTGGGTATGATTCTCCAAACTGTGCAGAACTGTAACAACCAGTTCTATAAAACTGGTCCGAACCAGTAGAATCCCACCCCTGTATAACCTATAAAACAATGACTTGCACACATTGCTGCCCATGATGTGGACATATTGGTATAAAGTTAGCTCAAAGAAATGGCTGAAGGATTCAGTCTGATTATTTCTCTACATTGATAACTTTCAAGCATAATTGTGATATGCTTCCATTACGTTTTCTAGAAGGTATTCCCAAAACCTCTCCAAGTTCAAACATGTTTCCAGGAGGAATAAAGTGGACTAATTGCTACAGTTCAAATACATTGATTATTTTTATCAGGCTTCTCCAATATAATTACAGACTACCATTTGATGGGGATGGTGGGGGGGGTCTCCTGCTTGGGAGGGGTTGGAGTAGATGACTTATAAGGTCCCTTCCAATTTTGTTATTAGTCTAGATTTCCCATACAGCATCAACATAGGCCTTTTGGCTGGGAATTCTGGTTCTTGGAGCCTATCACAAATGTAACATCTAAGTTTGATCTGAAATTCAATTTAATTCTGAGAGATTTTACATACTAACAACTGACAGTGCTTTAAATAAGATTTGTACATATCTTACTTACTTAAACTACTATATAATGTAAAAAATTTCTTTTCCCTCATTATACTTTTATCTGTATCAGCAGAGAGCTACAGTTCTGAACTTGATATTTCTACGACTTCTGTGGAAGAAATAAGCACCTGTAAGTTAAGCAAAGGTAATATCTAATTTTGTTTTTCCCAACATGAATTACCATTTCTTCTGCTCAGTGCACCTTGAATAGCAACTAAACTTTGTATCCATGGCCTCTGAGTATATTGACTGCAATTTTGCCCCATAGGTAGTCTTTATTTTATTTATTTATTTATTTATTTATTTATTTATTATTTGAACTTGTATGCCGCCCCATCTCCGAAGACTCGGGGTGGCTCACAGCTAAAAAACAGTAACAATAAATACTTAAAAAGAGATTAAACCAGAATTACAAGCCCAAATAGAAAAACTAAAATCTACAATAATTAAATAGTTAAAAACCCCATCCCCCAAGGAGGGGTCACAGCCCGGGTTGATCAAACAACCAGGTCTTCAAGTCATGGCAGAAGGTGCGGAGGTCAGGGGCCAGGCGGAGCCCCAAGGGCAGTTGGTTCCAGAGGTCAGGAGCCGCGACAGAATAGGCTCGTCGCCGGGGGACCGCCAGCCGACATTGGCTTGCCGACGGGACCCCGAGGAGTCCTTGCCCTATAGGTAATCTTTGTTTACCACAATTGGAATTGGCAACGTGAAGCAATCGCTAAGTGAAACCATAATGCTGCTTATGATCTTACTTCAGTTTAGCTTTGCTTTTGCAAATGTGAGGATTGGTTGCAAAGTTGCTTTTTCCATCACTGTTGTAATTGCAATCAGTTGCTACACGAAACAGTTGCTAAACAAGGACTATCTGTACAATACAGCACAACACGGAAGAGAAAAGTCTTTTTGACCTATAAGGAAGAAACTGTGAGAAACAGAAGTATCTGTAGAGTGTGGTGGTAGAAAACAATGACAAAAACCTCATTGTGCTGTTATTATCATTCTGCACTTTAATGGTGGGGAGCATGAGCCTATTTGTCCTGTGATCCAAAAGGTCCTCCTCATTTAGAGCCTTAAAAATATGCTATTGTACTGAATTTAGAGAAAATAATTAACAGAGATCCTATTCAATATATGTTTTACACTGAATTAGAGACCAATTCTTTTTCTTCTTCTTTTTTCAACAAGAAAAATATTGTATTCTTCAACTGTAATTCCTGAATTCCTATTGCTTAATCAGGACCATTCTGTAGCAGCACCAACCCAGCCTGAGCAGTGGGAGCTGCAGACCAGGCTTCAGTGGCAGTCTGTGAACTCCAATCCTCAGTGGGGTAAAGCTGTATTGGGACAGAAGGCACTTGAACCCCTTCAGACCAGGCAGACACTTCAGGTGGTGGAGGTGCAGTGAATTAAGGGGCAGGTGCTGGAACTCCTCCTTGGTAACTGCCTTATCAGCTGCAGCCTGTTCTTCTTTTTCAATTTTGTTACGGGGAACAGCAATATCCACATAACATAGGGGAGAATCTGTATTGCACAAGGCAATGGTGGGAATGTTTACATAAGGTGCTTCAGTCAGAGGCTGATGATCAGCTCTTGGATCAGTGACCAGCAAAAGGCGGGGTAAACAAACAGCAGTTGGATCTGATTGGTAAACGTGCCAGGAGTGAACCGGCCAGCAATTGGAGTTGCCCCAGTAGCTGCAGCAAATTTCAAAACAGCTCGCTGCCTACCAGTATTCCTGGGACTAATTCCTAGAGTATTCTATTCTTGTTTTATTGTATTGTATTGTATTGTATTGTATTGTATTGTATTGTATTGTATTGTATTGTATTGTATAGAGTATAGTATTCCTAGAGACTAATTCAAGTGGAAACTAATTCAAAAGCTCTATCTTTTTTTCTGTAGAAAATATTGCACATGAAGTGAAATACAATGAGAGGCATATTGAAGGTGAGATGTTAATGTTTTTAAAAATGGTTGTTTTTGTTATTACTGTGTTTTCATGAATTGCTGTTAATGGGATGTCCACCCTCAGTTAAATGGCTTTCAAAAGATATTTTATTATTACAGCTTCTAGAATTGCACCCCTGAGGTCTGTAAGAGAAGACTAGCCCTTCTTCCACCTAGATTGTAAATAAATTAATACATTGCAATGTCCATTTAATTATTCATTTTTGTCAAAAAAAATCTGAGGCAATAAAAAAAAATACTTAATCTTTGTTAACAAATTCTGTAGGTCATTACAGAAAAAGATTCGACAGAAAAGAGACCTGAAATCCTGTTGACAATGAACAGTGTTACTCAAAAATACTCTGTATATGATATACTCTGTATATGATAATATTAATAATTATTTGACCTACAATATATACACATTTTTAGGTATGAATACACTTTTATTTGCTCTTAACATTATACAAGCACCATGTTCAAGCCACATTGCATTTTTACCTCTTTTTTAATACCTATATCATTCTTTTTTAAGAATTGATTGATGTTCTATGTCTTAATCCAGTCTTCCTGAGTGTGTCCTATAAAATGCAAACTCCTATTATCAAATCACAGAAATCTATGGCAATGATCACTAAAGTTAAATCTTCCTGATTTTGTTTTGTTTTGTTTGTTTGAAGATATCTGCATATGCTGTGGAGGATTTGAGATTCACACTCAACATCCTTTGTTTCATGGAGGAATGTGTGCTCCTTGTTCGGTGAGCAGCTGACAAATGTGATCACTTTTGCTTGACCATGAATTATGCAGACTTGAATAGAAGGTGTATTGGTTCTTTTTTGGATTTAAGTATCTCCATGTATCTTGCAGGTTTAATTCTTGTATCATCTCAAATAATATATTTGGTAGTGTTTTCCTTTCCTTATTTTTTATTACTTGTCTTTCTTAATATCCACCACTGCATTAAAATCTGGAGGTGGTTGATAATAAAAGATCCCACCTTCTCTCTGCATCTCCTGCTACCTCCCACTCCATCTTTTAATTATAATTTGTATTTTATTGTATTTTATTGTTATAGTTATTTGTGTTTGTATGGGTTGGGTTTTTTTCTTTTAATTTGTAAGTCATCTAGCAAGATGGGCAGCAAGATGGGCAGCAAACAAATACAATAAATAAATGTAATGTCACATAAATAAAGTGAAAACAACACGAATTTTTCCACTATTTTTTGTGTGTGGTCTTTGCATGCTGTTCAAAAACTTGCAGATGAGAATCCATTGTTCAGTGGATAGAACTGTGGCTTACTTTTCCAGACAAATCCATAGCTCTGAAATTGGGTTCTGAGCAATCCTACAGAGTCCTGTCTCAAAACCAAGCTGTTTTATTTATTTAACCCTAAAATTAAGCTACTGCAGATCTGTTTTGCACATTTGTACTGCTTTCTTTTAATGTTTCATTTGATCTGAAAAATTAAGAACTCAGGCATATAAAAGAAAATATAGGACCATATAGAAGGACTTTTCTTCCTTTAATGGGGTTCATTTAACCCAGAGACCAAGATACCATTATATTGAAGTACAAACTATAGGAAAGAAAGGTTTAGAGGAATGTGGGATTACAGACTATGTACATTCAAATGTATGTGTGATTGAATACAGCAGCAAGGCATTTGAGTAGCAACAAGAGCTTTGGTGGCTCAGGCTGTTAAATGCCTGCTCTTAAGATCCAGCTGTCTACAATTACTGTAGGCTCGAATCCCACCAGGCTCAAGGTTGACTCAGCCTTCCATCCTCTCGAGGTAGGTAAATTGAGGACCCAAGATTGTTGGGGGCAATTAGCTGACCTTGTAAAAATGCCGCTTAGTAATAAGCAGGCATATACAATGGAAGGAAGGCTATTGCTGAGCGCATTGGGTTGCGCTCCAAAAATTGTAAGCCGCCCTGAGTCTTCGGAGAAGGGCGGCATATAAATGTAATTAAAAAAAAAACAGCAAATATTTGATTAGGTCATATTCCTAGGAAGGTCAATAAAATCATGGGGTACAAACATGAGATAATGAGGCAGGACTATAAAATTAAGAGGGTTGGAAAGAAGAAAGGGGTAATATTTCATGACTGCTTTCTTTTTACGGAGTTACTTTCGCTTTCTGAAAGCTCTACTCAGCTCCCAATATTTTTTCCTAACTTATCAGCATTCCTTGGCCTTCTAAATATTTTATGGCTAAGCTGATATCTTTAATTTCCTTGGGACAGTATATTTGAATCACAGGCTTTTAACTGACCTCTAATATTCTCCTTCAGTATTTTCTCTCTCTCCCTCTCCCCCCCATTAACCATGGTATTCTTAGGACTGTGTTGTGTATTTCTCCTCCTTCCTGAGGGGGCAGTTTAAGTCAACATGGAAGGGAATGTATCTCAGGCCGCTGAAATAATCAGAGGCCACAGGGGCTCTCTCCAATTCTATCCAACAGGCTGTAAACATGAAACTATTGGGAGAAGTCATCTATCAATACAGGATCAGGTGTTATCAGAATGCTAATGATACCCAATTTTATATCTTGATCTTGGGTCAAAAAAGCAATATGGCTGAGAAGCAATTAGTGTTCCTTGAAGATAAGACTAAAATGCATGTCTTGTAGATGCTAACTGAAGTAGAAGATGCTAGTGAGAATGATCAGAGGTGTTGGTATTATTCGTAACACCTATTTAGTATTAGTACAATAGTCATTTACAGCATCACTGGAAATGCATAACAACCCCAGTAATCCTTTCTAAGTAAATTATATTCAGACTTCACTTCCTATTTATAAAATAAGACTAATAATTTTAGCCTACTGTATTTTAAAGTGTTGTTTTATGACTGGCTGAAGCGTGTGTGTGTGTGTGAATTTTGAGTAAACAATAGTATGAATTATGTTCATACAGTATTCAGTAAATAGTATTATGAATTAAAATAGTATTATGTCCTTTTTCTTTTTATAAGGAAAGACTTTTGGAAAGATTCTTCCTGTGTGATGATGATGGGTACCAAGCTGATTGTACCATCTGCTGCTGGGGCAAATCTCTAATAATGTGTGATCATTCAGCATGTCACAAGTGAGCCATATCCAAATGCTACAAATAAAAGTTTAAAATGTGACAAAGTGTGAAGCTGCAAGTCTTTGTTTTGCATTGAAACTTTAAATGGGAGGGGGGATAAACTATTCTTTTGTTTTACTTGATTTGATGGTGCATGTGATACCTTATTTATTAAAAATCATCAAAATGACTAAATGGGAAGATGGACTTGACAGCAGTAGTAATAATTTATAATTTATTATTAATAATTCATAATTCATAATTTATTATTACTACTACTGTAACGAAGGGTTAATATTCCACCTTAATTGCAGTTCTATCCAGTTAACAAAATTACCACCATAAAACCTCAATTTTTTCTGTTTTCTGTTTTTTTCGATACATATCATAATAATCTTATTTTGCTGGATGTGCTTATTTGATAGCAAAGTGATATGAAATAGAAAGTGGTGCTTTTTCTAATAGGGAAGGAACCATCATGCAAAAAAAAAAACCCCATCAACTAATCTTTGCAGTTAAGACTTGTTGGAAGAAATGTCCATCTGGATTCAGTTCCAAGTGGGAAGAAAGACACTGGAAACATGGAGGCTGCTTGGAAGGATGGTTTAATGGTGAAGCAGAACCCCAAGCACGTGTAATTCTGGGTAGCAGACCACATGGAGTGGGGAGAGAGATATTTATACCCTCTCTTGGGTTTTGAACTGGAGCTTCCTGTTCATATTATATCCTATTGGCTGTCAGACTCCCAGGGGATGGGGGTCTTAGTTAACTTTGTAGGCTGTCTGTGTCCCAGGCTTGGTTGAATCTTTCAGGGTGATGTAATGAGGGGGCTTTGGGCAATTCCTATTATGGCTTAATGGCTTTGTCTTGGTTTGGATCTTGAGTGAGGGCTAATCCTATTTTGTAGATAAGATGGTCTTTTGTCTTGTAGATAAGCTGGCACCAAATTATCTGCTGGGGCTGAGTTTCTGTGTCCCTTAAGATTTCTATTTCTCTTTTAGGGGAAATATTCCGCCTTTTTAATATTTCCTAGAATATTTCATTCTTCTAGGAGAGGAGTGGGTGCTAAGTTTCTACAGACTATTCCCTACTCAGGTCACTTTTATTGGCAGTTAGTAACTCTAACGCAGATAAAAGCTATATAAAGCTCTAGACATTCCAGAACTATGAGTTTAGGAACCCCGATCACCACAGTCAGTGGCAAAGTGTGCTGGGACTTACAGTATGCTTCATCCCTGACCTCTTTCCAGACCGTTGGTCTTTCTGCGGTTGGGAAATGCACAGAGGAAGCAAGATCCAACTGTTATTGGGAAGAGGGCACTCTTACTCACAGACACACAAGGATACACACATTTCCCATGCTTTCAATTTAGAATTTAGAGGTACTCACCTTCCTTCCAAGCAGCCTTTGAGCTCAACACTCAAAACCCCTTTAAAACCTTTTTTCCAAAAGGCCAAGGTCCAGGAAAACTCACCCACAGACTCAATGGGTCTGCTTGCCGGCAAGGGAATCTTACCTGGGCCTGTCCATTGGTTAGGTTAGCTTGGAGTCCCATCTGCTGGGTACCAAATTGTTGGAAGAAATATCCTTCTGGGTTCAGTTCCAAGTGGGGAAAAAGACACTGGAAACATGGAGGCTGTTTGGAAAGATGGTTTAATGGTGGACAGGACCACATGGCTTGGAGCTCCAAAGTGAAAAGGATGATCACATGCTTCAAGATGTTGGGTGAAGGAAAAGAAGAAGGGCTGAGATGCTGAGACCCTTAGTTTTATATCCTCTGTTGGGATATAGTGTTTCCTGTTCCTGTGTAAGAAATGTATCCCATTGGCTGCCAGACTCCCAGGGGCGGGTGTCTTAGCTAACTTTGTAGACTTTGTCTGGACCACATGGCTTCACTTGAGTGCTGGCTGATGCAATCTTCCCAGGCCAGGTGGTGAGATGGGTAGAGGGCCTTGTTATGTAGCATATTCTGGCCCAGGCCTTAATGGCCCGCCCATTAACAAAGGTGTGTGTGGGGGGGGTGAGCTTCTGCTTCTGGGATGAATTTCTGCTTCTGAGTTTCTACTTCTCTTTTTAGGGGAAATATTCTGCCTTCTTAGTATATCCTAAAATATTTCATTTTTCTAGGAGAGGGATGGGTTTTAATTTCCAACAATACAAAATACCTCAAAGATATTTTAATAGCACTTCATGGGACAAGTAAAGTATGTTATAAAAAAGCCAGATGTATTTAACAGAATGCAGCAAGGCCCAGCTGTTCAGGGAAAACAAACGAGAAAATAATACTTTGTGCCTTTAAACAATTTTATTTTTAAATTTATTTAGATGCTTTTGTGAAGAATGTGTGGACACCCTTGTTTATCCTGGGCATGCAGAAGAAATAAAAGAAACAACTACCTGGATATGCTTCATGTGTGCACCTCAACGTGTAAATGGATTGCTAAAGAGGAGAATAAAATGGCGTGCAGTTCTGAAACATTTCTATGATCAAGAATCTGTAAGGAAAAGCTCATTTAAAAGTGTTCAAGTCTTGCTTGGCTTTAAATTAACTATAAATTTTGTACCAGATTTTGCACAGAATAATTAGCTAAATTAATTGATTTCTGATAAGGATGCTATTCAGACAGAGACACAATCATTGTTTTATCAAAAGATGGTGTAAATATACAAAGCTGAACAAATGTAAAACATCCTTCATTTGAATCAAGTGGCAGCACATGCTTTCAGCTGGCACATTTTACAAGTATGAATTCTGGCTAGATAGATATCATAAATTCAAAAGCAAATAGGTATTTGTAATCCTTATCTCTCCTATCTTCCCCATTCTCATATCCTATAAACTCTTGTAGTTTTGAGTTTGAACATCTAAAAAATGCATCTATTTTTAAATGAAAGATTTTTCAGAATGGCTGGTTTAGTTTCATAAACCTCCAGTACACTTGTAAGAGAGTAATTTCTATGTAGTCCAGGGTCTGGCAAGTTATCTTTGCCTGAAGGGAGGCAGGTAGTAAAGGCTAAATAGATAACAAAGTAAAAAGATAGCATCTTCTTTACTACAGTTATAAGCACAATTACAAATTTACCCCTTACTCTGTGGTTACAATTTAATTCTCTTCGGAAGTCCATAAGGGATATCCCGTCACCAATAAATTTAGATCTGTTTTTTTTTTATCTTATCGAAGTAGCCAATTTAGCCTTCCCAGCAAGTTCCATCCATCTTCACCAACCATTCCTCCATTGTGAGTAGGGTCAAATATTTCCATCAATCCCAGAGAAAAACCTATGGTCTCAATTGTACATTAATCTGTAACATCTTGTAAATCAGTGTGCATATTTGAATCCATAATTTTCTAGCTTTTTACAAATCCAACCAACTTGATAAAATATCTCTTCTGGTTGTTCACATTTCCAACATAAATTTGAACTCCATTTATACATTCTAGGCAATTTTGGTGGTGATATATACCTATAGTAGATCATTTTATAGAAATTCTCTGTAAAATTATAACATAATAAAATAGAATAGGAATAACAAGAGTTGGAAGAGACCTAGTCCAGCCTGCTGCTTAGGCAGGAAACTATAGCATTTCAGACAAATGGTTTTCCAATCTCCAATGGTTTTCCAATCTCAAACCTCCAGTGTTTGAGCATTTACAACTTTTGGAGGCAAGTTGTCCAATCCTTTCAACCACGTATTTTCACTCACAGCCACATTCATATGATTGGGAGAATATACAAAGATATATTTTACAAAGATCGTTAACATAAAGACACTTAAAACTGCCTAGCACTTAAGTTCCAGCTGCCTGCAATTATTGCAGGCTCGAATCCCACCAGGCTCAAGGTTGACTCAGCCTTCCATCCTCTCGGGGTAGGTAAAGTGAGGACCCAAGATTGTTGGGGGCAAGAAGCTGACTTTGTAAAAATGCTGCTTAGTAATAAGCAGGCATATACAATGGAATGAAGGCTATTGCTGAGCACATTGGGTTGTATCCCAAAAATTGTAAGCCGCCCTGAGTCTTCAGAGAAGGGCGGCATATAAATGCAATTTAAAAAAACTTCCAAAAAGGCAGATATAAAGATTTTAATAAACTAGCATAAAATATAGGTATGATAAAAATGTGCATTAATTATCAAAATGATCCAACAAACAGCTTAAACTGTGTTATTGAACCTGATGTAGCCTTATTGCACTCATGTGATACATGTAATAATTGAAATAACTATTTCTAAAAATAAGAGAAAATGTGTGAGCTTGTAATTGTTGTTATTGGATTAATATACAAATATTTAACAAATATTTGTTTTACTGATTGAGTTAGAACAGCCCTAATATGTGGATATATCAGCTATTGTCTCCATGGGAGAGAAAGTCAATCCATGTGCTTTCACTTTTTGACAATATTACAGAGGGTAAGTAAACAGGTACAGTAATATAGACATAGCTTTCTATCTACATATAGTAGAGTATAACTTACTTAGCCGACTTGGCTCATTAGGAGCTGGCTGTATTACAAAGACATTTATTTATCAGTTGTGTTCTCAGCTGATTGCTCATTACAGTCTGCATTTTACCAGCAAATGACTAGAAGATAGTGATAGTGATAAGGAATCAAACTCAATTTCATCGAGGGCATTGTGCTTGCTGTGGGAGGGGCAGGGGGGCATGGCCATGGTGGGCATGGCTGGTGGGCATGGCCCAATGGGTGGGCATGGCCAGGTTTGGGCATGGCCAGCTCGAAATTGCTTGCATTGGGGGTGCTGGGGGGTGTTGTGCAAGGCTGCGGGGCTTATAGAGTCTGGATCAGGTTCCTCCACCTGCTGCTTGGAGTGTCAGTCTGGCAGTTGCAGGGCTTGGACTCATCTGCACTGCACAGACTGTGGACTCCCAGCTGCCTCTTGAGGACGGGAGCTCCCTGCCTTTCCCATTTGCTTGGCTCTTTGCAAGTAAGGCGGCAGGCAGAAGACTCATCCCGCATGTGCAACGGAGTTAAAAGACAAACTTGGAGGCTCCACCCCCACCCCACTACCTGCCTCCCCCACCCTTAGCCGGCAGCACCAGCAGCAGGTTAAGGTAGAAGCATGGGGGGAGGCACATGATCCAGCCTGCCAGATGCACCAGCGAGCAAAGACAGACAGTGGGATGGAGGACACAGGTGGGTGCGCGCCTCCCAGCACTTCTAATGGGCTGAATCACGTGCCAGCCTGGCACTCGCAGCACCACAGACCCACCTGCACTGCATGTGCTGCAGAGCCCCTCAGCCAGCTAGGTGTTGCTGGACACCATCAAGCCTGGTACACTCAAGGCCTCCTGTGCTCACACCAGGGGGCACCTGACTGGGTGGGCTGTGGCCAGGTTGGTGGCAGCCAATGCCTCACTGTCTCCAAGGTGGTCCTGTGGGCAAAATCTGGGCCTTATGTTTGACATGTCTAGTTGAAGTCTTCATTCCTGCCCTCAAACAAGAAGGCTGGTATACACGAGCAAGCAGCAAACCCAGACCATGGATGATGTTGGTTCTTGTGGCCGGCCTTAGATTCGACCTGTGGAGTTACCCTGCCACCTTGGCCCCACCCCTTCAGTGGGTACACAGGACGCAGCAAGCACACTAGTGCTGGTGTCCTGGGTAAAAGGGAAGTGCTCAGAATGCATTCAGCTTGTGGGGCAAGACGGTCCCCAGGGACACCAGGCCCCACGTGTGCTCACTGCCTCCTGTGCATGCATCCAGGGAGCAGGGTGGGAGAGGCCCCTTGCGGGCTCCAGTGCTGCCCTGCGGGTCTAAGGCTGGCCAGGTTCCAGCCCATATGGCCGCCACCAGGTTGTAGATTGGCACCCGGTCGGCCTGGGCTAGTCCGAGGTGATGCAGACCAGTCTACTGCTTCCAGGACAGCCCCATGGGACAGATGTAACCACCTCATGGCCTGGATGCAGCTTGTGGGTCTCTGAGTTTGGCACCTTTGTGCAGGATACCTTTGGACTTTTCCAAATCTGTTTCTTTTTTACATCTTTATGAAGGATAATTTACATCATGAACTGACAACATCAACATAAATGTTTCTGGGATTCTATTTCATTTGCCAGGAGTATAGGTAGTTATAGAAGTCCCCCTTCCCTTACACGTAAATTGCATGCAATATTGCCTTCTGAATGCTACTTTTAAATTTACATTTGTTTCATTCCACGTTCATGGAAAAATAAATGGCATACTCATTGAGCCCTTTGGTTTCTGTAAGAAACATTTAAGTGTTTAACTCCTGCTGAAATCATTTCATTTATTATGAGAAATATCAACTACCTACAAGTGGCATCAACCTTCATTTTTAAGTAAATTAATAATCAATCAATCAGTCAGTTGGTCAAACAAAAACACACTATGTAAATATTGCCTGGTTAGCAGATCTGAGAACAATTAATAGCAATAGCACTTAGACTTATATACTGCTTTACAGCCCTCTCTAAGCAGTTTCCAGAGTCAGCATATTGCCCTCAACAATCTGGGTCCTCATTTTACCCACCTCGGAGGGATGGAAGGCTGAGTCAACCTTGGACCTGGTGGGAACTGAACTGCCAAATTGCAGGCAGCCAGCAGCCAGCAGAAGTAGCCTGCAGTAATGCACTCTAACCACTGCACCACTGAGGCTTTATTGGTATGTGTTAATAACTAAACACATACCCAATAAAGGGAGAATATGTAATTTAATCTACTAAAAACTCTGCTATGTGAACTGTGTTCTTCTATCATTTTACTTAGGAGAATACTGTACATACATACACCTTCCTCATTCCATGTTGTTTAACAGTTCAATTGGCTTTAACAGGCATCTTTGTATGTATCCAAGACAAATGGAGATCATGTATTATACCTAATGTATTTTGCACTTCTCATTTCATCTCTCCAGAATTGAAAAGCTTTGGGTTTCTAGGGGCAGGGAGAGGCAATGGATACCTAAAGTACATGGATGATGTCACAGATGTGATAAGAACAAATGTAAGTACAAGATGCTTTATACAACTTTTATTTTTCAAGATAATAGTCAGAATACTGTTAAGAGGGGGAGGATTGTTTTGCTGATTATTTTGAGGATTAATTTTTGTATAGTAGAATTGATAAGAGGGCAAGCTGGAAGAAAGTAGAATGGGGAATTGAAAGTTTGGGAGAAAACCAGTGGCAAGAGAAAAAAAGAGTTAAAATAAAGATAGAAACAAAAGCTGAATTTGAAGATAACCTACACAAAATATAGTCATCCACAGTGGAATGGAAGGAGGGTTAGTATATGCTTTGAGCCTGACTGGAACTGAGATCTGTGTGCAGTCTGCTGGAGGAACTGGGTGCCCAGGGGAAGAACTGTACAACTATTGAGAACTTGAGAAAAATTAAATTTTAAGCATAATCTTTGAGTAAGAGACAGAGGTTTGGGTAGGGAGAATTAGATGTGCCTCCCACAATAAAAAAAAAAGTAGGTTTTGGGATTTTATGCTCATTCAGGAGTCTAGTGAGAGGATTTTGGGGGAAAGCATAGAATGTTTTCTGCTATACCGGGTTTTTTTTGGAAATTATGTATTATTTAATTAATATTCATAATTAATAATAAATTTGAATGAATTTGAAGTAAACTATTGTCAATGGGCAGAATCTTACTCAATATGATACATTTTAATTGGGACTTGTAAATTAGGGGAAATTACTGTTTTCGTCCATTAAATATATTAATTTGTAGATCAGCATTATTAATGATCAGTATGTTAATTAATGAACCAATCAAGTTTCTGAAGCTGATTTATTCTATTTACTAGATAGAAGAATGGGGTCCTTTTGATTTTATTTTTGGCTCAACTCCTCCTGTAGCAAAATTTTACAAACATCCATCTGGTAAGCAACTTAATCATATATATTTATTATTTATTTATTTATTAATTCGACTTATATGCTGCCCCCTCTCCAAAGGACTCGGGGCGGCTTACAATTAAAAACAACAATAAATAAATTCATTTAAAAGAGTATTAAACAATTAAGCCGAATTAAAGTTTTAAAACCCCTAATTAAAAGACCCCAACCCAAGAGAAAATGAAAATATTGATATAAGTACCATGGATTCTGGTTTGTTTAAAATCATTTGTTCTTTGCATTGCATTTTTGTTCCGTTTTCTGTAAATAAATTTACTTGGGAAATTATTTGAAGATTCCATTGATGTTAGTTATTTTCCACAAAAGTATTTATAGCATAGTGATCTGCCCATGGTGCACATTCCTAAGCATATTTGTTCTATTCAAGCAAAAAAAAATGATTCTAAAAGAAACAAGATTTAGAGCAATCACCAGTAAGGTCTCTCCAATGCTCCATGCATTAACTTTGCTCTCACTGCCAGAAGAAGGAAGCTGGATCCAAATGTTGCTGAACCACATTTTCTAAGCTTCTTAGGAAATACAGCAATTTTGAGGTACCCTGGAAGTTGTATTCAACAACAGCTACAATGCCATACTCATGATGATCATCCAGTAATTATAATCAAAGATTCCCTCCTGAAACACGGGTTACACATCTGAAAGCACAGCTGAATGATCCAGTCACATCTTTTCCCCTTCTCTTGGTCTAGAATAAAATCTTTTTGTCAAATAAAGCTTCAGGCATACAGAAAAAAATAAATCCTGTTAACCTTTGCCCAGTGGTGGGGAGGAACTACAGTCTGTTGCAATTGCTAAATGATGGTTAAAACATATCACAAACCAATTTCACTTTTTTGTATCTTGTAGGATTTCAAGACAGCATCCTAGTGTACTCTGACAAAAGTTCTATAAACCAGTTTAAGCTCAGCAATAGTGACTGTCTTGTTTTGATGCTCTTTATGGCTGAGTGAGGACTCGAATCTGAATCATCTTAGTCCTAGTTCAGACATAATCCATTTGTTCTCATTGTTACTGGGTATTATTTACATAGTAGAGTTTGGTGTAGTGATAAAGGCTATCAGGCTAGAAGCCTGGGGATTGAAATTCTGCCTGAGGGTTGAAGCCAGCTGAGTGAATTTGGGCCAGACATTTTCAACCCTAGGAAGCAGGTAATGGCAAACCATTTCTAAAAAACCTTGCCAAGGTAAACTGTAGGGACTAGTACAGACAATGATCAGGAGTCAAAAAAATGACTTGAAGGCTTAAGTAAAAAAGATGGGTACCATAAATCCACTAGACAGACCAATATTATAGTTTGTGATAAAAATCAACCATTCAGGTATTCAGACAACTGAATACTGGAGACACGTGAAGAATATATAAGAGCTTTATTATGAAGCTTTTGCAAAAGGGAATTCCGCCCGTGGGCAGAAAACATTTCTCCCAGGAGGTCTGGGATTTATATACAGGTTCAAATATACAGTCTCTGCCCCTTTCCTGGGTTCACAATCTATCCAAGCTACGTATCTCCCTACGCAACACTCCTGTTATTGTAGCATAACATCTGTTCCCTTAACCTGTTTACCCATTTCCATTTCCAGTAATCTCCATCATTAACATGACACTGGTCAGCATAACCTGCCAAATATGTAATTTTATACAAAAGAAAAATTCTTACATAATTTTCCAGTATGTCATTTATCTTAGGTTAACACAGAGGTTAAAGATGGTGTTACCATTGCTTTATATTTTCACAGGTATAATTTCACATATCACAATCCCTCCTGTTCTATTTCACCAGTTTAGACCTGTGAATTACCACTACCTGGTGATTTAACCATCTCCTTATTCCTCGGGTTGGTTTGGTTACAACAATATTTAACGTAATTACATATAGGCGTGCATTGAATATAGATACAAGAAATGAAGCCGATTATAACAATAACCATGTCTCAAATGAGTAAGTCTTCCACCCAGGTAAAAATTGATAATCAAGGTGTTAATCTATATCATATCCTCTTACTGTTACTCCAGGTTTAAATTCTCCAGGTTTAAATTCTACCTGCAAAACCATCTCTCTCTCGAGGAGCACTTGTGGAGAGAAGCAGCAGGAGTAACTCTTGTCTCTCAAGAGCCCAGGCGAAGTTTCCTAAGCTGCTTCTGAGATCGCTTCTTGAGAGAGAAACGATTTTGCAGATAGCTTGGCTGAACTCCTGTCCCTGGAAGTCAAAGCGCTGAAGTGCGAGCAGCGCAGGAAACTTCGGCTAGGCTCCTTAAGTGAAGGTGGAATGCTGATGCTGCAAATGCAAGTAGTGCGGTGCCCCTGCACCTTCCAGCCATCTCTATCACTGCTCTGGCCCACCTGTGCCCCTGCTCCCTTCTTGCCACAACAGCACCATTACCCTGTCCTGGCCGAGAGCTGCGCTGCTGTTTGCATGTTGCACCACCTGCAAATTTGCATGTTACACGTGCCACCCCCTATGGCAGAGATTTCCAACCCCACCACAGGCTGGTCCCAT
Organism: Naja naja; assembly: GCA_009733165.1. NCBI lineage: Eukaryota > Metazoa > Chordata > Lepidosauria > Squamata > Elapidae > Naja > Naja naja. Next base: position 3,433,836 of record CM019152.1, read on the forward strand.
ATTCCAGAGCTGCAGTAGTCACAAGACTGGCCCTTTGGTCATCCCGGAACAGCTCATCCAGTCCATGACAGGTCAGTGCATCTGCTGCTCCAGGATGACCAAAGGGCCAGTCCTGTGACTACTGCAGCTCTGGAATATGGGACCTACTTTCCCACCAATGTCAGCAAGCCACCCGGGGCGAATTTCCCTCCCCACCATTGGTCTTACCTTCCAGTTCCAGCTCGCATGGCTCTATTCAAGGTAAGGTTTGCACTCAGCTGAAGGATGGGGGCCAGCGGATGGGCGGGCCATGTGGGCAGCACAGCCTTGTGTTCCCGCGCAGCCTGGATTAACTGCTTTGGAGGGGTCATTTCTCTGTGGACTACCAACATTTTCTCTCAGACTGCCAGTAGTCCCCAGCCCATCAGTTGGTGACCACTTAGAGGGGACACTTCTCTGCAGACCACCAAAATTTTCTCACAGATCACCAGTGGAACCTGGCCCATTGGTTGGCAACCACTGTTCTGGAGGATGAGGTTTAATGGTGGGGGCTGAGCATGCAGGGGTTGCAGCATGGTAATGACAGTGAACAGTTGGGCTGCCTCGCCGCAACCCCTCTGTCTCTTTTTGTTCCTCCAGTGGATCAGGTCCCACCATCCACCCTGGTACTGCCCTCTTCTGCTGGAGACCGCTCTATCCCACCCAGCCCTGCCTGATTCCCCACAGGTGCCCCTCAATGTGAGCGATGTCAAGCTGATCAAGTCCAACCTGGCCACACCCACCCATTGGGCCGTGATCACCTGGCCACACCCCCTAGCATCACCCTCTCAGCTCCCCTGAGGGCAACCACAATGCTGATGCAGCCCTTAATGAAATTGAGTTTGACACCCCTGATTTACAACCATCATGACTTACAACTGAAATTCCAGTCTCACTTGTGGTCATAATGGTTACCTATATTATGTGCCAGTGAATTACTGATATGAGACAACTCCCTAATTCAGGGATTTCAAACTGGATTTCATTGAGGGCCATATGGTTGTGTTTGACCTCAGGGGCTGGGGTGGGTGCGGCCAGGGTGGGCGTGGCCAGCATGTCACTTGTTTTGGGGGCGCCTGTGGTAGCCCAAGCATTCTGCCAGTGAAACAGGCTCCCAAGCTCCGTTTTTGGCTGCAACGGCTTCCTGCAATCCTCTGCCAGTGAAAACAGAGCTCAGAGGACCCACATATGGCCCTTGCAGGCTCCATTTTTGATTGGGATGGCCTTCTGCAACCCTCAGCCAGCAAAAACAGAGCTTGGGAGGACCCCATGTGGCCCTCCCAAGTGAGCTGTTTTCACTGGCAGAGGCACTGTGGGTTGGTCCTTCGCTTTTTCCAGGGTAGCCCTGCAGGCCAGATCTAAGCACCTCACGAGGTGGATCCAGCCTCTGGGCCTTGAGTTTAACATCTCTGCCCTAACTGTATGTTATTGGAAAGGTTCAAAATTCTGGACAACTGAGAAAGATCATGTAGTAGTTATCACTTTTTAAACAAGTCCGTAATTTATTTTTAGAAACCATTTTCAAAAGCTATTTACAAGAAAACAAACTTCTTTCTTCCTTCTAAAGCCTGGTATTTTTACCAATATTTTCGTATACTTCAGTATGGAAGTCCTAAAGAAAAAAATAAAAAGCCATTTTTTTGGCTATTTGTAGACAACATTGTCTTGGATGAAGAAGAGAAGGATGCAGCTTCTCGCTTTTTTCAGGTTAGTTGGAAATCAGCTGCTATTGGGAAGTGAATGAACTGACTTTGCATTAATTATTTAAATACCTAACATTCATGTCGATTTTTACTGGAACAATACAAAATATGATATTGGCTCTGCATGCATCCCTGACATATCCAGGAGAGATTTCAGCTCATCCAGTTGCCAGTCACAATGAAACTCGAATGCACAAACGTGATTATGGCAAGCTTGCATTAAAGTTGATTCCCAGTTTGTTCCCAAGCCTCATATAAATATAAAAGCATTCTACATTGTGTTGTGTGGGGATCTGCAGACCTCACGCTTTCCAGATGATCCACAGAGTCCCCTCCCATGGTGAAGTTGCCACAGGCTGACAGCAAAACGGTAATTATTGGAAGTCCTTTATTTCTTCATCTTAGTGGGGTTTTTTGCAAATGCAAGGTCTGCCTTTTTCAGATCAACGGAATATTGATCCATTGGTTACAACAGCAATTGACTGACCAACTTGTTAGCCGAGCCTGATATTGCGAGCTGAGAGAGACTGGTCCCAAGTGACTCAGCTGGCTTTCATGACTATATCAGAACCAAAACTCAAAGTCTGTCATGCCCCTGGTGGAGACTGACTCCGAGGGAGAGGAGGAACAGCCAACAGGGAGTGGAAATGTGGCTCCAGAGGTGGTGGAGGAGGCTGGGGAAGGGCAGAGACCGGCTGAGCAGTCAGAGGAGGACCCAGGCCCATCCCCTCTCCATCCTAGGGCATGCAGGGAGGAGAGGATTAGGGAAAAACGTGGTCTACTCGGGAGGGGAGGGCCATGATCCTCTTCATGGGTTGCAGGTGTGAGATCTCCATAAGAGTTTGGACCTGCGTGCTAACAAACGCTGGAGACAAATTAGTGTTTTATTCCTAGATGAGGTTTATCTTGGTTGATGTTCTTCCAATGGACTGTACCTGGTTATCTTCCTGAAGTTTGTAATTATTTATCCTGGTCTGTCGTGGAACTTTCTTCAGCGTGGTTTGTTTTTGGTTTTGCTTCATTATCTGCTCCTTGAATTTGAACTCTATTTCTTTCGTTTGGAATGTTATTTTGAAAATAGTTTAATCTTCAACTGTGAACAATTAAACAGTGAAGCCAAGTTGAAGGCATTAAAGGACCTTTATTTACATTTTGGTTTTTGTTATATTTTTGATACACTCCGGGGCATCACAAAGTCTCTTGGCCAAATTAAATACAATTGTGTACAGGTAGTCCTCAATGTATGACTATAATGCAGCCTGCCCATTACAGTCACAAGTCATGATAGTCATTAAGTGAGGTGCCCACATAACTACCTTATCTAATGACCCCAATACCTGCTCTCCCCCCCTCAATTGCAGTTGTTGAACAACTGCATGGATCGTTGGGAGGCCTAGCACAGGACCAGACTTGTACTGCAGCACCTTGCCAGCTTACCCACAGCCTGATTCTAGCTCACATGTGGCCTGTTCCATTGTATAGGGAGGCTAAAGGATGGACTGTTGGAGCACCACAGATTGTGTTTGAGGAGAGCTGGCCTGCTCTACCCTTTGGCCTTCCTGAAGGCTGCATGACACCATACAGGAAGTGGCTAGTATTTCATTGCAGCCACACCCAAATTAGTGCACATTTCCAGGACAGTGTCGCATGGCCTCCACTGTTTAAACAGACCATGCAGTGGAGCAGCTGCTTCCTGAAAATCTACCAAAAATTAAAATTAAAGGGAAGGAGGCTATGAAGCAAGTCCAAGGCCTGCGGGGACCCAGTGGGGCATAAAAGCAGGCCCAAGACCTCTAGGAATGGAGAGGAATGGAAGTGGAGATAGACAGGAGGGACTGCATTATCCCTGCAATTGGTCATAAGGGTGGGCTTATTGCCAAGTGCCCACATTTTGTTTATATGACTGTGAGGGTATTGCAACAAGGATCATAGGCCCCTTTGTTCAGCAATGTCATAAATTTGAACAGCTGATAAATGAATAGTCATAAGTCGAAGACTGCCTATAATTCTATATTATGTGGAATGATCATTGTTTGGAGACAACATTCTAATGGTTGAGGTCTAAATATGTTTGTTTTATAGATGGAAGCAGTTCTCATATGTAAACAAGATGACAGCAATGTACAGAACGCAGTGCATATCTGGAGCAACATTCCATCTGTTAATAGGTGAATAATTTGTTTCTCAGTTTAACTTAGTATATTCTTTTAAAACTGAATTAATGCAAGATGTGGTAAATAATTTAGGAAATCCTCTTTAACAATTCTTTGCTTTTTTTTAATATAAAAAAACAATAACAAATTTGCAGTAACAAATTTTTAGAATTAGGAATAGCAAAGGTGCCTGAATTTGTACATACCTACTGTAAACTGGAATGTTGATAAATATCATGAATTAGAGCACTCTCCCATATCTCCTAACAACAGAACAGTATGCTGTAAACTGTTTGGTCTCCTTCAGATATTTTATTATTATTTATTTATTTATTAATGAGACTTGTATGCCGCCCATCTCCAAGACTCACAAATAAAACAAGAAAACAATAAATAATTAAAAAAGAATTAAACTAACAAGCCCCATTAAGATACAATTACATAAATACATGATAAAACCATAATAAAAGCCATCCCCCCCCAAAGGGTCATAGCCCGGCTTGGTTAAATAACCAGGTCTTCAATTCAGGAAGGCACGGAGGTCAGGGCCAGACGGAGCCCCGGGGAAGCTGATTCCAGAGGTCAGGGGCAATAGAATAGGCTCGTCGTCGGGGGACTGCCAACCGGCATTGGCCAGCCGACGGGACCCCAAGGAGTCCTTGCCTATGTGATCGCACAGGGCGGTTAGTACTTGATGTCGGCAGGAGTCCGACATCATTTTGCTGGATTACAGTGCCAGGAACTATAGCTATTAGTCAATGCACCAAGAGAAGCTAGCTAATGTTTCATATGAACTCTCACACAAAACTTTTATCATTTGACTATCAAGTTGTACTCCAGTTTAAACCAATTCCTACAACACACCCGGTAAGTAGGTAAGGTTTGCAACAACAGTTAAATAATTTACCAATGCCTTTATAAATGATGATTCTAGGAGTGCTTTAGCTAACTGTACACAGCATTTCTTGGTAATTTTGAGATTTTGCAGTTATTTTTCAAATATGTGTCATATGAATATATAGCGTTAGCAAGAAAAGACAAACCAATGTAGTTTAATTTGTATAATCATCTTGGTTAAATATAATTTGGCTTTCTGCATTTCCATCATGAGAACTATGGAGTAAGAGGTATAAAATGAGACTGGACAGCAGGGTACAATATTGTTTATAATAAATAGCATTTGAAAATATGAGTCAACTAGCCATTTTCATTTTGAGGAATTGTGACTACAGTTTGGCTTCGTTTTTCTGTCAGAAGTTTCTTTAATAGCCAAGGGCAATGTTTGCTCCCTCCCCCCCCTCTATATAGATAGATATAGATATAGATATAGATATAGATATAGATATATAGAAATAGAAATAGAAACCATATAAGAGTGTACAGGAAGTCCTTGACTCATAACAGTTTGTTTAGGGACGTTTGAGGATACAACAGCTCTGGAAAGTGACTTACAGTTGTTTTTCACATTTACAACAGTTGCAGCATTGTGATCAAACTTTGGAGTGCTTGGCAACTGATTTATGACGTTTGCAGTGTCCTGAGTTTATGTGATCATGTTTTGTGACCCTCTGACAAGCAAAGTCAATGGGGAAGCCAGATTCACTTTACAAACATGTAATTAACTTAACAACTGCAGTGATTCCTTAACAACCATGGAAAGAAAGGTCGTAAAATGGAGCAAAACTCACTTAACAAATATCTCACTTAGCAACAGAAATTTTGGGCTCAATTGTAATCGTAAGTTGAGGACTACCTGTGTACTTTATTCAAGAATACAAAGGAGAAGGTATTTCCTCTTGTACAGTATGTTGGAAAGCCACCTTTTAGCCAGAGAAGTTTTGTGCTTTTAACACATGCAAAACCGAACAGGAACATGGAAGAAAGAAAAAAAAATCTACCCATCATATTTGTGTCCAGACACATTATTTTGTCATGAATTTGGCGTCAGCATCTTTAAATGTAGAACTACATGCTATGTTGCACAATGAGGCCTTGTAAGATTGCCAAAAGTAAAATGGCCCAAGTAGAAAACAGGATAATCCTTTATGTTAAGTTGAAATAAAAATGTAAGTGAAATGCTGAACAGCCCATTGAAAAGTATAGATTTTTGTGTGTCCTTGCTTGCCTGACTGTTTTTGTTACATAAACATTTTCTAATTCCTTTGTAGCAAATACTCTGCTTCAGGATTGAACATGGATTTATCTCTCTTGGCAGAGAACATTTGCAGATCTAGAATTTTCTCTCAACGTCCAGCTACACTGATTAGAGAGTTTTTTGTTCCTTTGAAAGACTATTTTAGGGCCTTTTCATAAGCCAATCTTTCGCCTTGAATCCAAAGCAAAGGTGACTTTTGCAATGTGACTTTTTAAAGAGTATCTTGCTGTGCAGATGAAATTATGTTCAGTATGAAGATAATTTTCAGTGTTTATAACAATTATGCTGCTGCTGAACATAATTTCGTCTCCAGATTCATTTGCATCAAGCTACTGATCAAGCTCTTCTTTCTTCAATCTGTTCATAATATGGTTTAAAAACATTTATAAGCGTAGTACTGCTATGTCATTCAACTGTTGCTTTTTAAATTTCAATATAAATGGTTCAGTTTATATACAAACTATGTGTTCCTTTTTTGGGGAAGTTACATGCATAATTTCATGCTGAATATATTTAAGTTAGTAAATGCAGGTTTAAATTTTAAAATGCAAATGATATATATAAACAGAATGCCCTGATAAACATGTAGAAATATCACAATTCATGATTCCAAATGTCTCATAAGGAGAATAAAAAGGGAAATGATCAATGATAAACACAACCCTGGGGGGCTGTCACCCTTCCTGGGGGGGGTGGTTTTATATTTTTAAGTGTCGTAAATTTGTTTGTTTGGGCTTGTGAACCTGGTTTAATCTTTTTTTAATTATTTATTGTTGTTGTTTTTAGCTGTGAGCCGCCCCGAGTCTTCAGAGATGGGGCGGCATACAAGTCCCAAAAATAAATAAATAAATAAATAAACAATGGAAAGATAATACTTGCATGGACATATATTTTATTTTGATAAAATTTTAAATAACTATTTGTAATAAAAATGTTTTATGGTCTTAAAATAGAAATCATTTAATTCTTTATGTTGATTCCCATAGAAAATGACTACCTATAAAGCTTGTGAAATCTTCTTGTCATGTTATTCTAAATTCTCTTGACTGTGGACTGACGCTTACTGAATGTCCTCCTAACTACTGCATGAATATACCCAGTAACCTTTTTATATAACATTTCTTTGTGACATCTCTTCCAACTCAACCCTAGTCTACACCTTAAATTTGTCATTAGCTATGTTAGTTTGAAAGGAATACTTTTCCTGTTCTCCTCACAGAAATTTTGGTGTGACATGATCTGCAAGGCACTTCATCAACAATATGGTTCATGATGGGTGGATTGTTTAGAACAGCATGGGTATTTATCTCCCTGCTGGTAGCTGGGCATTGCACATCATGACTACTGTACCTTGCAAAACAAAACCAAAAACCAAAAACCTAAACTGACTTCTGCAGAACAACTGCCTATACATAAAGGCTAATTTTGTGCTTCCACAAACTTTACCAGGTCTTACATGAGATCCTTATAAACACAGGCTTAGTATTCTTTTGAAAATGCTAGACCATTAGAAAACTTAGAAAACCCCAATCTTTCGCTGCACAAGTTGGGTTTAAGGTGCGAAAGACAGTCAGAACCTGCCTGTATCATCTATGCATACCATTGCTTTCCATTGCTTCTGACACAAGTGGTGTTACACAACCAGTTTTAACTAGGAGGAAGAGGGTGTACTTTGCCTATGCCACATTCTACATGTATATGGTGTGAGTCACCACTACTTAGAATCTGTATTACCATTTGCAACACTTGGTTGAGGCGTTTCTTATCAATCATTCTTTCCAGCTCTATTCAGCCCACCTCCCCATACCAGTTAGTTCAAGCCACACATCCCAGGCGTAGAGGAATGCAGGATGATCTGTAAGAGAAGAGGAAAGATTACTGTATCCCTAATGCTCCTCATACCTTCCTCACAACTAGGGCCTGCCTGTTGGCCTATTTCTGAAGATGGGAATTGTGTGGTTTTTTTTTTTAATTGCTAAATCATGTGCAAAAATGGTGTGTCAGCTGTAGTACTCTTTTCACACAGGTTTCATATTATTTTTTTTTAAAAAGGACTACATCTCCTTTCAGAAATATCAATAGCAAATATCACAGGTATCAAATGATCAGTTGAGAGACAGCTAAACCAACCATTCAAGTCACCATAATTTCAATTTCATTGAAGGAAAGACCACATTAAGGTGACATCACCATGCTCTTGAAAAATTGTGCTCACATTATGGTACATTCATTTTCTTCATTTTTTCTCTCAGGTTAGGTCACAACCCACAACTACAGAAACACAGTAACCTCTTCTATCAAGATCACGTTTAAAACTACTATTTAAAACTATGGTTTCGGAATTCACTTTTCATGATTTCACATTCATAGCCATTTATTTATAGTCAGTATATTAGATCTGGAACGTTCATTATGCTGGTTCACTGAAAGAAAGAGCTAGGTCAAATTTTCCAATGTTACACAACGCCATTAAGTCCAAAAAATTTTCAGTTCATAGGCATTCATGAGGGAAAAATGAAGAAAAACAAACTAGTTAATTGGGTTTTCATTTTACCAGTTCATTTTATAAGTTCACATAGTTCAAAATGGGCACATTTTTATGCTACACTGTAATATATTCTCTTGGAAAGAAAAAATATATAAACAATCAAACCCCTGCAGAATTTGTCATTTTATGAACACAACATATAAAAAAGACTTCCTGCTACTTAGAGCAGTATTAGAATAATAACCAGGTCTGTAACAAATTTATCAAACTTTAAAAAATAAGTAATCTTGTTACAACTGAAGGAGATATTTGATTTGAACCATTATTTTAGTCAAAATTTTACATTAAATTTTCTATCATTTGTAGCATATTTCTTTATGATTTGCATTCTATGCATACTCTGACAGTTAAGAATGGGTATGACTAAATGTTCCTGAAATCTTTATAATGCACAACGTATTATTAATGGTATCTTAGAAATGAAGGGCACTAATATGCCAGCCTTCAGGTGATAGGCTACACCTGTCACCAGCTAATACCGTGTTTCCCCGAAAATAAGACACTGTCTTATATTTTTTTTGGCTCCCAAAACACACTAGGTCTTATTTTCGGGTAGGTCTTATATATTTATGGTGCCAAATAGTGGGTGTGAGTGTAGGGGGTGTTTTGGTGCACGGTTGCTCTCTGAAAAGTCTTCCTGGAACTGGAGATTTACACTAGGTCTTATTTTCGGGGTAGGTCTTATATTAGGGCAGGTTTAGAAAATAGTGCTAGGTCTTAATTTCGGGGTAGGTCTTATTTTCGGGGAAACACGGTACTATGAGAACTATAATGCAATATAAGTGAAGAGAACTATGTTGGTAATGTTTCATTATTTTAAGGACTAAGTATTTAAAGATGCCTTTATTATGTGGCTACATCAACTTGCAAAGTCTAGGAGTGTTGAGGTAACAGGCATTGGCCTATTATTGAGGAAGGTACTACATTTGCCACAATAAAATGTTGTGTATGGATCTGCTATGACACAGTTCCCCAAGCTTTTTGGCTTTGCAGATCTGTGGGAGGGAGGAGAGGGGATGGTTCTGCACATGTGCGCAGCTCCATTTGCATGAGCAGTTGGCATGTCTGCCTGCTGATCACACAAATGGAGTGGTGTACATACACTTGCCCAAATGGGGATGTGCGCACGTGCACTCACCCACCATGGCCAGGTTCCAAAAGGATCAAGTCCCAGTAGTGGGTTACAGTCTCGGGGTTGGGCCCCCAGGCTATGATGTGGTATGTACAATCCTTGGAAAGCAAAGAAGTTCACAGGTCAAATCTAGCCCAGCTTTCTTGTACTGCCCATAACCTAAGGATAGATAGATAGGGGGTCAGTAAATTGCCTGCCCAAGCCTCAGCTGAGCTCTTGGAATGCGGAGTTACAATGACTATAACTAATTGTAGATCGTTATCACAACTTTTTTCCTTATGTAGTTATAATCCTGGAAATTAGTGAGTTTTTTTTTAAATAACCCACTGATTACATGGGACCTAAAGGAAACTAACTTTGGGCAATCTCAGTGCTAGTGCATGAGAAAAAAGAACATAATGAAGAGGCTATATCTGTCCAAATTCAAAGCATCTTTTAAAGTAACCTTAAATTGGGGTTAACAAAGAAAACGCAAAATAAGGCAAACAACATTTATTTTAAAAAAGGGGGGGAATCAGTTCATTAACTAACATCATCTTGTCTGTAACTGTGAGATTTCTGAGAATGTTTATGCAGGTAAGTCCTTGAGTTACGACCAGTGGTGGGAGTCAAATAATTTAACAACCGGTTCTCTGACCTAATGATTTCTTCCAACAACCAGTTCACCAAACTGCTCAGAAAGTTAACAACCGGTTCTCCCGAATTGGTGCAAACTGGCTGAATCCCACCACTGGTTACGACCACAATTGAACCTAAACAAAAGTGAAACATTTGTTTAGTGAGTTTTGCCCATTTTATGACCTTTATTGCCACAGCTGTTAAGTGAATCACTACAGTTGTTAAGATAGTAACACAGTTACTAATGCTAAGCCGGCAGGAGTAGCCAACACCCTAGAATGATGATAGGCTCAAGATCCAGATGGATCACAACAGACTTGAACATTGGACCCTATCTAACAGAATGAAGTTCAACATAGAGAAAAGTAAAGTCTTACACTTAGGCAAGAAAAAAACAAAAGTAGATGTACAGATTAGGTGAAACTTGACTTAATATCAATAACTGTAAGAGAGATCTTGGAGTCCTAGTGGACAATCAATTAAATGTGAGCCAACAGTGTTATGGCAACAGTCAAAAAAGCCAATGCAATCCTAAATTGCATTAATACAGGGATTCAATCAAGATCACATGAGATAATAGTACAGCTCTATACAAGCTTAGTAAGGCCACACCTAGAATACTGAATCCAGTTTTGAGCATCACACACTATAAAAAAGATGTTGAGACTTTAAAAAGAGTGCAGAGAAAAGCAACCAAGATGATTAGGGGACTGGAGACTGAAACATATGAAGAACGGTTACAGGAACTGGGCATGGCTAGTTTAGGAAGTGATGAAATGGGCCTGTAATTCTGCCTGAAAAGCCTTGCAGAGCCTTTTTCCAAGTCTCTGGGAGGCCGAAAAAGGCCTCAAACCGACCGAAAAAATCAGCTGTGAGGCGTGTGCATGCGCAGTGAGGTAAGTTTGCCTGTGGTTCACGTGCCAGCACAAATGGCTCTGCATGCCACTTGTGGCACTTGTATTCGTGCCCATATGAAATATGTCCGGTAGTGCACAGGTTGATATATGATGTAAAAATTCTGAGGCCCAACAAAGGTGGGGATGAGATTCTGCTTCTGAGGTGAGTTTCTGCTTCTGAATTTCTACTCTTTTTAGAGGAAATATTCTGCCTTTTTGATATTTCCTAGGATATTTCATTTTTCTAGGAGGGGGGTGGGTGCTAACTTCCTACAGAAGTGCCTGAAGATGGGGTCCAGCATCTGCAAGTCTGAAAGCTCAGAAGTCAAAAGCTCTGGTGACCAACTGGCAACGTCAACCTGGGATACACCTGGGCCTTCATTTGTGAGTAATTTTATTTGTAAATTTTTCAAAGAGAGATACTGTACAGGAAAGATTTTACCACATCATATTTCTAACGAAATCTTTTCTAATGTTTTTTACAATTTGCCAATCACTAGTCTATATTATTTATTCCAATGGTTGGTTAAACCGAAGAAGCAAATTTAACAAAGCTGAAGGAGGATTTGTGGTCATTTTTTTTATTTAAGAAGACATTGAGTTCTATTTGTATCTTACAGACTAAGTATCTTGGTTCACAAAGCAGTACAGGTAGTCCTCAACTTACGTGAGTTTTGCCCCATTTTATGACATTTCTTGCCACAGTTGTTAAGTGAATCACTGAAATTGTTAAGTTAGTAACCCGGTTGTTAAGTGAATCTGGCTTCCCCATTGAGTTTGCTTGTCAGAAGTTCACAAAAGATGATTACCTTATCCCGGGACATTGCAACGGTTATATATATGAGCCAGTTGCCAAGCATTTGAATTTTAATCACATGATCATGGGGATGCTGCAAAGATTGTAACTGTGAAAACGGTCATAAGTCGCTTTATCCAGTGCTGTTGTAACTTTGAATGGTCACTAAGTGAACTGTCGTACGTTGAAGACTATCTATACTTTTATAACATAAGACACCACACACATTTCCATCCTCTCAGCTTCTCTAACATTAAGTGAAAAATTATTAGATATATGTGCAGTTTTACAGGTATGCTACACTATCTACCGTGTTTCCCCGAAAATAAGACCTACCCCGAAAGTAAGACCTAGCACTATTTTCTAAACCTGCCCTAATATAAGACCTACCCCGAAAATAAGACCTAGTGTAAATCTCCAGTTCCAGGAAGACTTTTCAGGGAGCAAGCAACCAAAACCCCCACACACACTCTCACACACTATTTGGCACCATAAATATATAAGACCTACCCCAAAAATAAGACCTAGTGTGTTTTTGGGAGCCAAAAAATATATAAGACAGTGTCTTATTTTCGGGGAAACACGGTATGAATAGAATTCAGATTAACACGTCACAATCTAGCATCCGGTTAACATGTAATGAATCGTTTTTCTTGTAATCTAAATTAAGCAAGATTGTGATGTGTTAAACTTCTCTCTTTCCATAAACTATGGAAACAATATCTTTGGAGTATTGCTGGTAAACAGTTATGCTAATTATTTTGTTCTCAGTGTTCTGGAAATTGGGACGATTAAAAAAATGCCAGCTTTATGTTCTGAGGCTTCAAGTGAGAAATTGCCAAGATAGCCATATCTCTGAGTCTCAGTCCACTTAATCCAGTTAAAAGATAAAATATATATTTGAAGGACTTCTCCCGTTACATCCACCCTGCCTACCAGGACAAGAGAGCATATTATGGGTCTCATCAATTAGGGACTGTGATATGATGGGACCATGAAAATAGGCCTTCATGGTCGTGGTTCCTTCTTTATGAACATCATTTCCCCCACAAGGTTTGATTGGCTTGCACTGTGTCGCTTTTTGAAAAGACCCTAAAATGTGGTTTTGTGTCAGTGGGCCTGGGGATCATGAATGGAAATAGAGCCGATCAAGTGGATGATTTGATTGGGTTTGCTGCTACCATGGGATGGGGTGTGTGTTTTTTTTATAAAAGTTTTTTATTTTTATAACAAACAATAACAAACAAACATATAAAACCTTCTTCCTGTTCCACAGTGTGTCAGTTGGGTACATATTTCTTTGTGCATAATGTTATCATACATATTTAACTTGTATATGTTTATAATCATTCTAATGAGTATTTTATATCGCATATATCACTTATTCTATTATCCTTAGCTTTATAATTATTGACTTTCAATAATATATTTCAAATTCATTTTCTTACTCTATCTAGCTCATCTATTTATCAATAACAATATATTATACTATATTTATATAATTCAATTCTTTACTCTTCTATCCAGCCATTCATAAAATAAATTCCAAATTTTATAATAGTCTTTTTCTTCTTGTTCTCTAATCGCCATTGTCAATCTACTCATTTCTGCACATTCCATTATTTTCTTAATTGTTTCCTCCTCTGTCGGAATTTTTTCATTTCTCCAATTTTGTGCAAATACAATCCTAGCTGCTGTTAATATATTGATAATCAAATACGTTAACTCTTTGTTATAACCCTCAGGCAAAATTCCCAATAAAAATGTCTCTGGTTTTAAGTCTATAGGTTGTTTTATCATCTTCTCCAGCCACATGTGTATTCTAGTCCAATATTTTTTAGCCTCTGTGCATGTCCACCACATGTGGTAGTATGATCCTGGTGACTTCTGACATTTCCAGCACTTCGCCAACTTGTCTTTAAACATCTTAGCAATTCTCATTGGGGATAAATGCCACCTGTAAAACATCTTATACAAATTCTCTTTATAGGCTGTTGGCATAGTTATAGTTTCTAGACCATAATAACTGCCATTTATCTAGATCTATTCCATATCCAAAATTTCCCCCCCACGCAATCATTGTTTCTTTTACTTGTTCATCCTCTGATTTCACTCCTAATAAATAACCATATAGTTTTTAATCAACTTCTCTTCGGTGCCTGTTAGGATTTTATCCAATTCAGTCAATTCCTTATAAAACCCAGTCATCTTAATGTCTTTTTCATACTTTGTATGTATTTGCAAAATTTATATTTATCCCTTGTAAGTCTAATTCTTGCTTTGTTTTGAGTTCAACCTTTTCATTTAGAATTTCATATCTAATTATATGTTGCTTTTTAAATAGCTGTGGATATGTAAAAGCTTCTAATGTTGATAACCAGACTGGTATTTTCAGATAATGATAGTCTTATTTTTTCCCTTACTGTTAATAAAGCATCTCTAATGTAATGTCTCCTAAAATATCCATGTGCCTTACTTTCTTTATACCATAAGAATGCATGCCAACCCAGTTGTAAATCATGCCCTTCTAATGTTAATAATCTGGCATTTTTCAATACAATCCATTCCTTCATCCACATCAATATTGATGCCTGATAATATAATTCCCAATTGGGTAATCCAAAAACCCCTCTCAACCTTGCATCCTGTAATAATTTTGTCTTAATTCTTGCCTTTTCCCCCTGCCAAATAAATTTCATTATCATTTTATTTAAGTCTTCAAAAACATTTTTTTTCAGTCTTATTGGAATCGTTTGGAATAAGTACAATATTTTTGGCAGTATGTTCATTTTAATTGTCACTATTCTGCCTGTTAGAGATAGTTGTAGATTTTTCCATTTTTCTAGATCTATCGCAATCTGTTGTAGTAATGTCATAGTTATTATCTTTAAGTGTTCCACATCTAGCTGTCATTTGTATCCCTAGATATTTCACTTTTTTGTAATTTGAATATTTAGTTTGTCCATTAATCTTTTCTTTTGTTTTTCTGTCGTATTTTTCACCAACATTTTTGGTTTTTGTTTTTGTTTATTTTCAGTCCTGCTACTTTGCCAAACTCCTCTATTTCTAATGGTTCTTCCAATATAAAAACCAAATCATCTGTGAAAGCTTGTAGTTTATACTCTTTGTTTTTTATTTTCATTCCCTTTATTCCTCCATTTTTTCTAATATTTCTATTCAAAACTTCCAATGTCAATACAAATAATAATGGAGATAATGGACAGCTTTGTCTAGTTCCTTTTAGGATGTTGAAGTTTTCTATCAATTCTCCATTTATCATTCATTACTCTTGCTGTTTGCTTATTGTATATCGCTTTTAATGCATTCATATCCCTGTCTCCAAAACCCATCTCCTCCAATTGCATCAACATAAACTGCCAATTCACCATTGTCAAACGCTTTCTGTGCATCTAAAAACACTAATGCCATTTGTTTCTCTGAGTGGGTTTCATAATATTCCAAAGTATTCAATATTATCCTCATGTCATTTTTTATTTATCTCTTGGGCAGAAATCCATTTTGATCTGAGTATATAAAATAGTTTAAACATCTTTTTAGTCTTTCTGCCATTATTGAGGCAAATATTTTATAATCAGCATTGAGCAGGGATATTGGTCTATAATTTTTTATTTGTTGAAGGTCAGTATCTTCTTGTGGTATAAGTGTAACATATGCCTCTGTCCATGAATTGGGTACTTTATTTTTTTATCAAAACCTCATTCAATACTTCCAACATTGTAGCTGAAATTATTTCCTGAATTGTCTTATAAAACTCAGCTGGTAGCCCATCTGGACGGGGCTTTTCCAATATTTTGTCTGTTTATTGCTTCTGTCAGTTCCATCATTGTTATTTTCTCATCTAACATGGCCTTTACTTCATCAGGTATTTTCAGTAATTCTGCTTCTTGTAAATATTGCTGTACTTGGTTTTCTGATATTGCCTCTTGATCATATAGTTTCTCATAAAATTTCTGTATTATTTTTTTCTTCTCTTCATTTTCATAACATAACATGCCATTTTCATCCATTAATTGTGGTATTCTTTTTGATTCTTTTTCTTTAATTTATATGCTAACCATCTCCCTGGTTTATTTGCATTTTCAAAATAGTTCTGTTTAGCTCCTCTAATCTTTTGTGCCAGTTCTTCTTTTTCATTTAATTCAATTTTGTGTTTAATTATATCCATTTGATTTTTAGTATTTTTATGCTGTGGATATTTTTGTAGATCCTTCTCCAATTCTTTATGTTCTTGTTCTAGGGATTGTTGTATTTGTCTCTTTTTAATATTCCTTCTTCTTGTATAGGTTATAATCACCAGGATTGGGGGGGGTGTTAATGGGTTTTTATTAAATGATGGATTTTTTAAATTTGGTAAGTCATTTGGAATCAATTAACTGCTGTTATAGAAATAACAAAGCCTGACCTGAAATACTTAAAACCAGCTAAAAATAATTCAAGGGAAGAGGAAAAGGATAGGAAAGACAAAGGTCCAGGAACAGGATTAACCCCATTAAGGCAGGAGGACAGAACTCAGGGCAATTACTTTAACCAGAGGCACACAAATAACCCCATCAAACTGTAGGAGCTTCAAAGGAAAATCAAGTATACAAAAACATGGATTTATTCGCCTCCCCAATTTGCTTGCCAGCCAGGAACGCTAGAGCTGTGTCGCTACTTTTCCTGCCTTAAAGAATCCAGCTTTCTGGCAGGGACTGTTTCCCAGGTGGGGAACGAACCGGGAAATTTCTTCCAAGCATTCCTATAGAAAAAATTAAATTACAATTATTTTCTTCCCATGAAGCATACTTCTACTCCATGCAAGGGGATCTAGTATTCAACACGTGCAAAGGACACCCTCAATCCAGAAGTCAACAGGGCTTGGGTCTTTATTCTCAGAAATCGACATATAATTTCCCTCTCCCAAGAACTGATATAATCACTTAACCGGAAAGACAATGAAGGGAAAAAGCAAATAACCTGAAATCCATATGATTGGGGAATCTGCTGAAAGAAATCAGTTGAAACAAATCTGTGAAGTGGGTTTAAGATAATACAGTAACGTTGTATTCCACCCCATTGCATGCAGAACTTCCAACCTACAACACCAAGTGTTTTGGCTTAGTTTTTAGATCGAACCAAGTCGCAGAAACCGGAACGAGGGAAGGGACGGCGAAGTCGGCTGAAGCCTATATAATCATTCGCCATGAATTAGGAAGTCCTCTTTGAACCGATACTAGCCCTCCTCCCGCCATAGGCAGAAGGAAACTGCCGCTTCCGGGGTGGATTCTTTTTTTTTTTTCCCTTGAGGGGCCGAGGGTGAAGGGAAAGGGGCGAGAATGTGGGCGGCGGTTTGGGGGTCTGCGCTGCTGCACTGCTGGGACGGCCGCGTGGAAGTCGCCGGCTAGCGGCTGAGGAGCCCCCCCCGCCCTGTCTTCGGCCAGCTTTCGCAGACGAGGCCCGGTCATGGTTGCCCCCTGCGACGGGTGAGTAGACGGACGGGGTCTCTCTCTCCATCATGGAGTAGAGGCGGGGCGATCAAAAGTAGGTTTCAAATGTGATCATAAAATCAACCAAGTATTTGAAGGAAGAGAGAGAGAGAGAAAGAAAGGGAGAGAGAAAGAGCAAGAGAAAGAAAGGAAAAGAAATAGGAAGAAGATCAAAAATAGGAATGAGGGAGAGAGAAAACTCCTGCTATTATTTTCAATTGTTCCATTATTTATCACCTAGAGTGATTTTACTGCCTTTTTTTGCCCAGGGCTAACCAGATATTTTTCAGGGTTTACATGCATTCAATGTCTATAGTCCAGAGCATAAATACAGGTGTGTTTAACAGAGTTGAAAGGGACTTTGGAGGTCTTCTAGTCCAACCCCCTGCTCAGGCAGGAAAACTGAGGATGCCAACTCTGAGTAGAGGTCCTGGGAAAGGTGTCAGAATAACACTTAGAAGGGACCCTTCAGAGAAATGGGTCCAGAACTGGGGACAAGCAGGTCCACTGGTTATGTTCTCACTGTCAGGAAGTTTCTCCTGGCAGCCCCTTAAAAGCCTGTTGCCTATCACACTCTTGGGCAAAGCATGTGAGCCATTTCCTCCTTTCAGTGGTCCAGGAAAGTACACCTATAGTACATAGATAATAAAGTCAAAAAAAGGTGAACATTTTTACAGAACTATAGTTGAGGCTGGGTGTGACAAGGAATGGCTGGGGGGAATGGCCAGGCAAGGCACCCCTTGATGTGAGTGACATTGGTTTGGCCACGCCCACCCAGTCACATGACCAAGCCACACCCACCAAGCAGTAAAAGTAGTAAAAAATTTTGAATCCCACCACTGATTCAGATCTTAGTTCTTTGATCATTTTGGTTTCTGGCTTGGAATCTATTTCAGTGTCTCTGAATCTTTTTAAAAATGTAATGACCAGAACTAATTTATTTATTAAACATATTTATATGAACACTTACCTACCGAAAAAAAACTCTGACCAGCCCCAAGTTCTTTATCATGTGGTAAAGTTCTTAGTGCATCTCACCAAAGTAGAACAATGGATAATTATTTCCTGTGGCTTGAATAACCTGGTTTAATTATGCATAAGGAACCTCTTTGGATGATTTTGAGCAATCAATCAACTTTCAGTCCAAATCTCAGGAAACAGTTATTCTACAGATAACAGAGTTCCTCTGCCTCTATAGGGAACTGAGCAAGTATTAAAATAAAAATAGGAAAGTGGTCCCAGAAGGATATCATACACAATAATGTGTATATTAACTTGTGTTTTCCTTTTTCAGACTTACAAAAGCAATTTGTGGTAATGCATGAAGCACAAATACTTTATCAGCCTTTCCCTGACTTGATATTACTGTTCTTCTTATAGTGTTCTGTTTTTATTTCGGGATGGGCTATTTAGATATGTATGTATATTGTAATATAAGCTGCCAAGATTATATTTTATTATTGCAGCATACAATTATGATTAATAAATACATAAAAGAAAAAATAGTGAAAATAATGAATTCAATTGGTTCACATCTTAGTCCTATTAGTAATTTATTATATGGCTTATGCTAAATCTTATTATACATTTTCCTCAATAGTTTGTGGAATTTTTAAAATTACACATTCTAATTTTTAATTTGAAATGTACGGTTTTTTATTTTATTTTAGCTTTGGACTCTTGGTCTTGTTTCTTTGGGTTTGGAGATCTGGTAAGTTATTATGTTAGATTTATTCAACTATAAAGCAAGTTTTTAAATACTGTATGTGTTAATAAAAATGATCACAGCTATTTTGACTTCAGGGCAAATTATACAAAGGCAAGGAACTTTTAATTTGGTTGCCTGTATTATTCTAAATACAGTTGAACTATTAAATTAACTTTTCCTTTACTGTTAAATATTTTTCAATAAAATACTGATATTCTCAAGAATTTTTTCCTTAAATAGTCTTAATGTACATATTAAGCTTAGTTGCTGTGGTAATGACAGAACTAAGACAAGGACTGACCAGGTATTGGATGGAATTGTATTTCCATTAGATTCAGTTGAAATTACATCAGTTGAAAGATTATTGATAGAACAGTTATGATAAAGAGTAACAGAGGCCAACAGAGAGGTTTCTTATTAAGAATTCAATCAAGTCCATTCTTCCTTTAAATTTGCCATTAAGTTTTCCTCAATTATGTATGTTTTCTGTTGATATTTTAAACTATTAGCTGCCCAAATTCACTGCTGCAAGACAGATGGCCATATAAGCAAATCAATTAAATAGTAGGCTTTTCAGTATGAACTGTAAATACTGACTAAAGATAATGCACAGAAATGCATTGTCACATCCATTCCTTATAATCAGTTGCATAACAGATTGTACGTACATATGCAGAACAAATAAACTTTCAGTACAAATTTAAATACAGCAGTCCAGTGACCTTTATTTTATTTTATTATTTAGTTAATTTCTATAGCAGCCCATCTCAACAAATGTCTCTGGGTGATGGACCTCATAAAAACAGAAAACAATGAAAACAATACAAAATAAATATGTATGATCATCAAGTAAAACTGTTGCACTTAACACACTTGAGGGCCCCAGGCATGCTGGATCATCACGGCCTTATGAAAGGCCAACAGGGCTGGGATCATTCTAATCTCTGAAGCACAGGAGCAGGAGAATACAGCAGGAGAAAGCACTTCTTTTATTCCCACCAGCTATTGGCTCATTGGACCCATAACATGACCAACCTGCCTACTGAATTGGATGAGAGAAGGTTCCCTAGGTCAGCACAACTTTTGTGGCCTGGCTGGGGGGGAGAGAGAACTGAGCCATGCAAGTGGCGGGTTGGCACACGCACGCAGCTGAACTCATGCGAGAGGTGGGGGCTGGTGCACAAATGCATGCACACACAGCTCAACTGCAAGTTGAGCTGCACCCACATGTGTGTGCACGCCGGCCTGCCGCTCACGCAATTTGAGCTGCATGCGTGCATGCATGCTGGCCTGTCTCTTGCACGGCCCTGTTCCAAATAGGCCACTGCCCGGTAGTGGGCTATGGCCTAGGGGTGGTAACCCAGGTAACCCAGCCCCAAGCATGAAGAACACCAGCAGCCAATGCAGCTCATGTGTTGAATGCAGTTGAAGCTTCTGAATGTTCTTCAAGGGCAGCCCCATGTACTTCTGAAGAATAAATAAGAATTTCAGGAGTGAAGCAAATCAAACACAAAGCTGAATCTGGAACAGTGACTTCAGTTTTAACTTTGTGAAAATGGAAAGTAGACTATATGATGCAATGCATTTTTTTGTATCTTCTTTCTCTCTATAGCTGAAACAGAAGTGACTGGCATAATAGGAAGCAGTATTGAATTGCAATGCTCTTATCCGAAAGCAGAATCCTTAAACTACAATAGGAATCGAATATTTTGGCAAATAAAAGGCAGGTTTACATGCTTTGTAGCTGGCTATTTTCCTAATGAAAATATGGAAGAGTACCAGTGTGAAGAATTCAAACGACGGACCTTATTAAATGAGCCAAAACAAGGCAGTGCTTCTTTGGAGCTATCAAACATCAGTATAGCAGATGAACTTATCTATCAGTGCATAATACAGAAAGATATAAATGGAAAGTTTAAACTCATTCATAATGAATCCATATCGCTCAAAGTGGCAGGTAAGAATTTGTTCTGGTACTTATGAATTATTGTTTTGATGGCCAGATACGTTATTATGATAGGGTTGAAATTTAGCCTCAGAGATAATTTTTCCTCAGCTTGCCAGTCCATAAAAAGAATTGGATAGATGGTATGAAATTTCTCATGCACATTTTGAGGTTTAGATCTATAAATTAGGGAAGATTTAGAAGGGGCAGATCTGTTAAGCAGAAAAGATTATTGGTTGTTTTTATCTTTGTGCCAGATAAATCAAGCAGCATAGACTGAAGCTGCTGGAAGAAAGAAGGGACAAATCTGAGAGACAATTTTTAAAAGAAGGGGGAATGTGAGATAGAAAACCCAGAAAAATCCAAAAAAGGAGATCTACAAAACAGACTGATTGGTGAAATGATATAGGTAGAGTTGAAAAGGAGAAAGCAGGTGTTAGTATAAAGAAGAGTGAACAGGGTGCTAGTTTTCCTAAAAGCGCATTGAAGAATTATTTTTCTGCATTTCTTTCATTGACTCCGGTGTTGAAAAGACTATGAGCAAGCAGAAAATAAAAGTACAAAACTGCCTAAATAAATCAATAAATTAAATTTAAACTAAATTTTTTATTAATAAATTAATAACCCAAAGACAATTACGTTAATTCCTGTATTAAAGTAGGGAGATAAAGTGCATACTGAAACAATTGATGAAACATGTAAATGTATAATAGCAAAGGCTACGGTATAGTAGGAATAAGCACAAATTTATTTTAATGGTACTATAACATTAAAAAAAAAAACTTTACTATGAAAAAGAGTGCCATGGTGTGCGGGTTAAGTGCCTGTCTTCTTTTCAATTTCCAGAACTATTTTGCAAAACATTAGTATTTGTCCATTAAGGAAAATGCCCAAAAGTCTTAAATGCTAATTTAGACTGGATGGCAGCAGGTAGACATGAAGACAATTCACTTCCTCACCACCACATTTCCTCCCTCCTGGTAACTGCATGAATTGGAAACACTTGTGCTTATGGAGAGATCCATGTGCTTGGAAGGTATCCTGCACCTTATGGCTGGATATAGCAGATTATTCACCTTTAGCAAAAGTTTATTTGGTCAGTGCATCCCTTGCTGAATAATTTAAAGTTGTCTGCAATTGGATGGTATGAGGATAACATGGACAGCAATGATGCAGGCAATCTCAAATGTCCAGTTAAATTAGCTGTATAATGCCTACTGCCTTTTACTACAATTTAAACAGAACTCTTGGCATCACATACTTAATTCCTTTTCCTCCAAAAGAGGACAAGGTAGGCACTGAAAGTATGGGGATACATCTTTGAATTTTGTACTGTATATTATATGCTTATGCTAGATGTGCCATTGTGGATTATGCCTTGGAAACGAATGTGAGATATCAAACCCAACTCTGTGCTGTTTGGTACATTTGACCACAAAGAATTAAAGGGGTTAATCTGACAGACTTTCCTGTAACGTTCCAGAGAACATTTCATTCCTACCAAGATTCTGGCTGCTGATAAAGGAGTATATAAATGGTTATCTTATCTAGTTCTAAAAAGATTTCTCTCCAATCTTTTATACCTTCTTAAAAAGTGGCAGATAAAATTGTAGGGAAACGTGGCTATAAAATTGTACTACTCTTCTTTCTCTTTTCCAGCAAATTACAGCAAGCCAGTAATAACGGGCCCTGTGCAGCTCGGAGAAGAAATGATGTTTATGTGCAATTCAAGCCATGGCTATCCAGAACAAAGGCTTTATTGGAGAAATGAAATAGACAACAGCACCATGAACATAACTGTGCAGTTCACCAAAGAGCTTGATGGGACTTTCAGTGTATTCAGCACATTGAAGATGAAAGTAGCTTCCAATACGAAGTTAAGGTGTACAATTGAACATAAGCAACTGCATCAAAATATTACTACCACAAGTAAGTTTTTCCTTATACTTTATTTCTTACTTCTTGTCGGTCCATTGATATTTTTAAGGAAGAATTGATGTGGCAATATACTTTTTTTTAAAAAATTACATTTATATGCAGCCCTTCTCCGAAGACTCAGGGCGGCTTACAATTTTTTGGGATACAACCCAGTGTGCTCAGCAATAGCCTTCATTCCATTGTATATGCCTGCTTATTACTAAGCGGCATTTTTACAAGGTCAGCTAATTGCCCCCAACAATCTTGGGTCCTCAATTTACCTACCCCGAGAGGATGGAAGGCTGAGTCAACCTTGAGCCTGGTGGGATTCGAGCCTACACAGTAGCTGGATTGTAGGCAGCTGGATCTTAAGAGCAGGCATTTAACAGCCTGAGCCACCAAGGCTCTTCAATCTATATTAAGTGAAATAGGAAAACATGCCAGATCTGGCTTCTGAAAATCTTTCCAACCACTTCATAAAGGCTCTCATCCAGATTATGAGACTTGGAAGGTAGGGGGAAGGCTACATTCCAAATGATTGTCCAGTTGTCTCTTTCTTAGGGATGCATTTTTCTGGAACATTCTCCACAGTCTGACCTGATCTTCCTTTAACGTAATTGTTCTTTGACCAGCTTTTCCTTCTGACACCAAATTTTATTCTATTCTGTTCAGTTTGTGTAAAGTTATCCTGCTGAAAGACAAGAATCCCAAGTCCTCTGACATACATTCTTTTCAACATCCCGTTTTTTATTTAATTGTCTATGTTTTAGTTGTAAATGCTTTGGCCAAACTGCAGCCTCATGGCTTTTGCTTCCCAAATTTAAATAAATGTGCTATGACCAATTCTGCACTTCTATTTCTCTCCCCAACATAAATCCCCCAATATTATGTTTTCTCAATTTCTTTTGAATGGTAGAATGCTCCATCTGGAGGCTAACTTTTATTTTTTTTATGGTATCTTTATCACTTTTCCTTATTGTCGTCCAATTTTTTTCAGCACTTCTAGCAGTTCAATTGCTCTTTTACTTGGACAAAGTTAGTTTCTGGATATATGCTGCCCAACACCCTATCTATTTTCCAATGTGCTGACATAGCAATTTCAGTAAAAGGTTAGGACTGGTGAGATAACAGATGATTTGGGAAATGGATAGTCAGTTATTAAGTGCCATCATCGGCTATAAACAAAATAGAATAAGTAGGCAGGTGAGGCTCTTAATAATTGATATCTTCTTAATAACAGTGTACTTGCATCATATGATTCAGGTATTTATATACTGGCTTTGAAGAGGTGCTATACACAATGTAGGGTGGGATTTCCAAATTTACTGGACTAATAAATTTGGGGTTTAAGAACATGTCATGAGTACTTTCAGAAAATAACTGCCATGAACTGCATGGCCAGTCACACACAAAAAGGTAACTAATAAATTTGGGGTTTAAGAACATGTCATGAGTACTTTCAGAAAATAACTGCCATGAACTGCATGGCCAGTCACACACAAAAAGGTAACTAGAAGGTAAATTGGTGAGGTTACACCTTGTCTTTCCCTCTGAATGCTAAAGATGATAAGCAGATGGACACACCCGACTACAGCTACCATCACTTTTATGTTCAAAAAATGCCCCTGGAGTTATGTGAGACTTAGAGGGCTGGTGCTTTCCTTTGCAATGGGGTAATGCCCCCTTTAAAGATGTTTTTAAAGTTCATTATTTTAATCATAATGATATGCCCAGCAAGCATCAAAGGAAATATTGTTTGCCATATTGGGTACTTGGGATTTATTAGCCCTGTTATTTGGTGCATTATTGTAAAATTTGCTGTTTGGAATTTTCCAAAACAATTTCTGATCTGATCCCATGTTGGGGAAGCAAGAATTCTACTGGGTACTAATTTAGATATGATAGAAAACTCTTGAATGATTCTTAATTTAACGTTGCTACTTTTAAAAGCTATATAGTATGTGATAACTGTAAACCAATAATGTTCAATAATGTTCTTTTCTCCCTATCTTATTGTTCTTATTCAGTTGATTTAAATAATTCAACAAACAGCCCTATAATTTATAACCAATATCATGAAAGAGCTGCAGCCTTCAGCGTTCCTATTGCTATTTTCATATTTATTATTGCATGCATAATTTGGAGAACATATAACCATTCTCTTCAAACAACATATACTGGTAAGTAAGCAGTAGTACATAATTTTTTATAAAATCATGTTTAGCCGATCATGCAGCTTTTCATTTGTTTTGCCACTTATTTTGCATGAGAGGGTTTGCAAAAGTGAAAAGGGTTACTTGTTTAGCTGTCCATGCAGATAGCAGTCTGAAGATTGGGAAAAGATTAAGTCAGAGACATTACCTCCATAGGAAGGGAGGAGGGAAGGGGGTTGGGATCAAGATGACATGGCATTGAGTTATAGGCTCTTTCGTTCCTTTCAGCATGTGTTTTGACATCACACAGGGTTTGTTGAAGGGGCAAAGTTGGCAACATGCCATCACAATACTTCTTTATTCAGAATACTGAAAGCAATGTCTGCTTTACTTCAGATCTTAAATGTTCAACATAAGGAGCAATTTCAGAATCTTAACTCCTCAATGGGAAATTTTACTTCCATCCCAGTCTGCTTTCATCTGAACTTGCTGTGCAGATTGGATACAACTTTTAAAAAATGGTTGCGACAGGAAATAAATAGTAAAGTGCCAACTTTATTTGAACTATAGTCAAAGTGTATTTCCTATGTGGTTGGTAGCAAGGATACAAGAGTAATTGTAGAATGAATACCTACCACCAGGAAGTGATCTAACCACAGCAAAGTATTCATAATAATAATATGGTTCATAATATGGTTTTCTGCTTTAAAACCATTATTACCATTTCCCTTGAGGAAAGTACTAGGTTTAACATATGACTGTCAACACGTGTGAGGTTGAAATAATCTGCAACAGGCCAGGGAGACCCTAAAACCTAAACCACACTGGACTCCATACCCAGAGCATGGACAGTGAAATCCACAATTATATTGTCCTTGAGTGGACTAATATATACCACCAGCAACTCCTATCTTCTCTGTATAGTTCTGACTCATTAAAACATTTATATGCAAACATCAGCAATAGCACAACTGTCTGTATCTTCCCAGCCCTGATATATCACTGCCTCTGTGTCATGTATAGAGGACTTCTTGTTTATATAAGCTTCCCTTCAGCCAGCAACAGCCTGAGGCTGTGGCTGCCAGCAATCCAACCTGTAAGGAGGGCTTGCTTGGCTGTTCTATTTCCCTCTATAGCAATGAAGACAACAAGAAACAAATCACTCCCACCTACAGTATTCAATTTCCCAGTGTTCCCTGAATCTTTTTGCCCTGGATTTACCCTGGAACTGTGATTACTTCCCCTGCTTCTCTTCTGTTTGCTCGTGGGAGGTCCAGCTACCATTGCTTGCTTCTCCCTTGTGGGTTATATCCACCCACTAGTCTTCCACATTTTCTTCTACTTTTGAGTAACTTCACCACTCCAGCATATTCCAACCACTTCCTCTATTACAGGAACTGATGGCTTCATCACCCCCATTCTCAGCTGATGGACTCACAACTTCACTTAGTCAGATCATTTCTATATCCCAAAGTGCAGCTCCCATCTGCACCCCCAGGCTGGCTCAAATAGGATCACTTTCCCTCCTTGGCCCTGTGCTTCAACCTTTTCTTCCCTGCCCGTTCTGAAATGGCAGCACCGCTTTGGAGCTGCTATGGTGCCAAAGGTACATGCATGTGTTGCTACTTTTCCACAACCTGCCTGTTTTCTTAACAAGCTCCATAATGTGACTAAGCATAATTGCCTTTGGAATAGCTGCCAAATTGTTTTCTTCTCTTCTTCTTCTGAAGTGTTTTTTTCACATCTGCAGTTCTTCCTTCCTTCTTTCCTTCTGCAATTCTACTGTGGAAACTACCGATCTTTCTAGAGAAAAGAAGAACTGGGGAGGTCATGATAGCAGTATTCCAATATTTGAGAGGCTGCCATAAAGAGGAGGGGGTCAGTTTATTTTCCAAATAAATTGGGTCCGGGTTATTTACGGGAGCGTCTACTGCCGGCATCGAATACCAACCACCCTGTACGAGCGCACAGGCAGGGACTTCTCGGGGCGCCGTCTGCGACTCAGTGTCGGTTGGCGGTATCCTGGGGAAGGGCCTACTCTGTAGCGGCTCCCACGCTCTGGAACCAACTACCTCTGTGGCTCCGCCTGGCCCCTGACCTCCACACCTTCTGACACAACCTAAAAACCTGGTTGTTTGAACAGGCTGTGCTGTGCTGACTCCTTGGGGAATGGGTTTTATTTTAAATTTATTAATGGATTTTTAGTTTAATTTGGCTTGTCGTAATTTAATCCTATTTTAGCTAATTTAATTTATTGTATTGTTTTTATCTGTGAGCCGCCCCGAGTCCTTTTGGAGAGTGGGTGGCATACAAGTCAAATAAATAAGTAAATAAATAAAGCACCAGCAGGCTGGACAAGAAACTGTGGATGGAAACTAATCAAGGAGAAAGGCAATGTGGCATTAAGGAGAAATTTCCTCACAGTGAGGACAATTAACCAGTAGAACAGCTGGCCTCCCAAAATCATGGGTGCTTCATCACTGGAGGTTTTTAAGAAAAGACTG
This sequence comes from Naja naja, assembly GCA_009733165.1. Lineage (NCBI taxonomy): Eukaryota > Metazoa > Chordata > Lepidosauria > Squamata > Elapidae > Naja > Naja naja. The sequence continues at coordinate 3,461,568 of CM019152.1, forward strand.
GACAGCCACTTGTCTGAAATGGTATAGGATCTCCTGCTTGAACAGGGGCTGGACTAGAAGATCTCCAAGGGCCCTTCCAGCTGTATTCTGATTCTGAATTCTGGTTATATCTGTTTTCTTGCATTTATTAACCACAGTTCATTTCAATACCCTCTTCTAATATTTCATTGTATTTAATACTACCCACATCATATCATCATGGGCAGGGATGGGATCCGACCTGTATAACTACCGGTTCTGTTGCTGTGTGGCACATGCGCATGCGCGAGTAGCACAAGTTGCGCGAGTGCAATTTACAACCTGCTGAGCTGCCCGGACAGCTGAGCCACGCTGCATGCAGGTGCGCAGTGGTTGGAAATGAAAGGGGCCTTGGTGGCTCAGGCTGTTAAATGCCTGCACTTAAGATCCAGCTGCCTGCAATTAGTGCAGGCTCGAATCCCACCAGGCTCAAGGTTGACTCAGCCTTCCATCCTCTCAGGGTAGATAAACTGAGGACCCAAGATTGTTGGGGGCAATAAGCTGACTTTGTAAAAATGCCGCTTAGTAATAAGCAGGCATATACAATGGAATGAAGGCTATTGCTGAGCACACTGGGTTGTATCCCAAAAAATTGTAAGCCGCCCTGAGTCTTCGGAGAAGGGCGGCATATAAATGTAATTTTAAAAAATGCCCTTTTTCCTGCTTTTTCAACTGTGCCACGCAAAGCAGCTGTGGTTGAAAAAGCAGGAAATAAAGGACAGGTAAGAGCCTGGGCAGGCAGGTGGGCCAAAACAGCAGCAGACACAGAGCCGGTTCTGTGTCTGCTACTCTTCAGAGCTACCAGTTCTACAGAGCCAGACAGAACCGGTAGAATCCCACCGGTGATCATGGGCAAAAGAAGCACCAGACAAAAGCTAGTTTAGGTTTAGGTTTATTTGGACTTATAAGCTGCCCTCTCTCCCGAGGGAGAGGGACTCAGGGCGGCGTAAAGAAAACAAAAGTTAAAAACAAATTTAAAAAGTATTAAATCAACGCCAAATAACCTTTCAAATTAAAACCCCGATCCCGTCAGTCCAGGCCAGATGGTAAGAATAACCATGTTTTGAGGTCGTGGCGGAAGGAGCGGAGATCAGGGGCTAGGCGCAACTCAAGGGGTAGTTGATTCCAAAGGGTGGGCGCCCCTACAGAGAAGGCTCTTCCCCTAGGGGCCGGCAGCCTACACTGTTTAGCTCAGTGGTTCTTAACCTTTTTGAAAGAATCGCCCCCTTGAGCCACTGAGGAAGTTGTCATCGCCCCCCTCCCCCAACATAACCGCCCCCCTGCCACGTCTTAGCATCCCCAAGGGGGCCAGCAGAGGGGCACTAAGAGGCGGCAGGGGGGTGTTCGAGGCGCCGGCCCTGCAGGCTCACCCCATTGACTGTTGTACCGCACCTGAATCAGCGCCTCGAATGCGGCAGCATGTTGGGAAAAGCCACCGCCACCGCTTTCCCAAAGTGCTGCCGCTCTCGCATTCTTTCTGTCTGTCCGTCCGTTCGTTCGTCCATCCATCCATCCAAAAGGTCTGTCTGTTTGCCTGCCTGCCTTCCTGCCTCTCTACCTACCTACCAATATAGATCTCTCTCTCTCTCCCAATATATCTCGCTCCATTGCCCTCATATTGCCCGCCTTCCATTCCTTCACCCCCACGTCGCCCCTTTTCGTTCCATTGCCCCCCTGAAAAACAAAATTGCCCCTTGGGGGGCGATATCGCCCAGGTTAAGAACCACTGATTTAGCTGACGGTATCCCCAGGAGACCCCGTCTGTGGGAGCGCACTGGGCGATTGGTATTCGTCAATGGAAGGAGACATTCTTGCAAGTACCCTGGACCCAAGCCAGACAGGGCTTTGTAAGTTGTTGCCAAAACCTTGAATCTCACACGGAGAGCAACCGGCAACCAATGCAAGTCACGCAGGAGGGGTGTAATATTAAACTCTGAGCCCCATCTTCATGGTGGGTCCTGACAACTATTGCCAGCATGATAGCTATAGAAAAGCAAGCTGGAGTCTTTCAAAGTGGAAGTATATTTTGATCCAATAAAAAACATAAATGTGCAACTCCTGACCAAATGGGCAGCATGAAGCTTTTCAGGAGCTTCAGTATGGCCCATGATATCCCCAATTCCGTCAGTCTCCAGTTGTTGCAACCGCTGGTGGTTTTTGGAAAAGTTGTCTTTATGAAAAGACCAATAATTGGGAAGACATTTTACTCCATAATCAGAGCATCCAACATTCTGTGTTGATATTTGGGAACAGTTTAGGATTGTAAGCCACACAGAGAGTCACTTGGTTGAGTTGACTGGCTATAGAAATTGAATAAACAAACAAGCATTACAGTCTTCCCTTTGCAGCAGTTGTGGGGGTGGGGGGAGGAATTGCTTTAACCTCTTTCTACAGAAGACTTTATACTAAGATCATGGAATGGATAAAAGACAGTTTAAGTATGTTGATGCTAGTGTGTCATGTTTTGGACTGGAAAGGTTACATGTTCCACTAAGTGAATATCAGAATTAAGCAGTTATCTTTTTTCCTATATACTGTATACATGTATGTGTTTTGTTTTATTTTTTGAAGCTCCTGTGGAAGTGGTAAGTTTCCAACGGCCATAGGTTCCCTGTTAAGAAATCAGATGACACTGCAGTACAATCTTGATGAATTCCCTCACATGTTGGACGTAGTGTGCTTTATGAAACTAAAAACTGAACGTTTCCTGCAAATAACAAAGTTCTAATGAAATTTGGCTGAAAATCAACTGAAGGCATCTTTCAGCTGCATCTGAAATGGGTTGGAGATAAAGACAACCTCCTGAATACGATTTTTGACATGTAAGGGTTTTGAATCCCTGTATTTTGTGGTGTTTGTAAGCATTTACTGTTCTGACTCAACAGTGGGCAATTTCAGCCTTCGCAGCATGAAGTCCAAACTTTGGTTGCTTTCTTATGCTCATTGGATGCCCCTCCTAATCAGTGAATCTAAAGACCATATTGGAGATTTCAGGAGTTTATGTGTGCTACAAACATTTTACAAGTTGGAATGTAAATTATGAATGGCACTGTAACTGATATCTGGCAGAGTTCTCTCATTAAGTTTATTTTTTAAAATTACATTTATATGCCGCCCTTCTCCAGAGACTCAGGCTTACAATTTTTGGGATACAACCCAGTGTGCTCAGCAATAGCCTTCCTTCCATTGTATATGCCTGCTTATTACTAAGCAGCATTTTTACAAAGTCAGCTTATTGCCCCCAACAATCTTGGGTCCTCAGTTTACCTACCCCAAGAGGATGGAAGGCTGAGTCAACCTTGAGCCTGGTGGGATTCAAGCCTACAGCAGTTGTAGGCAGCTGGAACTTAAGTGCAGGCATTAACAGCCTGAGCCACCAAGTTGACCATATCTGATTGACCATATTGCCATATCTCAATTCTCCAGTTCCATATTGGATCATCCAAAGAGTGATCACTGTTCCAACATACTGCTTTTGGGGCCCCATTTTGGATGCACCCTATTCCATCTGAAGATTTCCCAGAACAAATACAAACACAACAGACAAGTCAGATGAAGGACAAAATAACCCAAATGCTCTCTCTTATCCTATCTAGTTGCCCTGGGCTACCGTGAGAGGGTTCCCAGGATTGGAAGCTCCGAGATGCTGTGGTAGACATCTGGACATGGTGGGCTGTCATCTGGCCTTTTTTTCATCTCCCATTACCCTATTTTATGGATAATTATGGTCCCAAGGACTTGAATTCAACTGTGGAGTTACAGGCCTTGAGGAATGTCCCCCTGTCCCTGGTGTGGCCTGTTGGACTATCTAAGGTCTACCTTAATGATGGATCCTGAGAGGTGGCATAGCGCAAATAGGGGTTTTAAAAAGAGGGGTTTTAATGTATCATTTATTTTTTATGTAAATTTTTAAGGGGATCAGGGAAGGGGGTGGGATGTAGTGTCCGGTTGGACCTTGGGGGGGTTCCACCGGATCAATCCCAGTTCAGGTCAGGAGAGGGTCGCGACGGGGAGGGGACAGGGTTGGGGCTCTCCGGGACTCTAGGGAAGGGGTGGTGATTGCAATCCCCATGGTGATTGGGAATGGCAGTAGATGGATGAACAGAGGGCTGTATCGAAGTGCGGGAGTGTGCCCTCGCTGTCTTCGAGCAGTGGTGCACTCTGACCCTCCTGTTTCCGCCCGCTTTCCCAGGGGTATGGACCAATGCTGTCTTCGTGCTGTACCCAGGCCTGAAACCCGATTAATACAGATCCAGATAATCAGATTCCTCAAGGAACATAGGGAGCTGTCAGGCCACCATGCTCTCCACAACATTCGCAACAAAGCAAAGATTGGAGACAGGGTGAAAGTTGTTCAAAATAGCCGGGTCCAGGGCAGGCTTCTTGAGGAGGGGCCTCACCACCGCCTCCTTCAAGGTAGAGGGGAAAGATCCCTCAAAGAAGCGTTGACCACTGCCTGGAGCCAGCCTCGTGTAACCTCCTGGGCGGCATAAATCAGCCAGGAGGGAAACAGGTTCTATAAACACGTGGCGGCACTCAGTTTCCCCATGATCCTGTCTACCTCCTCTGGAGTCACAGGATCGAATTCTTCCCAAATGGTATCCACAAGACCTGTCGCTTCTCCCCTGTCCGACACTGACCAGTCAGAGTCCAGGCCAGCATCTACAGACAGGGCCTCCTCAGGGTTCCGTCAGTCAGACAATGTCAGCTGGTGACCCCCAAGGGAAGAGCCTTCTCTGTGGGTGCGCCCGCTCTTTGGAATCAGCTGCCTCTGGAGCTCCGGATGGCTCCCGACCTTCGATCCTTCCATCGCGACCTGAAGACATGGCTCTTTCAACTAGCCGACCTGGACTGATGGGGGTTTTTTTATTGGTTCTTATTAGCTTGTCAGTTTTAATTAGAATTATTGGGTTGTTTATTTAATATCTTTTTAATTTTTGTATTATATGTTTTACTGTTGTAAGCTGCCCTGAGTCCTTTGGGAGATAGGGCGGCATATAAATCCCAATAAGCTAAACTAAACTAAAACTTCCACTACATAGAGCTGTTCTGTATCAGTGTTCCCCAACCTTTCCCGGTTGACGGCTTCTCTGGGATGAGAGTGCCGGCATATGCCGTGAGTGTGAGGCAGGCTCACAAATGCTGGTGTATGCCACAAATGCGAGGGGGCTGTGCCGGTACATGCTGCAAGCACAAGGGGGCTAGGAGCACTCTAATATTCCAGTATCCCAATATCTCCCCCAAAATGTTCATAAAAATTAGTCAATTCTAAAATTATTTCTCCAAGTCCCCTATATTTCTGATCTTTAAATGCTATAAATTTGTACTTTTCAGTCTTTATAATTTCCAATTTACCCCCTTCCCAATTGTCCAGATTTTAAGGTATTATTTTTTCTTCTTTTCCTTTTTTCCGCTTTTCAGTGTACAGTTCCAATAAAGTTTTAATGCGGAGATTGCAGCTGGTGCAAAATCGCGGCGTGATGGGAGTTTCCGGTTCTCCCATGTTAGCCCCTTCCTGCGCTGCCTGCATTGGTTGCTGGTTGCTCTCTGGGTGAGATTCAAGGTTTTAACTTTAACATACAAAGTCCTACATGACATGGGTCCTTATTACTTAAGGGAGCGACTGCTGCCGACATCGAATACTAACCGCCCTGTGCGAAGTCATAGACAGGGACTCCTTGGGGTCCCATCAGCCGCAATGCCGGCTGGCGGTCCCCGACGGCGTGCCTACTCTGTCGCGGTCCCTGAACTCTGGAACCAACTTCCCTTGGGGCTCCGCCTGGCCCCTGACCTCCGCACCTTCGCCATGACCTGAAGACCTGGTTGTTTGACCAATCCGGGCTGTGACCCATGGGTGGGGTGGTTTTAGATTTTGATGGATTTTAAGTTTTGTATTTAATTGGGACCATTAGTTTAATTCTTTTTTAAGTATTTATTGTGGTCGTTTTATTGTAAGCCGCCCCGAGTCTTTGGAGATGGGGTGGCATATAAGTCCCGTTAATAAATAAATAAATAAATAAATAAATAAATAAATAAATAAATAAATAAATAAATAAATAAATAAAGTTTAATTTGATTTGCCTTATAAATCTTGAAAAAGCTCAGTAGATATTTCCCAGCATCCAAATCGCCTACTAAGATAAAGTCAAGGTCAAGTAGCTTTCAGAGGTTGTTCACTTTCTCTTCACATTCCTTTGGATTTTACATGTGCAGTAATCTTCCTCCTCCAGTAAATGGCTCCCCTACTCCCAAATCCAGCGTTTAACGGAGTATAGAAAATTGAAAACAGCTGATTTGCATCCAGCCAGGGAGGTTAGAGATTAAGTTTCAGAAAAGCTATTTCTCCCAATAATCACTTTTCACAATGTTATTCAGCTTTTCCAGGCTTTCTGTGTTTTAAATCATCCTTTAGGTTTTTCTTTTACTTCTATGTCTTTAATCTTTGATCTTCCTCTTTAATTCTTCCTCTTTAAACTTTTCTCCATAAATCCAGTTGCCGCTTTCTTAAAGTTTGGAGATTGTTTTTTGGAACTTTTTACTTAAATTAGCCTTCTAAGCTAACAGTCGGAAATTATCTCACCCAGTTTCACTGTTCTGTCCACTCCAGCACAAAATCTTAGTGTCCCGGTTGTCTGAGCTTGTGACAGACCAAGAAAATGGCTGCCATCCCTGCTGCCGATCAGGAGAGTTTTCTTCAGATCTGCAAGGAAATTACGGTTTCCTCACGATCAACCAAAAGCCTCTCCTTTCTTCACCTCCCCTCTAGGGAGGCTTAACCCCATAGGGCAGCGGTCACCAACCAGTGGGCCAGTGACCACTGGTGGTCCGTGAGAAAATTTTGGTGGTCCACAGAGAAATGTCACCCCCAAAGCAATTAATCCAAGCTGTGCAGGAACACAAGGCTGCACCGCCCACATGGCCCGCAGGAACACAAGGCTTGCATCGCTTTCATTGCGAACAACATGAGGTAGTGAGGGGAGGGGGGAAAGGACAGGGGAGGGAACTTGGCTCCACTTGCTCCACGCACCTGGCCTGGCCACCAGGCTGCTGCTTTCAGCTTCTTTCTTCTTCTGCTTTTGGCTGCACGCAAGGAAAGCAGTAAAAGTCTTTCTTTCTCTCCCCCAAACTCCACTAGAAATGAGTTTTTGGGACCCGGCAAGGCATCCTGCTCCAAGAGGCTGCGCCGGCGTGACACATCTCACAAAGACTCATTTCTGGCGGAGAGAATGAAAGACTTCTGCTGCTTTCCTTGCATGAAGTCAAGTCTCTCTCTCTCCTTCCCTCCCTCCCCGAGAACAGAGCTGGAGACGGTATCCTGCGATCCCAAATAAAGAATGATCGATCGGTAGGAAAATGGGGTGGGAAATTTTCCTGCAGACTTTTTACTGGCTTTTCCCAGGGTCTCTGGTCCGCAAGATTTAAAATTATGAGTTTGGTGCTTCCTGAGGTCCAAAAGGTTGGTGACCTCTGCCGTAGGGTCTCCCAGCAAGCAGTTGCCGGCTGCATTTCACGGAGCCCAGCAGAGCTCCGCTATTTTCCAACCATTTGACGTCAACCAGAACTCCTGAATTTCTTATTCACTTACACTAAATATTGCCAGAATCTTTGATGATTGAGACCTACTTTGGTGATTCTGATCAACAAAGGAGGCAAATATTTAGCTGCCGGATACCATTCAATTAGCCTTCTCAATGTGATTAGTTAACAAGCTCCTGGACTGAGTTATAACACAATCTTTTGGCTGATGAGTAGGTAGGTTTCAGAGAAAGCCATTCAATAATTGACCACACTTTAACCTTCCAACAAATAATTAAGAAATACTACCCCAAGAGCATGCTCATCGTGCTATGCAGCATTTATTGAACTTAGATGTGATTTTGGTCTCATCTTCAGATCCAAACTATGGGAGAAATTGAACTCTTCCTCAATTGATAAAAATATTACTTTGCCAAAACTGGGAAATAGATATCCCAAGGTGCTTTTTCAAAAGACAACTGAACTTTGTTTTTCCTTAAAGACATTTGGCTTCTCAATGCTGAAGAAGCTTTTTGGAAAAACAAACATGGTTGGGACAACCATGATCTGGATGACCAAGAATCTCCATAGACATGGGAAATAGATACATTTCTGTTATTTTGTACGCAGATTATGCCTTGCTGCTTTCTCAAACTTAAAGACTGTCCTGAAACAGCGGTGCCGTACAACTGAGTGCTGTCATGAAGAATGACTACAAATTATTCAGCATTCTTAATTCGCAGATTTGGGGAATTAAAAAGAACATCTTCACTAGAATGAAAACTGAAAACATTCTGACTCTGGCTTTAGGACAATATATCATTAGCATGTCAGTATGTGGCACACTTGGCTGACAATTTCTGAATTAACCTGGTTACCACTTGGGTGGGAGATCATCTGGGAATTACAGAACTGTAGGCTTGGTAAATCAAGAAAAGTTTTGAAAAAAAGCAATGGCAAACCACTTCTAGTTGCCAAAATTGCATGAACGTGCCCCTGAAGAGCTGGGCTTCACTTCAAGTATTTTACCAAAATGTTACTTAACATTTTACACTAGGAATTACACTAGGAGGAAGAAAATTAGATCAAGTGTCAAGGCTGTAAGGATTTAAAAATAAGCTGTTGAGACTATTGAGATAAGAGTATACCTGTGGTTGCTATAATCTTATAATTCTTATATCTGTGATTTCTATAATTCTTATAAGATTGCAATTGTGAGAAAGAATACCCAAACCAACATGCCCAAATCCATGTTACTTAGAATAATGAACAGTAACTTAAAATATTAAAATTTACAAATGTAATCAATTTGTTTGCTCTGCAAATGAAATTATCAATTTTTTAAAAAATGTAAATGTTTTTAATGGGGACAAGGTTGTCTGTATTATTTGAAACTCAGTTTTAATTAGGCAAAAATATCATTGGTCTCTGTGACTCTCTTTATGGAATTGGTGCAAACATCTTTCCCGAGAATAATTTGCAAGACCCATGACTATCAGGGAACCTCATACCGCTACAGAAGTGGTATGCTTTCCTACCCACAACGAAATAATCACAATGTGATCATGAGAAAGAAACTAAGGGGGAAGAAAGGGGAATTCAGAGAAAAAAGAGAAATCATTGTTGTTGCAAAATGTAAACCACAACAGAAAATAAATCTCTTCTCTTAAGAGTTGTACAATATTGTGGGAAAATAAAGGAAAGTGTGTTAACAAAAAAGTTGCGCACAAACCATGCAGCTTTGGAAGTATGGAATGCAAGTGTTACTATAACTAATCTTCCACCAAACCTTTCATTCAGCTGAAACTTGTGTTTAAAAATTGGCAATGGAGAACCAGTGACCAGGGACTGAAGAAGCATTCCTCCACAGGGCCTAGTAATCAACTGGCCTTGGTGGTGCAGGCTGTTAATAGCCTAGCACTTAGCCTAGCACTTAGTTCCAGCTGCCTGTAATTATTGCAGGCTCGAATCCCACCAGGCTCAAGGTTGACTCAGCCTTCCATCCTGTCGGGGTAGGTAAATTGAGGAGCCAAGATTGTTGGGGGCAATAAGCTGACCTTGTAAAAATGCCGCTTAGTAATAAGCAGGCATATACAATGGAAGGAAGGCTATTGCTGAGCGCATTGGGTTGTATCCCCCCCCACAAAATTGTTAGCCGCCCTGAGTCTTTGGAGAAGGGCGGGATATAAATATGAATTTTAAAAAAAAACTGGATAGAGGTGTTGCCCACTATGAAATAACAGAGTTGAAAGGGACTTCATAGGTGTTCTGGGCTTCCTGAGACCATAATTAAGCCCACGCTTAGTCCAAAACTCTTGTTTCATTTCAACGCTGGGAATTATTTTCACTCCCAGCCCATGAGCCCCAAACAGTCCCTTGAGATAAGCACCCACCTTTATCTCCTTTGAATTGCTGCCAACAACTAAAGTGCCAAACTGTAAGAAAACCAACTGAAGGTTTAGTCTGAATAGAGCGAACGACTTTGCTTCCTCTATACCTTAGGGGAGGGGCAGTCACCTCCAAGCCTTACTCCCAAGTTGCCTCTTTTGTCTGAGCTGCTCTTGCCTTCTAGCAGCTCTGTGCATGCGCGCACTGGGAACAGGCTCCCCTTGTTCCTCTGTCTCACTGCTGCCAGACTCAGGAGGCTCCAGAGTCAGCACACAACTCCCAGATGGTCATGACCCCTCTCTGCCTCGGACACAGGACCCTCATCTGAGCCCTCCCCAGACTCCCAGATTGGTCCCCGTTCTTCCCCACTGTCCAATTCCGCTGCTGTCTGCTGGCAAACCACAACACTAGGTCATCTAGTCCAACTTCCCACCGAAGCCCCCATAACTTCTGAAGGCAAGCTGTTCTGTTGGTTGTTCTGTCACAAAATTTCTCCTCATTTCTAGGTCAAATGTCTCCTTGATCAGTTTCCATCCATTATTCCTTGTCCGGCCTTCAGGTGCTTTGGAAAACAGCTTGACCCCTTCCTCTCTGTGGCAGCCCCTCAAGTATTGGAAGACTGCTATCATGTCTCCCCTGGTCCTTCTCTTCACTAGACTAGCCATGCTCAGTTCTGCAACTGTTCATCGTATGTTTTAGCCTGCAGTCCCCAAATCATCTTGCTCTTCTCTCTATTCTTTAGAGTCTCATCTTTTTTGTAGTGTGGTGACCAAAACTGGATTCAGTAATCTAGGTGTAGTCTTACTAAGGCTTTATAGAGGGGTGGTAGTACCTCATGGAATCTTGATTGAATCCCTGTGTTAATGCAATTTAGGATTGTACTCTGCATTCTAACCACTGTGCCACCACGGTTCTTAATGGCTTGCTAGAGCCCATTTTGTACAGGCCTTGGTCTTAAAGGCTAGAAAACTAGAAGACTGAGTTCTAATCCTGCCTAGCTACAAAGACAGGTGGGTGGCTTTGGGCCAGTCCCTCTTTCAGCCCTAGGAAAAAGGCAATGGCAAACGATTACTGAAAATGTTGCCAAAAAACTTGCCTGGACTTACCCAGATAGTCACGAGAAGTCAAAACTGATTTGAAACACACACACACACACACAGGTTCATCTAAAACCATTACACAAATTCTCTTATATGAGGCAGACAACCAATAGACCAAAGAAATATTCTACAGATTAATAAAAATGGAAATATGATTTTAACTTCATTTTATTTAACATGTGGTATATCTAATTGAGAAAGTTAATTTTTCTTCATTGATCTGAACTGTTGCAGAGTAGTTTGCCTTCTCAATTCTCTTGGTAAATCAGAATACTTAATGCATTCTGCAATAGGGATTACAATTTATTTCTAAAACACTCCCTATAGTCAGGATTGTCTTTGGAGCCAAACCCTCATTTCTTTAAGTGACTACCTATGTGGTGTCTAATTCTTTGGGAATTTATAACATGTCAGTGCTTATGCAATATTAAGCAAACAGATATTGACAGTACTAATAATTAAATTTAAATTAGAAAAATGAGTGGAATTCTATTCTGCTGTTCTCAATTCCCAAATTAGGTTCTCTAGAGTTTGTCATACTAGTGATTCAAATCCAACTGTACAACTTTAACATGCTAAATCGTATTTGCAAAATCATGATATAATCATTGGAAACATTCTGGTAACAGCTGGTAAATACTTTAAATACTTGAGTCATTAATTCCAATTTGTTTAACAATAGGCGATGTTCAGAATATAAAAATTGCCAGTGACAATGGACTATATGGGAAAGAGTTTGACATAAAAGGATCCTGATTCAATAAGTGTAGGATGCTCCAATTCAAAGTCAATCCTGTAAAATGCAACTAAAAGTACATTCTGTGCCAACTTTTGTCATCAAAGCTGCAATATTCCTAAAAGCTATTGCTTTTTGTTATTAAACAATCCATTTCATTTGCCTGTCAGCCTTAACACATTTTTTATCATGGCTCCAATACCGTCAAAAATGTGATGAAATTCAGTTTCACACATAAATGCTGGTGTAGTAACTATCTTGTTGGTATTGTCCACATGCGCTTCGTGAAAGGCAGTTAAGGGAATTAACAAGAGTGAATAACATTGTAAATTAATTTCCTTCTATTGACAAAAAAGATCTTCCTATAGATGACAACCGTTGGCCAAATTTATCTTGGTTCAGAAACTGGAAGGTGGTTACCATTTGAATGGAAATACTAGAGATGTAATCTGGATTGGGAAGACAATAAATATTCTGAAAGAAAGTAGTGGTAAACCATTCTCACAGTATCTCCATAGGAACTGCATATAGTCGTCAAACATCAAGCTCCATTTCAGGAACAGGTTTTCACATTTGGGTTGCAAAAACCTAGACAATTAGTAGACAGCAGCAAAGTAGTCTAGTAGTAATGTGGCTTTTGCAGCCTAAATATAGTACCTGTATTTAGCTCCATGTTAAATATCTAAGTTTTGAACATTTATTTAAAAACCAGCCATGCATTTCACAACTATTTAAAGCACAATAAGGTCTCAGTTGAGTTTAAATGGACTCCAGAAGATGGTAGAGGACAGGAAGGCCTGGAGGAACATTGTCCATGGGGTCGCGATAGTTTGGACACAACTTCGCAACTAACAACAAAGGTCTCAACTTTGTTGCTCCAGTATCCAGTTAAGAGCCTGGAAGCTCGGCCACAAATTAGAGATAGGGTCCAGCACATCATCTGACATTATCTAGGACAGGGGTGTCAAGCTGGATTTCTTCAAGGGCCAGATCAGCATTGTAGTTCTCTGTGGGCCGGCAGGGGGGAAGATGGGACGGACGCTGCTGCAGCATCCTGCTGGCCAAAATGGGGCACGGGGCAGCTGCGTGCATCCCCCCCGTGCCCCATTTTCAGCCTGGATGGCGTCCCGCAGCGCTTTGCCAGCCAAAACAGCACACGGAGGGGGAGGCGTGCATGCCCCCCTCATGCCTCATTTTTGGCCTCCTGCACCACCATCCGGCAGAATGACTGGCAGAGTGCTGCTGGAGGCTGCAGAGGCCGAAAATGGGCTGCATGGAGGGCACGTGAGGCCTCCGTGCGGCCTGTTTTTGGACAGCAGAGGCACCGTGGGCCAGATTTAAGCACCCTGCGGGCCATTAAGTTTGACACCCCTAATTTGGGGTTAAATTAATGCCACTAACCTCTGCAAGAATAGTAATAAGAAAATGAAATATTCTCAACACTTTCTGGATTACTTTACATCTGAAATGAGTATTCAATTAAGGATGTGTTGGTTGAAATCAATGTAACTATAACTTTTTAAAAAGAATATTTTAGAATTTAGGATTTTCCCACCCAAATTCGGGGCATAACTTGGACTCAGCAGACTATATTATTATTTGGAAGTACATTTTGCCACACTTTCAAAATAACCAAGGGAGAAAGAGAAACAACTAGAGAACTCTTCGAAAACCAGTACATTTCAGAGAAACAAAATGTTGGAGTATTAAAGTGCATGGCTGTAGATTCTGTCTAACAGGAAAACTGCTTTTCTTTTTCAGACAACTGCAAGTTAATGTCATGTCTGATCTCAGACAGTGATCAGTTAGCTTTACAATAGTTTACTGAAATAAGTCAAATTTAAGTTGCACACTTCTACTTTCATGCTCCGTGTGGCTAGGCTAAAGAAAAAAAAAGGGAAATGGGGAATATATGATATAACCACAATTGAATGTTACTCTAGAATGAAATCAAAAGTCTTCAGTCTCTTTTGGGGGGAATAATATTGAACAAATGTGCAAAAAAAGAGAGCTAAATGACACTGTCCAAATAAAGCTAATTACTCTGTCTTTACTATTTATATTATCTGCATTCTTCACACAAGGACAGCACTGTGACAGGAGCAAGTGGGAAGGGGAAGAAAAAGAAATTTACAATCTGTTTTAATATCTTTAAAAGATAATAAATAGAAGATATGTCCATTTAAAAACAAATTCTTCATTCCTAATATTAATCCTTGGAAAAAAATGAAATAGTTTCCCATACAGTTTTTCTCAATTGTATTACATCTCTAATTTAAATGCAATCTTATTCTCCTTGCAGTATGGGAATGAGGACACAAGATTAATAGTATTTTTCCTTCAAGTTTAGAGAGGGAACTCTAGTCTCAAAAGGAAAAACCGAACATTGTTTCTCTCCCTTGCCTATGTAAAAATGTCCAGGATCCTATATTGAAGCTCCAATATCAGGAGAACAGAAAAGGAGAAAAAGATATGTACCATGTTTCCCCGAAAATAAGACCTACCCCGAAAATAAGACCTAGTGTAAATCTCCAGTTCCAGGAAGACTTTTCAGGGAGCAACGTGCACCAGAAACACCCCCTACACACTCACACCCACTATTTGGCACCATAAATATATAAGACCTACCCCGAAAATAAGACCTAGTGTGTTTTTGGGAGCCAAAAAATATATAAGACAGTGTCTTATTTTCAGGGAAACACGGTAGTATGGCCTTAAGCAAAAGAGACACTGGATGCAAAAAATCTGAAGTCAGGTATTGTTCGATGAACGATGGGAAAATATAGATGACTCCTCTTTAAGTGTGATTTAAGCTTTCTCCTTTAAAAAGGCAGCCAGTAGGGGAAGGAGAAATGCCCCTTCCAGTTAAGTACTGATAATGGCAGAACTTCTGATGCTGAATGATGGCTTCCTGGTTCTGGAAATTTAGAAAGTCAGTTTCCAGACCTGCCTAGCTGACAACTTTGCCATCCAAAGTTAGATTAGGGTACTAGAAAGTTTACTATACTGGACTTAATTCTTGCTAATAGGGATGAAATGATTGAGAAAATGAAAGTTGAGTGACTATATCATACTAGAATTCACCATAATGCAGGCAGGGATAACTGAAAAAGGCAGACTAGTGTTTTAGATTTTGAGAGTTGACTTCAACAAAGCTCATAGAATATCAAGAATTCCATGAATAGAAATCTTAGAGGGAAAAACAGTTCAGTACGCTTGGGAAACTCTGAGAAACAAGATAATAAAGGCCCAAACAAAAACAATATGACAGAGAAAGAAAAACAAGAGACTCCCAATGAAACCAGCATGGTTACACAAAAGCTGAGGGTGAAGATCCGTTCTCCGAGCTTGGGGGTTGGTTTTTGAACCTTTCATTACCAGGCTGGGTAACATCTTCAGCAGAGTTTAGGGGGAAAAAAACTCTAATGAAATGTTTAGAAACTAAGTGGCAAGCTCAGAGAACGAACCTTCACCCTCATCCTACACCTGTGCTACAGATATTAGCCATTGTGATGTGATCTCAGAACCACTGAATGAAATCTGGAACACGGGAACAGGCAGAGCACCGAAAAAAACAGCCAATGTGGTTCCAATCATCAAAAAGGAGTGGATCCAGGAAGCTACAGACCAATCAGCTTGACTTCAGGATCTAGGGAAATCCTGGAACAGATAATCAGGAGTGATCCTCAAAGGAACTACATCTACATGGAGGGAAGCATGGTTCTGTCTTGTTGCTTTTCAACACCTTAACAAATGATCAAGATGAGAGGACTGAAGAGTGCTTATCAAATTTGCAGATAACACTAAGCTGGGGGGAATTGCTAGCAGTTTAGAAGATAGATTCAAGATTCAGAAGGATCTTGACAGACTTGAGCATGGGGGCCCTATCCAACAAGGTGTAGTCAAGTGGTGAGAAAAGGTCCTACACTTAGGCAGGAAGAATCAAATGCACACACAATAGGCAGTACATGGCTTCACAGTAGTCCTAGTGAGAGGGATTCTGGTGACTGCTGAACTATGAGTCAGCAGTGTGCTGCAGCTGTCCAAAAAGCCAACGCAGTCCTAAGCTGCATCAACAGAGAGACAGCATCAAGATCATGGGAAGGGATCACACTGTTCTACACTGCACTAGTGAGGCTGCACTTGGAACACTGCATCCAATTATCATCACCATGATAGAAAAAAAAAATGCTAAGGCCCTAAAAGGAGTACAGAGAAGAGCAACAGAGATGATAAAGGATTTGGAGACTAAACCATACGATGAAAAGCTAAGGGACCCTAGATATGTTTAGCCTGAAGAAGAGAAGTCTTAGGGGTTGAAATGACAAAAATGTTCCAATATTTGAAGGGCAGTCACAGGGAAAGAGAGGTCAAAAGAGAGGTTAAGAGCTTTGGTGGCTCAGGCTGTTAAATGCCTGCTCTTAAGATCCAGCTGTCTACAATTACTGTAGGCTCGAATCCCACCAGGCTCAAGCTTGATTCAGCCTTCCATCCTCTTGGGGTAGGTAAATTGAGGACCCAAGATTGTTGGGGGCAATAAGCTGACTTTGTAAGAAATGCGGCTTAGTAATAAGCAGGCATATACAATGGAATGAAGGCTATTGCTGAGCACACTGGGTTGTATCCCAGAAATTGTCAGCCGCCCTGAGTCTTCGGAGAAGGGCAGCATATAAATGTAATTAAAAAAAAAAAATTCCATGGCACCTGAGGGCAGTGAAAGAAGCAACAGGTGCAAACTCATCAGAGGGAAATCCAACCTGGAACTAAGAAGAAATTTCTTGACAGTGAGAATAATTAATCAGCGGCATAGCTTGCCTCCCAGAGTTGTGAGTATTATATTTGTGGAGGTTTTCTAAGAAAAGACAATTCTTTGCCCAGGATGGTATAAGGACTCCTATCTTGGGCAGGGGGCTGGACTAGAAGACCTCCTGTGATTTTGATTCTATAATTCTGCCTCAAGGTAGTCAGTCTGAACATGAAAAGGATATCATGACATCTTTAGCACAGTGTTTTCCTCCCATGGCTTTAATGGCGCCAGCAGTGCTCGCATGAGGCCACTTCCCACCTTGTTCTTGTTCTTCGCCTACAGTGACTTCAGTGCCAGGTAGAACCTTTGCAGCCAAGACAGGGGAAATACAGCACAACCTAAAAGAGAGCCAGTACATAATTTGCAGGCAGAGTTCAACATAAAAGGATTATGTACAGTCAAGATTAATAATGGAAAAAAGGAATATTTGATATAAAATATTTTAGTGATTAGACATTTAGAGATAGCTTTCATTATTGTGCTCCAGTTAAGCATACAGCATTTTGCATACCTTATACACTGGCGGATAAACCAAGAATTATAGGATCCAAAACACAACCCAAAAATTTGGTTTGGCTTATCTGCAGATGGGCTTCTCCATGAATACATATAATTTTTAAAATTCCAGCTATAGTTGTGGATAAACAGACACAGTATTTTCACTTTTTCCAATATATTCTGAAGGGCTTCATGTTCTCATATTTTGTTATCAATAAAAGTTGTTTTCCAGAATATATTCCATTTAAATTTTTCTCAATTGGCTTACCTTGGATACTTTTGGATATGTTGCACTGTAGTATTTTAAATACATTTCAATTACATAGCTGGAATGTGGTCCAAGCCTACCTAGTGGAATTAAATTTGGTGGACACATGACGATTTTGGGGTTTAACCTCTGATATTTTTTTTCAACTATCCACATTTTTGATTTGACTACTTTTTAATATCTCAACCATTCGGTCATTGGGTAGACTGTTGTACTATAAATTTTATTTTTTTATCTGACCATATTCCGTAACATTATTTCTAAAAAAAATTGTTCTATTGGTTCAAGATGGCATTTAAATGCTTAATTTATATTTATAAAACCGTTTTTTTTGTGGTTTTTAAAAATGTAGACAACAGTGAGAGGAGATTGCATGTATATTTTGCTTTTTGCTTTTATTTTCTTTGCTTCCTTGTCCTCTTTTTTATATCATAAATATAAAGGTTTCAAAAGAGAAAGAACTGCATCTCAGGCTAAAAGAAAACCTCATAAATTCTTCATAGAAGGGTTTGCTGTTTTATACCTGATCAGGATTATGTTTGCACGGAGAGGGCAGCCATATAAGAAAAGGCAAGAAAAGGCACAGCTATTTTAAAGAGCAATAGACAGGTGCTTTTTCTGAATTCCTTTGGTTCTGACATACTGTATCTGTTGCCCTTCTAATCTAAAGTATTATTCAGAATCCTTGAAAACTGGCAGCAAACAAGTTTAATTAATTAATTTTAATGAATAGCTTAAACTAGTCTTAGCTATTAGTCTTAACTTAATCAGATGACTACCCCTTCCCCCAACCTACTACCGTGTTCCCCCGAAAATAAGACCTACCCCGAAAGTAAGACCTAGCACTATTTTTCTAAACCTGCCCTAATATAAGACCTACCCCGAAAATAAGACCTAGTGTAAATCTCCAGTTCCAGGAAGACTTTTCAGGGAGCAACCGTGCACCAAAACACCCCCTACACACTCACACCCACTATTTGGCACCATAAATATATAAGACCTACCCTGAAAATAAGACCTAGTGTGTTTTTGGGAGCCAAAAAAAATATAAGACAGTGTCTTATTTTCGGGGAAACACGGTAGCTGACTTGACTTGCCAAGTGCCTAACCAATCTGATTTTGCAGTTCTAGGCTTATAAATTCATTTTACCTGAGAGAATCACCAGGAGTTCGTCTCTGACTGAAGGGAGAGCTATGAAGGATTCTTTAGAAAAGGGTATTTAAATAGGTGACATACCCAATGGGCTTGCCTGATTTGTGGAAGTCTTTCAGCACACGCTCAACATCTTTGTTAACTTTACAATCTTTCCCATCCACAGAAAAGGTAGATCTGCCACAACAAAAGAAACCCATACAATGCATTACAGTTCTAAGATACACATCCACACACAGTAACCTAGAAGGTATGAACGCTTGAAATAACCATATTTTTTTTGTCATTCATAAATGCAAATACTGTTCCTTTAAATGTGGAAATGCTTTTTCCAGCAAAAATGTCAGGAATAGCAAAGTCAGTCTTTCCACTTCTCTGAAAAAGAAAGTTGAGAGACAAGGGTTTATCAGTACATTATATATTTATATTTCTCCTTTTTATCCTATAATTCCAGGATTCTCGCTGTTTCAAGAATTCAGGAAAGGGAACATATCCCTTTTCCTAAATTATCCCTTGCCTTTATCTTAGAAAGTGGAACTTTGAGATTCTTTCCTTTGTTCTGCTATCTCTGAGACTTTAAACAAGCTTCCCCAAAAACCAACAGATTTTTTTTTCTTTCTGTAATTACCTTGCCAGGAACAGGATTTGCAACCAATTGGGAAGAAAGCGTTTCCCTGAAGTGCTCCAAGCCAGAAATGACACAACTGTCAACATCTTATTGATGTATATGTTGGCAGATGGATGTTAGAAGAAAAACTCAGGGGAGAAAAGAGAAAGCAACTAAATAAATGGTGATGTGAATGAATGGACGTAAATAAAATCAAGAGTAGGAGATTATCCATTTTACAGCTAACCTAAACTTAATAACAGTTATGTGTGCTTCAAAGACAAGCATAATAACAGCCACAAAGCTGTTTTAATGAATTGCATTGGCTAAGCTTTTTTCAGGCCTGCACAGAAGCCAAAAAAAAAAGGCACAGCTCTTCTGTCGTGGCTATGATTCCAGATACTTCAGACCGCTCTTCTAAGCAATTTTAAATGCATGCCGAGAACTAGTCTACACTAATATTTCCCGTTGTTCTATAAAGCATTTTTCATATGCCACACCCAGACCACTACTCAAGATTTCAGTACAGATTGTAATACTTCCATGCAAAGGAAAAAATAAATTCTGAAATACTTAATAATTGAATAAATAAGAAATAAGCACGAAACACAAATTAAACAATTCTTTCTTATATGAGAAACTAACTTTAACCTCAGTGTGGAAGCTATCCTGAAAAATAAACATTTTCCTCTGATACAATGCAATAAAGTCAACTGTGGCACATTTTAAGAGGTTGAAGGTTGACAACAAAATTGAAATACAGATTTCACAACATGTTTGATACATTAATTATAAGAAATTATACTGTGTTAATTACTGCAGCTAGCTTTGACCTATAAAGCCCTTCATGGCTTAGGACCGGGATATTTACGGGAGACCCTGCTGCCAGCGACTGTTTCCCATTATCCTGTGCGCTCTCACGGACAGGGCCTCCTCGGGGTCCCATCAGCCAGACAATGTCGGCTGGCGACCCCGAGGGGCAGGGCTTTCTCTATGGGAGCACCCACCCTTTGGAACCAACTGCCCCTGGAGCTCCGGGTGGCCCCTGACCTCCGCTCCTTCCGCCAGGGCCTAAAAACCTGGTTGTTCCAACTCGCTGACCTGGACTGAGGGTGGGCTATATGGGGAGTTTTAAGGATTGTTTTTAGTGTTTTAAATTATAATTTGGGTTTCTATTGGATTTTTTTTTTAATTACATTTATATGCCCCCCTTCTCCAGAGACTCAGGGCGGCTTACAATTTTTTGGGGGATACAACCCAGTGTGCTCAGCAATAGCCTTCATTCCATTGTATATGCCTGCTTATTACTAAGCAGCATTTTTTTTTACAAAGTCAGCTTATTGCCCTCAACAATCTTGGGTCCTCAATTTACCTACCCCGAGAGGATGGAAGGCTGAGTCAACCTTGAGCCTGGTGGGATTCGAGCCTACAGCAGTTGTAGGCAGCTGGAACTTAAGTGCAGGCAATTAACAGCCTGAGCCACCAAGGCCCTTATTTGATTTCTTTTTAACTGTATATTTGTATCGTTTTATTGTACGCCGCCCTGAGTCCTTAGGGAGATGGGGCGGCTTAGAAATCAAATAAATAAATAAATAAATAAATAAATAAATAAATAAATAAATAAATAAATAAATAAATAGCAATCTTTCCTGAAGTAACCACAGTATATTCTCACTCCCAACACTAAGACATATAGAAAGGAGACGTTGTGACCCAGTTCCCAAATATGACAAGCACGCTGTTTGTAACTAAATGTTGCCTTTATTAGGAGCATCAGCAGCCCCAGCCTTGAGCCTCTCTCTCTCTCTCACACACACACACAGTAGACTAACAGCAGTCTCTTAAGTGCCTGTGGAAAGCGAAGCTCGCTCCCTTTCCCCCTGAAATGATCCCAACCTATCAGGAGTCTCTCTCTCCCCACACTCGTAAAGGAAGTCCTGGTAGGTGCGCTCACTTGTTTCCAGCATCAGAGACACACATACACATTCAGAAGACGCACCGACTCTCAGCGCCGGATTCCACCAAAGAATCCTGATAAAGTTCCAGACAGGATTCAGAAGTTTGGACTATCAGTGGCTGACAAACAGGGAGATGAATAGTTGCCTGCCACACCCATTCATCTCCACCCCTTGCCTTTTATCCCTAGAGCTAAGGTGGGGCTTAGCAGCAATAACTCTTCTGTCCCAATGACCGGCCCATAGCATCCCACTGCTCTCCTCTCCTCAGGCACAGGACCCAGCTGTTCCTCCTCTTTCTCATCAACCACCTATTTGTGGGGGCTGTTGCCTCTCCATCTCGGGACTGATGGATGGCCCAGGCTCCACCTCTGTCTCCGTCTCTGACAGCTCCATTCCCTCTTCCCCACAGAGCCCTTCGATTGCCTTAACGCTGGCCTGAATCCCAATCCGCCTCCTCTGATTCAGCTGCTGGAGGGGCAGGCCACAACAGGACAGCAACTTTTAATTCTATTGTTATTTTATTTTATTTTATTTTATTGGACTTATATGCCGCCCCATCTCCGAAGACTCGGGGCAGCTCACAATTAAAACATACAATACAGTAATTATTTAAAAAAGAATTAAACAATTTGAGCCCAATAAAACCAAATTAAAATACTTAAAATTATCCCATGGCCCAGGTGAGGTAATCACAGCCCGATTTGGTCGAACAACCAGGTCTTTAAGTCGCAGCGAAGGTGCGGAGGTCAGGGGCCAGACGGAGGTCCAGAGGCAGTTCATTCCATAAGTCGGGGACCGCTACAGAATAGGCTCGCCGCCGGGGGACCGCCAGCCGACACTGACTTGCTGACGGACCCGAGGAGTCTCTGCCTATGTGCCCGACGGGCGGGTGGCGCCGATATCGGCAGGAGCCGCTCCCTTAAATATTGTGGACCCATGTCGTGTAGGACTTTGAGAAAGGATATTTAAAAGCATGTTTTACTAATTGCAATTCAGGGTTGCAGTCAGAATTTACACTGCCTGCTATGTCATTTAGTCACATCCAATTAGAAAGGTAGTGGTAACATAATTGTGGCAACTTATAGAATTAAATACTCACAGATTTTTAGCAGCTCCAAAGCCTCCAGGAAATACTACTGCATCATAGTCTCTTGCAGCAAGTCTAGCCAAGTCAATAATTTTCCCACGAGCAATCCTTGCTGATTCTGTTAAGACGTTTCTTAGAAGAATATAAATATAAATGCTTTTTGAGCATCCAATTTTAGAGTACTGCTTATCAATAGAGTTTAAAAAGAACAGTAGTGCCCAATTCCTTCACGTAACAAAAAACTTAAATTATGTAAAAAGGTGGAACTGAATGGAATTTTAACAGAATCACCACATTAAGTCTCAACCCCTTCTTCTTTTTTCTTTTAATTACATTATATATTTTCTGAAGACTAGGGCTTATTTTGGGATACAAAGTGCGATATTCATTCCATATGCCTGCTGTTACTAAGCGGCATTTTTACAAAGTCAGCTTATTGCCCTCAACAATCTTGGGTCCTCATTTACCTACCCGAGGATGGAAGGCTGAGTCAACCTTGAGCCTGGTGGGATTCGAGCCTGCACAATTGTAGGCAGCTGGATCTTAAGTGCAGGCATTTAACAGCCTGAGCCACCAAGGCCCCTTGATAGCACTGAAGTACTTGATAGTACTGAACTAGCTTCTTGAATAAAAAGCGAAACGTCTTCAACGTCTTGGTGGTGCAGGCTGTTAATAGCCTAGCACTTAGTTCCAGCTGCCTGTAATTATTGCAGGCTCGAATCCCACCAGGCTCAAGGTTGACTCAGCCTTCCATCCTCTCGGGTAGGTAAATTGAGGACCCAAGATTGTTGGGGGCAATTAGCTGACTTTGTAAAAATGCCGCTTAGTAATAAGCAGGCATATACAATGGAATGAAGGCTATTGCTGAGCGCATTGGGTTGTATCCCAAAATTGTGTCAGCCCTGAGTCTCCAGAGAAGGGCAGGATATAAATAGGAATTTTTTTAAAAAAGGAAAAAACAAAGTCCGGTTATCTTTCAAAAAAGCACCTTTGGGACAACTTGTTAGTAACTGCAGAGTTACTAAACCTATTTCATAAGCTATGGTAACATTCTAATGACTTGATTCCAGAACTGTGATCAGAATAAGGGAAAGAACCTCTGCCTCAAGAGAAAATGCTTCCAGATTACAGTTATCTCATGCAATATTTTAAACTTTTAAGCTTTTGACCTCTGGTGTTGAAAAAGACTTTAAGAACACTATGGACAGCCAAGAAAACAACAAATAAGATTATTGAACAAATCAACCAGAGTTCTCACTCAAGGCACAAATGATAATTTCAAATTAACCTACTTCAGACACAAGAGAAGACCCAGCTCTCTGGAGAAGTCTCCGGTGCTTGGAAAGGTGGAAGAGATGAGGACAACCACCAGAAACTTGATAGACTGTTACACTGATGACAGGGGCACCATTAGGGAGCTGAAGAACTAGGTTAGGGGTAGATCATCATGGAGAAAATCTAACTATGTGGTCACTAAAAGTCATCAACAACTTGATGGCACATCATTAATCAAGCATATATTTTAGTAATTCTTACCTCGATTCCCTGTCAGCTGGCTGCCCTCTGCTGTGATCAACAACATGCATCTGAGAAATATTTGGGGCATACATGTCAACATTGGCTCCTCCTCGGCTCAAATGAACCATTATCCTACATATAAATTTAATAAATTATGATTTGTCACATATTCAGCCAGATGTTCAGACTGGATTTGTTACTATTACTGTAATTCATCCCACGGTTAGCCAGGAGTTTAGACTGGTTTTGGGATTTTTATCAAATCCTTCCCATTGGCTTGGGATAGGCAGATGTTGATGTTGACGGCATTAACGACATCATCAAAACTGCTTTTTGCAATTTACTGATTTTGTCAATGCAGAGGGGGTTCAAGTGGTGCTCTAACGGACATGTTTAATCCTGCCTTCCAGCTCAGCCTGCCCTTCCAAGGCGCCTATTAATATTGGTAGCAACTTTGCTCTCTTTTGCCACAGTCTTTCTAGTTCTTTCTTCTATTCTGCTGTCTCCAGGTATTGCCATGTCCACTATCCAGACTTTTTCAGTATTTATTATCCTCAAAGTATAATAAAGCCAGAATGAGCCTAAATAAGTACTCCATTAAATGCAAGGTTAATTTAAAATGAAATGTTATTTTATTTACTAATGTTCCGCCCCTCTCATCTAGAGGCTACTAAATACTGATAGAAGGGAGAATGACATTCCAAAATATTCTAATGGAAAGTCACTTAATGCTGAAATGCTTTCTAGATAACTAGATTATCTAACAATCAGCTTTACTTATGGCAATGGAGGTTGTCCTACAACGTTAAAAATACACTTACGCAGCAGCTTCATGGATTTCAGTGCCATCATAAACACCACAACCAGAAAGAACCTGTAATAAGAAATAAAGATCAAATAAAATAGCCTTTTCTAGATACCTCCTAACCTTGCTAAATTTACTGAACTTCAGATATGACAGAAATAGTAGCCTGATTCAGCTTGAAGACCACAAAAGGTTATGAACCAACTTCAAAGAGGGAGCAAATATATCTGGAGATAAAATAATACACCCAGTCTTACAGATTATTTGCTTATACAAGTAATGTGGATTATTTTATTATATAAAGTATATATGAAATATGCGATTGTGGCAGCCTCAAGTACCTAGCTGAAGGAAAGTGGTTTGGCCTGTGGCAAAATCATAAGTTTGTTTTTACAAAAGGCACAAGATCAAGAGGTCATAGGCAGAAAAGGGGGAAATGCTAGAATGCACCTGTAAAATGACACATGCATTCCGACTATAGATACAGATTATTAAAAAAATAAGAAAAAGCCAAAAAAAAGGTGTTTTTATATTTCTGCTGCTGGAGAGAACATCACTTGGTTAACATGGAGTGGAAGAATGACACAGCCTGTCAAGTCCAGAGATTCCAGTCCTGAGGCCAGGAAGATCAGGAGGAGAAATCTGGAACAGCTTGGCAGAGCAGACTGTGTTGTGTGTATAGAGACTCACGTGCAGGACAGTGAAGCTTTATGAGTTAAAGGTTTTGTTGGGGAGCAAGACTGCAAGGAGAAAACTCACAAGAAATTTCTGTATCAATAGTTGAGATAAGGAGGGAGGAAGAAGTTATTATAAGTTACAAGCAGAAAGCAAGATTTGAGAGAGAGGAAGTACAATCTCCTATATTGTCTTTTTATTCTGTTCCATATGTGCATAGAAACACAGACTGGTTTGTAAATATTTCCACTTACATATCATACTGGATCACAGTATTTTATTAGTATACGAATCATAGCATCCACAATAAAATCCCTCATTTGTTTAAGCACTGGCTGTGTGTGTTGTACCAGATCATATCCTGACTGATCCTCCCATAGGGACAACCTATTCTTAGGAGGTCACATTTCAAATCTGACTGTTAACTTAAGAACATTCCCTTTAAATGAAGTAGTATTCACTGATCTTCAAATACTGGTGTAACTTTGCAGTTTTGTATGGAAAGTTCTAATGATTTTAATAATTTCTCCATTTCAAGAATGGTAATTTTCCTAAGAAAAAAATTGTTAGATATCCAGAAGCAGTTTATAAACCACAGAGAAGCAATGAATGAAGCAGCAGGAAAGATTTGATTTCCTTTCCTTTATTAATTTGTTATAAGACAACTATATTATTATATCTTAAATATTTCTGACATCTACATTCTGGTCTCTTATGTCTTATGATAAAGTAGGAACCCCTAAAATTATGGAAACAGAACAATTAAATGAACCAGTATTCAAAAACAGGACTTATTTCTTGGGGAAATATTAGGTGGGATTAAACATTAGTAAACCTATTGTAAGTCTTACCTACAATTTTTGCTTGTTTTCTGCCTCAAAAAAGATCAGGCAGAAATTCTGCCACATTTTCTACAATAATAGTGGAGGCTTAATAGCACAGCTGTAGGCTGTTCTAACATATACGTGGATGGTCCCAGAATGTTTAGACCTGTTCTCTTATAAAGAACTGGAGATACAGTTACAATTTAATAAGAAGTTCAATCAAGAATAATAGCTTACTTCTAAACTGATTTATATAGTGTTATACTGGCACATGCTCCTTTATGTAATACTGTATTGTCTATATACATAAAGTGTATCAACATAGAACAATTAAATGCTTTTCAAGTCTGTGACACCTTGGCCACCCCAGTGCAAGTAATCTGTAGCAATACAAACAAGAGTTTAGTTTAGTTTTATTGGACTTATATGCCGCCCTCTCTCCCTAGGGACTCAGGGCGGCTTACAATAAAAATAGCAATACAATTAATTAAAAATACATTAAGCAAGTGAACTAAATCCAATAAAGATTAAAACCCAATCAAATCTAGAAGAAATAAAAGAATAAAACCCCACCCCTTACCCTTCAGTCCAGGCCGGACTGTTGAAACAACCAGGTCTTTAGGTCGCGGCGGAAGGAACGGAGGTCGGGAGCCAACCGGAGCTCCAAGGGGAGTCGATTCCACAGGGTGGGTGCTCCCACAGAGAAGGCTCTACCCCTGGGCACCGCCAGCCAACATTGTCTGGCCGACAGCACCCCAAGGAGGCCCTACCTGTGGAAGCGCACAGGGCGACTGGAAGTCGACACTGGCAGGAGACGCTCCCGCAAGTATCCCGGACCCAAGCCATATAGGACTTTGTATGTTATCACTAAAAGATTAATACATAACATAGCACAATATTTTGAAGATTAAAATTAACCCCATTAAACATAAATCTTGAAGATGCCAAACTGTGACTGTACAGGCAGAGAAATTGGAGCAGAAATGCCTAACTCTGCCTCCCTAGCCCACAAGAGTTTTCCAGATGCTGTAAATCAGCTATAATGTTCAATGTAATAGGCCATTTGATTAATCACACTGAATTCTGTTGCACTTAATAGTAATCCAGACAAATTCAGGTTTGTCCCTCCACTCACTTTTTTTTGTCCTCTTTCTGTAGCCCGAGATGCTGCATAAAGTTGAGAGGTAATCTTTGAAAAAATTGTGCACTCTGCCATTACAATGCTGGTCTACAATTGGATGCCCAGGTTTCAGCCATTCACTTCAATAGGTGATTATGAGCAACTCACTAACATACCAAATAGACACTTCCTACAAGTGCTTTAAAAGGCAAATGAGTTTAAATATAGATAAATTACACTCAGAAGTAATTTATAGAGTTGCCACTGGGGTCAACTCAGCTTCGGATGATTGCAGGAATACAGACACATCTATGAGTTGACCCAGTGGTAACTCTACTAGTTACCTCTGGTGTAATTTATGTGTCAGGTGATTTTTTTTTAAATTACATTTATATGCCGCCCTTCTCCAAAGACTCAGGGCGGCTTACAATTTTGGGGATACAACCCAATGCGCTCAGCAATAGTCTTCATTCCACTGTATAAATGCCTGCTTATTATTACCAAGCGGCATTTTTACAAAGTCAGCTAATTGCCCCCAACAATCTTGGGTCCTCAATTTACCTACCCCGAGAGGATGGAAGGCTGAGTCAACCTTGAGCCTGGTGGGATTCGAGCCTGCACTAATTGCACTATTTAAATTCGTTTGTCTTAAAACACCTACCGTTTCCCTGAAAATAAGACCTACCCCGAAAGTAAGACCTAGCACTATTTTCTAAACCTGCCCTAATATAAGACCTACCCCGAAAATAAGACCTAGTGTAAATCTCCAGTTCCAGGAAGACTTTTCAGGGAGCAACCGTGCACCTGCGAAACACACACCCCCTTACACACTCACACCCACTATTTGGCACCATAAATATATAAGACCTACCCGAAAATAAGACCTAGTGTGTTTTTGGGAGCCAAAAAAAATATAAGACAGTGTCTTATTTTCGGGGAAACACGGTATATTAAGTGTCCATTTGGTATATTAAAAAATAGCGAGTAGCTTGACATTGCCTTGTGAAAAGTCGTGCGGCTTCTGGACTAATCCTAGGATTCCTTAATTCCCCAATGGCCGAGTCAAGCTAAGGTCGGGCAGATACAGTCACATACCACATACCTACGTACCTGTGTGGAATTTCACTTGGAACCAATCTTTAGGCGCCCCTCTCACACACCCACACACGCACGCGCATGCTCACACATCCCACACGCGCACCCATTCGACTCCCCAATTGCGGCAGACTCCCAGTCTTGGAAAAATGACCCCAACGCTGCAGTCTTGCCAAATAAATGTTTTGGTTTTGCCGCCGGACGGAAGCGTCTTTGGGGGCGGCGTCCGAGAAAGGCGGCTGCCGAGGGAGCGCAGGCTGAGTCCCGCGCCTCGCAGGGCGTTCTAAAAAGGGCCCCTCCTGGCTACGCTCCTCCTCCTCCTCCTCTTCTCCTCCTCCTGCTCCTGGCAGCCATGAGGCTGCCACCTTTGCCGCGGAGGCGAACTCACCACAGCTACTTTAGCCCCAGGGCGGTGCGCCGAGGAGTGAAAGGGCGCGCTGGAAGCTGGGGCTCCCTTCGAGAGCAACAGCACCGAGGACAAGAGAGGCGAGCGGACGTTCGCGCATTTAGCAGCCCACATCTTGACTCCGGGGGGGAAAACCGAAGCGCTGCCACGACCCGAAGCCTTGTGAGTGACTTCTCCAGAGGCTGAGTTTTAGAAGAGGAGGCCGCAGCGCCGCCTAGAGCTCGGAGGATTTATTCCATGTCACTGCCTTAGTTACGGCCTGGGTCGTTGCCGAGAGGAGCCGCTTGACGTTTGGCGCCGTGCCAGCTCCTCCAAATGCGACGTTAGCGCCGTCTGACCAGCCTCGCACCGGTTCTGAAGGGAAGCAACACGTTCGCACACCCATTCTATACAAACCATTCTGAGAGTTTGCACAGCGGACCAACCTGGTGGGATTGCCGCGGGCTGCAGCTTTGCACAACCCCTTGCAAGCACTATAAAAATCCCCACGTATTCATCGAACCAGTTTGGCAGCTGTGCCAGAACGACATGCTGTCGATTGGTTCTGCTCATCAATACACGAGAGTCCTTCTTTCCAAATCCGCCGCCATTTCCAGCTTCTTTCTCCCAGCTTGGAACGGGGCCGGATTTTTTTCTTCCAACATTCTCTAATTGCTGTTTCTAATTTTTTATTTTTTATGCTGCCTTTATTTATAATTTATTTATAATTAAGGCAGTGGACACAGTTAATACTTCTTCCTTGTCTTTTCCCCACAATACCCCTGGGAGGTGGGTTAGGCTGAGTGAGAGTGACCAAAGTCATGCAGCCAGCTTTCATGCCTAAAATGGCACTAGAATTCACAATCTGCAGGTCTCCAACCTATTATCTTAACAACTACACCAACTTTTGATATTTATGTGTCATCTCTTTCCAGCAAAGTAAGCCACATTGTCCCACTTGGCTAAGGAACGGAAACACTTATTTTTTTATAGGGCCTCAAGGGATTTTAGAAAACTAATTTCTTTTATGAACAATCTAATTTTTTACAGAATCAAAGAGCCTTCACCTCTTACTTGGATGCAGCAAAAACTATTCATTAAAATAACTTGATTCTTTTTCTATTTAGCTGAGAATTCAGATTATAGTGACATCTGTATCTTTCCACCATATTGCACTAATTTCACTTAATATAGTACTAAAAAACAAGGTAAGGAAGCGAGATGGAATAATTACTCTGATGAAATCAGAATGACATGGCCATCTAAAACAAAAAAATTAACTGTCTCAAAAAGAAATCAAATAGTTGTTTATAGTGATTAGAATTATATTTTTATTTTATTTTCTTATCCAGCAAAATAACATAGTATTGTGAGATGGGAAATGCTATTTGTTATTCTACCTCATGAAGCAAGCGGACTAACTTTTTGATGAGGCCTGATTTGGTCATATCTCCCAATTTATCATTTTCAAATATTGTTCAAAAAATATATTCTATATTGAATGGTATTTTGTCATATTTTTATTTTTAAAACTACTTTTTAAACAAAACAGGACTCAAGGGGGAAGGGGAAATAAACCAGGCCACAATTCCAGGGCAACATATACGAATAACTTCATTTATTCTAGCCTAGAGCATTTCTGTTATTAAACCAGTAGAATTTCTTCAAAATTTCTATTCAGGCTATAATATCAAACAAAAATTCCGAAGCACAACAGGTAACATACTAACAATGATTTTTATAGCATATGGAGTCCAAACACTTCCTATTAAACTTTGATCAGATTTTCAATTATTTCAAATAAGAGCTTTTGGTGAGCTACCATGGTGAATAGAACAGGACCCACTGCAACTGAGAGTAATGCAAGATTTGGGCTAACAAAATCTCTCTGGAGTAAGAAGAGATCACAAGATCACTATATGTACTATGGATAGCTGGGTTTTTTTAGCTGATGGAAAGAATTGCCTTTTTGCAGTCAGCTTATAATTGGCTGAGTGTGGCAGGATTCCATCATGCTTATGGCTGCTAATGTAATCTATGCAAACTCTTAAGTTTGACCCAGGCTCATCTCTTAATCAAATTTATTTTTGTTGTTGTTTAAAGATTGAGAACATTCAGACTGGCAAGTTTTATTGAAATCATTGGGTGAGTTTTTCTACAATCCTTTTTAAAAAAAGTTCAGTTACAAGTTTAAAGATTTGTAAGAAGAAAACATTGTAGCATTTAGAGCAAAAAGATTCTTAATGTTAGCTTTAGAATTGCTTAAACCAATTAAGGGCTTAGATGGACTTTGAAGTTAACTGAAGGGATCTTTTCTAGTGGGGAAGTGTTTATGTTTGAAAACACTAGAGGGTATCCGATAGTTCCTTTAAAAAGGGATTTTTTTTAAATGGGTACAGGAAGACTTCCAGTTATTTTTTACCTTTACAAAAGAATCAGAAGGTGTTAATGAAGAGGGACAAGTTCTGTCGAATAAAACTGAAACTGATTTGTAGGTGGACTAAAAAATAACTTACAAGAAAGAGATGGAAATAACAGATTTGCAAATGAAACTGGATGATGGTTTAATCATTGAAATCGATATATAAATAATAAACTAGAAGAGAGAGCTGGGTAATTTTTTTACACTGAATTTACCCAAGTGTTTTGCTGAAGTTTCCACACAGGAATTACACACAGTAGATTCACAAAAACACCAAGAATTTTGAGAGAAGACACAAGTAAGTTTCTACAAAGGATTTCTAGAAAATCTGTGGTTATTTTAGGACAATAAATGATTTTGGGTTTTTTTGCAAAAAGTATAAATCTGAATCTATTCAGTTCATTTTTTTAGTCCTTGTGTCTCTTCCCATTATTCCCCAATACATTTTATTTAATAGATGTGATTTTACATAAAAGGTCATTTAGGTAATCTGTAAATCACCAACACTGTGAGCCTCAGACATGGGTAGGAACACTTACGATTCATGCAGTCTACAACGAAATTACAATACATGTCTAACTGCAAGAAAAAAGCCATGGTTAGGATTTAATGACCATAGCTGTCCAGCTATTCAATTACTGAAAAAAGTGTACAAAAGATAAACTACTTTTTCCTAGATGCATTATTTCACATTCAAATCATCTATTAAAAAAATAGGCCACTTCAAAGGGCTATGAAGTTCTCAGTGAATACCACTGTTTAAATTTACACATTGAAAAAAAGTGCCGTGTTTCTATAAATGTACAGCTGATTCTTCCATAAAATCCTCACTACTGGAATCTTCCAAATTTTTCAAATCATTGTGCTCAGAATCTTCTGCTCTGCGTTTCATACCCCGTTGTTGTGAAATAGAAAGAATGTATTTCATGTTATAACAATTCCAATCACAACTGCAGAAAGAAAAAACATCATAAAAATAAGTCAAAAGCAATGCTAAACATGCCTGCATATACAGTACAGCAAATCATCAGAGGCAGTGAAATATATACATCACTCAATTATTCAACACATCATTCAATATTCTGAAGCAATCTGAAAGTCGTCATATGATACAATGTGCTACAATGTGTTATTTATACATAGTTTCTAATCAAATGTACAACTTTCCTTTCCACTTAGTTACTTCCAGTTGCGAGGTATTCTATAATATCCAATACTAGAGTAAATCAGGCAATCCTCTACTTTTTCTGCTGCCATTAGAAAATGTAGCTTTTGATATCATATGTATGGACTGTTGTTCAAAACAGTAACTTTGGGCTACAGAGAATGAATAAAGGCCCAAAGAGAAATCAGACAAAGCTGGCACTTACCCAGATTACAACCTGCCATATGTAATGGGGAAAAAAGGGAAAAACATGCTTTAAAAATAAAATGATCTTAGTGCTGCTTTTTATTCTCCTCAATTAAGTAGAACGGAATCAAACGAAATACTTACAGTTTAGAAAGATCTTCAAAATGCTTCTGAATGCTTTTCTGAAGAAACTGAACAATAGGCAGCAGTTTTTCTGATCTGCAAATGGACAAAATAGTCATTTTATAAACGAGGGCTGTGCAAAGCTCTTGAAAAAGAAGCATTACTATAAAAACTTTAGAACATTAAAACAAACATCCTTTGCAAGATTTTTTTTATTATTGAATAAAGCATTAAAAACAATGAATGTGGTGTGATCATCCTGACAATTCTGCTTGTCATTCATATCTATCGTACATAACATAAATACATATTTACATAGCATGTACATTTCAAAAATTTCCCATATTTCTAGTCTACTATCCTAACAACCTTATCTTATTTAAATTCTCAGTCCTTCCTTTTTCCCCACCATTAATAAAATTTATCTCATATTTTGTAATATTCAGTCTCATCCTTATTTTTAATTTCCAGTTAATTTGTCCATTTCAGCGCATATCCATATCTTTTTAATTACTTCACTTTCATCGGGAATTTCTTTATCTTTCCATTTTTGAGCATAAGCTAACCTTGCTGCCATAATCACATGTATTTATTAGATACATCAACTCCTTATTATCTCTCTCTGTACTGATTCCCAGCAGGAAAAATTCTTTAAGGTTTGTACTCAACCTTAAATTCACCAATCTCTTCTAACCATCTCTGAATCTTATGCCAAAATTCCTGGGCTTTCCTACACAACCACTATATATGATAGTATGATCCATATTCCTGGGGGCATTTCCAACAAACAGGCGCATTTTGATTCATCTTAAGATTTCTTTTACCTGGATGTACATTTCAGAGTAGTGAAACTATGCCATACACACACACACACACAAACACAGCAAAAAATGTCAAAACCATAAAAACGGTGAAGAATGCAGTTGCTTCTTGGTGCCAATGCACATTTTTTTCACAACCCTGGAAATAAGTCCTAGAAATGCTAAATATAAAAGCCCAAATGCTAATTTATATTTAATTTTCAAAGTATTAATGAGCTTGAAAAAAGTATCCTTAATGTATTACCAATAAAATAGCTAGTAGTTACAACAGACATACAGTAAACATGTTACAACTTTTCTTGGATATGGAAGTTTGAAGCATATGTGCTGCTTCCCTTGTATTCCAGTCTTCAGTCAAATCACCATAAACTGATGAAAAAAGAATGGAGTTTCACTGACATTCTAACTACTGGCCTTTTGCTGGTAGATATAATTCTATTTTTAAAAATCAACTAATAATATGTATTCTCTCTTTTTCAATCATATTAAGCTAAGCTCACTAACCTTGTTTTTAACTTGCATCCATGCAGCATGAGCAATTTCTGAGTCCACACGAGATAGAATTCCAAGTGACGAGATTTCTCAAAACAAGATGCTAAAAATTCTAGGACCTTTTCTATGTACAAGTCTGGAAGCGATGAGCAGACTATATCAACTATTTTTTACAACAAACAAGAGGATGTATTAGTTGACAACAAATGAATAAATACATCAAAACAGTTCACTTGTCACGATGTGTGCAGAAGGAAAATGTCTGCATTTTTAGCAAAGGAAACTTTTAGCAAGGAAATGCTATATTGCATGACACAATTCCTTTAACCAAGGGAATCTCATGAATAGTCTTGGATACAAACTGCCTCACAAACACCTCTGTGTTTGTCTACCTTTTGTGTTGCCAGTTTTATGCTTTTGTGTGTGGGGGTCTTTGCAGATGACATGTCCACCGGCTGGGCCAACTTTTTGTCATGTGATATTTAATAATTCTTCTACTCACTTAAAACACTCAAATTATATTATATTTCTCCTTCTCTTTAGCACACACACACACATCAAGTTTTGCTAACAACTTAGAAATTTAGGAAATCTTGTTTTCTGCAACCATCACGTCACCCTAGTAATAGTAGTCCAGCTTACTTTCATCATAGGGCACAGTTTCTAGAACCTCTTGAATCATTTTCTTCTCATTTAGTCGAAAAGCCATGACAATAGCCTTAGCGTACTCCTTTTGGTACAATACTTTACGAATATTTCTAGGCGTGATGTCAATCTCTAAGTCAAATGGATCAAAGGTGAGACTAGAGTCCAAAGAGTAGATAAGAAGACCTTCTGTAGTGGTTGCTGCCCAATCTCTTCCTGAAAGAGAAGTACTGTGATATTAACTAAAACTATGGAGATGGGAGTGTGCGATTCCACACCCAGTCACTCCTTAAGGTATTTCTATTTTCTCCCCTCCCGACGATCAGCTGTTCCTATGATCAGCTGTGTCCAGATTCCCCTCGCTTACTTACTGCTTTGCCCAGGCTTCTCTGAGGCCCAGGAAGGCAAAAAATGGAGGGGGGGGCGCAGCAAGCAGCATACCCCCCGCCCCCCTCTCCATTTTTTGCCTTCCTGGGCCCTAAAGAAGCTTCCTGGGAGCATAAACACCCCTCCCAGGAGGCTTCCCTGAGGCCCAGAAGGCCCCAAAATCGAGCACAGGGGGGGGTGCGCTACATGCCCCCCTATGCTTCATTCTTTTCCTTCCTGAGCCCCAGGGAAGGCTTCTGAGGGCAAAAACGCCTCAGCTTCCCTGAGGCCCAAAAAATGGGGGGGGGGGGGCAAAAAAAATCATCCATGCCCACCCAGTCACATGGCAATGTCCACCTAGCCACACCCACAGAACCGGTTGTTACAAAATTTGAATCCCACCCCTGTGTGGGAGGATAGGTGGACAGACAGAGAAACGAAGAACATTTTTCAAGTAATGAAAAGAACCCCTAAAAACCTACCAGTAGGTGAGAAGCGGAGGCATGTTACTCTTATTTCTGGTTTAAAATGCCGAGAACTCATATCACCTGAAAAGAAAGCAAAAAGCAACATGATTTCCTACAATAATTTCCTTGTACAAATGAGTGCTGACACCGTACATCGATTCTTTCTACAAAAGAAGTATGGCAAGAGAGAGAACCACACAGATACATTTACATTTCTTTTCTTAAAAAAAATGTATATCCCAACAAAGTCAAATTATTGGACAGGGCATTTCCTCCATCAATGTTCCCTCACTCAAACCACGACCACCCTGGGAAGTAAATGACTGTCCTTGTTCAACGTATTAACCAGTACAAATGTTTATGTGATGCCTACAGTTGTTACCATCACAGCAATCACTTGGAACATTTACATTTGTCAGTTGCCAACTTTACAGACCTTTAGCAAGCATACTGGGATCATAGTATTTATTGATCAAGCCGATTTTGTCTTGTTATGAATTATTCCAAATTAATTATTCCAAATCAGGCAACATGGGCAGGGTGACAAAACGAAGTGAGGGTGGGAGTAGTATATACATATACATAGTAAGGGCAGTAGTGAAAACACTAATGTTATTAAGTGCAAAAGTTACTAAACCATTGAATTAGCTAAAATAATCAGATAATGAAGAAAAAAATGTCATAAAACACTCAATAAATTGAAATATTCTCCAATGGCCATAACCTGGAGCAATGCTCCTCATTCCTCAGTAAAGACACTGGCTGATCTCCAAACTAAGACTCAATCATTTTGTCAAAATGAGAGGAAACAAAAGGACTTGTTTAAAACTTTGCCCTTTTCATCAGGAACATTTAAATAAATCTAATACACATGATTTGGAGACCTTTATTTAAAATTAACTAATACCTCTCTTAACTCCTGGAAGAGGAATGATAACGTCATCATCATCCCCATTTCCCTCTTCTATTAATGCCATGCTCCCAAACTCAGTCATCTTCCTGCGATCCAAATATTCCTGTAAAATAAAATATACAACAACATAGCCTATTTCAAATTCCAAATATGTTTCAGAATACTCCACTTACAGTGGGATGCTAAATCCCTTCTATTCCTCCTTAGAACCATAAATTGTGTGTAACTGATAAATAGATATAACAAAGACAGAACACAGATAAATAAGAACATCTTAATAAAAATGTTTCAGAGTAGACAATCAAATCAAAGACACAAATTTAAATTTGTATTTTTGTAAATTTGCATATTTTTATTTATTTATTACGGGTTTTTTAGCTTAATTCGGCTTGTTGCAATTTAATCCTATTTTAGTTAATCTAATTTATTGTGCTGTTTTTATCTGTGAGCTGCCCCGAGTCCTTTTGGAGAGGGGGCGGCATACAAGTCGAATAAATAAATAAATAAATAAATAAATAAATAAATAATTACTCAGTCAAATAATACATTTACTATTACCATAATTTAAAAATAATGTGTGGCAAGGCAAATAGCAAAAGTGACCATATTTTTATTTCATAAACTTACAAGATTTATCCCATGTCCAACACACACATACTTACCTGCATTGCATCTAAGGAATGATTGCAAGATATTTCAAACTTTTTAATGAGAATCTGCTCCTTGACATGATAAATACAAACATACTTCGACAGACCTCCTGCCAAAATGCACTGGCCATCAGCAGAATAGCACAGACTTGTAAAAGATCTGAAAAAAGAGGTTCAAATCAGTAATTTTACATGTATCACAAGCTCGGTACCCACAGAGTTTATAGTTCTCATCCCAGAGCAGTTACTGTGGAATAACTGCAGTCTACATCCTATATGATAGGGTTGGGAATTTTTCAAGCATAATTTTGTGCGATAATCCACATGTGCAGATATATTTGATTTAAATCTTACTCAAAACTTGTGAGATTTGAAAATCTAAAGAGATATTTGAAAAAAAATATCCCCATGTAAAATCCAAACAAGTTGAACACCTTCCTGACTTGTTCACTTTATTTCTTTATAACCTTTGTTGGTTAAAGAGATATAAAAAAAGTGCTGGGACATCTCAGAAATTCATTCAAGGTTATGTTTCAAATAAAGCTTCGGTTGAACTAAATCTTCAAGATTCCTTCCAACCTTTACAGTCCATGATTCTATAAGCTTCTTCTAAGGGTTCCACCAAAAATTTTCTATTTTCGTATTTTCTCTCTGGCTGGAAATTGATTTAAATAAATACCTATAATTTTAGGATTAAATATTCCAAAGAAAACCATAGAAAGCATTGTGAAGCAAATCTCTGCACTCCAATATTAAAATGAGCCTACAGTAATAAAATTTGAACATTCAGATAAAAGATTTCACCAACTGTAATAAATATCAGTACAGGAAAAAAAGATAAAAAGATCATAAATATTCTACCCACTTGCCCTTAGCAGCTTGCTTGGCAGTTATTTTGTCCAGTTCTTTCCTCCCCATCTGAAGGTCATGTCGCCCCATAATTGATCCTGCTTGCATTGCATTTTCATGATCCCAGAAAGTGATCTGCCCATCCAAGGAAACTACGGCAAGCTCATTACCATCCGGACGAAAAGCAACAGCAAGGACTGCAAAAATCATGAGTGAAATCCAAGGCAAGCTTTATTTAAGTTCCCTTCCATTGCATGCATTTCGATTGCATCACCTCCCTCAAACGATTATCAGAGACCAATTGTTATATTTTAAATTTCCACAAAACATAAGTTTCCAGAGTTTGTAAAGATGGTCCTGTTTCTTATACTAAAACACATGCGCAATACGGGTGAGATTCAAGGTGTTAACATTAACATACAAAGTCCTCCATGACATGGGTCCGCAATATTTAAGGGAGCGACTCCTGCCGACATCAAGTACTAACCGCCCTGTGCGATCACATAGGCAAGGACTCCTTGGGGTCCCGTCGGCTGGCCAATGCCAGTTGGCGGTCCCCCGACGACGAGCCTATTCTATTGCGTCCCCTGACCTCTGGAATCAGCTTCCCCGGGGCTCCGTCTGGCCCTGACCTCCGCCTTCGCCGTGAATTGAAGACCTGGTTATTTAACCAAGCCGGGCTGTGACCCTTTGGGGGGGGATGGCTTTTATTATAGTTTTATCGTGTATTTATGTAATTGTATCTTAATGGGGCTTGTTAGTTTAATTCTTTTTTAATTATTTATTGTTTTCTTGTTTTATTTGTGAGCAGCCGAGTCTTCGGAGATGGGGCGGCATACAAGTCTCATAAGTAAATAAATAAATAAATAAATAAATAAATAAATAAATAAATAAATAAATAAATATAATTTCCCATCCGATTAGTTGGTGGTTTGTGCAGCTATCACCCGCATGATATTCAGAAAGGTAGTGAGAGTTCTCACAGGTCTCGGGACAGAGTGGTGGTTGAGTCTCTCTATATATGGTATTTTATCATTATTCAGACTTTGCTTTCTGGATGCTTACACTGTTCCTTGCTTTACATCAGAGGTGGTATTCAGACAGTTCTGGAGAACTACCGTGTTTCCCCGAAAATAAGACACTGTCTTATATTTTTTTTGGCTCCCAAAAACACACTAGGTCTTATTTTCAGGGTAGGTCTTATATATTTATGGTGCCAAATATTGGGTGTGAGTGTGTAGGGGGGGGTGTTTCACGGGTGCACGGTTGCTCCCTGAAAAGTCTTCCTGGAACTGGAGATTTACACTAGGTCTTATTTTCGGGGTAGGTCTTATATTAGGGCAGGTTTAGAAAATAGTGCTAGGTCTTACTTTCGGGGTAGGTCTTATTTTCGGGGAAACACGGTAGTAGCGGAAATTTTGAGTAGTTCGGAGAACCGGTAAATATCACCTCTGGGTGGCCCCACCCCCATCTATTCACTGCCTCCTGAGTCCCAGCTGACTGGAGTCCCAGCTGATCGGCTTGGGTCGTCTTTTGTTGCCCTGCACAGGAGAACGGAGCTGGAAAGCAAGTTAGTGGGGTGGGGAGGAATGGAGATTTTGCAGTTAAATCCTTGCCCTGGGGTGGGGTGGAAATGGAGATTTTACAGTATCCTTCCCCTGCCACGCCTACCAAGCCATGCCCACCAAGCCACAGCCACAGAACCGGTAGTAAAAAAAATTTGAATACCACCACTGCTTTTACATTTTTAAATATAAGCCATTCAAGAGTTATTGGAGTTACGCAACCTCTAAATTGTATTAAATAAATAAATAAAAAGTAAAACTCATAAATTCATTTTAATTTGGACAAATATTGGGCTTGTTTTGGTTTAATTCTTTTTTAACTATTTATTGTCGATGTATGTTTTTAGTTGTCAGCCGCCCCGAGTCTTCGGAGATGGGGCGGCATGCAAGTCCAATGAATAAATAAATAAATAAATAAATAAATAAATAAATAAATAAATAAAACTCAATTCAGACTCATTAATAAAAATTGTGTCATGGGGAAGTTTTTGTTCCAACACCAGTGCTCTGAGGTCTCCATGTAATTTGGCTTCACTCCACTCTGCTCCATAATTATTGCAAACATCACTCAAACAAGATAAAGATAGTCATGACATTTCAACACTTACCATCAGAACTCAGTGTTAGCGTTTCTTTGGTCCTCCAGCTATCTAGCATGTCCCACAATCTGACTGTTTTATCCCAAGAGGCACTTGCCAGAACACACTTCACTGGGTTAAAACACAGACTACTGATGGGGCCTTCATGACCATCTAATACCTAATGAAAAAAAGTATCTATGTAACAGTGGGAAATAATAATAAAAATTCTTGAAATATATTTATCAGGATTCAACCAAGGGGGACATTTTATGTGTATGTTTGCATTTCATTTTATGCACTTTTTTCTTTTTCTTTCTCTCTTTGTTTTGTTCTTTTTTCTTTCTTTTCTTGGATTTTGTATTTTAACTTTGAAATAAGTAAAACACTTATAATTAAAAAAAGGAAATCATCATTTATTTTATCTATGGGCTACTGAAGAGTCCAGTCCAATCCTTACAAAACTGCACCACCTTTGGATGCTTGGCACCTGACACTTACAATGTCCTGCAGTCATGTGATCATGATTTATAACTTTCCCAGCAGGCTTCTGACAAACAGTCAAAGGGGGGGGAAAGCTCTATTTGTTTCACTATGTGATTCACTTAACAACTGTGTGATTCATTTAATGACCATGATGATTTGCTTAATAACTGTGGGAAATGGTTGCAAAATCAGGAGCTCTATAACCGTATCTGGTTTTATTTTTTTCACGTAAATAATCTGCTTAAAAATTCATAGGAATTCAATGTTTGATTTTAATAATCACTTAAAATTGTACTAATAGGACCTCATCTTTAACTGATAAGAATAACATTTGTGTCAAAATGGATTACTGCAAGCACCATAAAAAGTATCTGTGTCTTACATCTAAAAGTCGTCCACTCTGCACAGACCACACAAATACTTCAAAAGAATCCTGGGAACCAGCTGAAACGATTTCTCCACTGGAGTCTACAGCTAAGCAGGAAAACTGTGTTGGTCGCGGGGAAGTGAACGTGCGGAAATTGCGGTACCTATCAAAAGGCAAGAATAATATATAAAACTATTTTTTAGACTTAAGTTAAAAACCCCTAAATGCTGGAAAAGAGCAATTAATGACATAAAATAATGTTTGACTAGGCTGTTCATTATGCTTCTGCACAACAACCTAGTACAGGTTACGAATGTAATGGAGCCTGGCCATTCCATTTGGAACCCAAGGATTCGTGGGAGTGAATCTCATACCTTGAACAGGATCACTCCCTTCTTTTGTCCACGCATTTTTTTTAAAATTACATTCATATGCTGCCCTTCTCCGGATCTTTTTGGGATGCAACCCAGTGTGCTCAGCAATAGCCTTCATTCCATTGTATATGCCTGCTTATTACTAAGCGGCATTTTTACAAGGTCAGCTAATTGCCCCCAACAATCTTGGGTCCTCAATTTACCTACCCCGAGAGGATGGAAGGCTGAGTCAACCTTGAGCCTGGTGGGATTCGAGCCTACAGCAGTTGTAGGCAGCTGGAACTTAAGTGCAGGCAATTAACAGCCTGAGCCACCAAGGCTCATTTGCTAATTGAATGCAAGGCTTGTTAAGTGCACATGTATTTTAGGGTGGGGAAGACCAGGGGGGGCTAGTAATGGAACAGGCCACCTAAGACCACCCAAGGCCTCCCCAACCCACTAAAATACCTCATGCTCCCCAAAATTGCTTCTCCTCCCAAACCTGCCACACCAGGTCACTTACTGTGTGAAGATCTAACAAGCAGTCTCTTCTCCAGCCTCTCAGCTACGCATGTCACTCTGCAACTCCATTTTGGTGTGTGCAAGCCTCTCCTGGCACTCTGCTGGCCAAAATGGAGCTTCGGAAGGGTGGATCTGCCCTCCTAAGCTCCATTTGGCCGGCAAAGTGTAGGACGAATGTTGTAATGTTTGTAAGGGCAAACAACTGCCATGGTGCTGCAAGATGT
Source organism: Naja naja (assembly GCA_009733165.1). Classification (NCBI taxonomy): domain Eukaryota; kingdom Metazoa; phylum Chordata; class Lepidosauria; order Squamata; family Elapidae; genus Naja; species Naja naja. The sequence continues at coordinate 3,503,319 of CM019152.1, forward strand.
ATAGTTCTGGGACTTGTTCATAAACACTACGGGGTGCTTATCATGTAACTTCAAATATTCGCTAAGGGAACGCTCATAACCTGGGGATGTCTTCTTCAATCATGGAATATGATTTTTATAGAGGAGGCTTCCAAATTAGATTAACTAATACAATTAGATTGATACAACTGTTGAAGAGAACACAATCCAACTGGTTTAATGGAAAATTGCATCTTCAGACATTAATAAAGAATACACTAATCTTCCGATGTCTACTCCAAGGTGGACAAAACTAAAAGTAAGCAAGTAAAATAATAAGCTTACCTGTGAAGATCAAATGCCCGCACAGTTCCATCAAGAGAAGCACTCAAAACAACATATCCTGAACTGGTAAATGTTACAGCAGATATGATGCTGGTATGCTCAGTAAAGGTGACAAAGCAGAAGCCACTGCTGGTATTCCATACTTTCACCTGAAATGGAACAAAAAGCTCTACATCAGCCTGAGATAAATTAAACCTTTTCAGTAATTGATTAATGATTTAACTTGGAGAGATTACTATTGAAAGAACATTCCAATACATCACCTTTAATAATTACCCTGGCAGGGAGGTTTACAAATCATATTTTCAACAAAAAATACAGAATCATCTCTTTAAAAGCTGGTATGCCCATAAGTTTCAACAGTTGTTCATTTTTATCTTACCCTTTTTATATATCTCAAGGCAAAAAAACAAACCAGATGTCATGCAATTCTGCTCCAACCAAATATTTATCTTTTAAAAAGTAGAACCAGTCTTTTATAGCCCAACAGGATTAAACAAACATATACGACATATTACTTTCTAATCCCTAGGTATATTGATTAGAGTTGGGGAAAAACCACTCTACTCTAGAAAAAACAAAACATCAATTCATGAGAACATAACCATAACTCAAGAGATAAAATTAGACCCTATCATTCCAATGTTAAATTAGCAGTAAAGTATATATTAACAGTAGTTTAATATTATATATAACAGCATACTCAGCATTTTTATAATGCTGACTTCACAAAACGTTATTTATAAGCAAAGTTAAATTTAAAAATTTAGACTGTTTAAACCCTCAACAAAAAGACTGAATTAAATGTTTTATTGTTTTCCAATGGTTCTGTATTGTTAGTATTTTTTAAATCCCACAATTTATTTTAAATATCACAAATATTTTTAAGATTTAATATTCCAAAATAATTTAATATATGCACATGCTAAATTGTAATTTTTAACATGCATGGTGAATTATGAAACTGCATACTTAATTTCTGACAATTAACATGAAGATATATTTTTGTCATCGTCACATTTATTTCTACATTGTTTTATATATTACTTATCCTTAAATACACTTAATAATATTTCATACAATAACTACTGTTGGATTTCCTTAATAAGATTGTTTTGATTTGTCAAAGATAATCTCATAGGTCTTGACAACTGTGATTTGTCAAGGTTAATCTGACTAGCACTTGGATAGGATAACAAGATACAGGCTTGACTGGAAAATCAGAAAATATATTTGAAGAAGGCAATGGAGAATCATTTCCATATTCTATTTCTAACAGATTTAGCAAAAGAATGCAACAAATAATGGAGAAAAATAACCTTGATGTTTATCTCTGTAACATAAATATTAAAAAACAAGTCACTTTCCTCAATGCAAATTCAAATTACACCAGTGATTGCTGGTTCTTAAACTGCCCTCTCATACTAATCAAGTATTTCATGCATTCTAATGTGATTTCTGCATCCAAAACAGTATTGTGATGTTAGGTGTTTTAATTGTAGAATGTTAATGTAATAGGTCACCCCTTTAATATTATTAACAAATCCTTTCTTGGTCTTCTTAAACTATATACTAAGACTTTTTAAAAATCAACATTTTAATCAACAGGCTTACTTTTCCATCATCCCCGCCAGTAACTAAGTACTGCCCATCTGGTGAATATGCAAGTGATACCATGCTGTTAAAATGGCCTTGCTGTTTCAGCACATAGGACTCACTTTGCCATTCCCAAACCAAGAGCTGTCCCAGACCTGTCGATAAACAGAAAGGAAATGTGATCAGTGGAGATCTCTGAATGTACCGGAAAGCGTCTAACCTTGGTCAAATAGAGAGGACAAATGAGGAATGAATCACAAATATTTTCACTGCTCCTTCATTTATTTGCAAATCATTCCTCATTGAGGAATTCATTAAGAGGGTTAGAAAGATTGGACAAGATGTATTTGATGAGGTAATGAAAGAAGTGAAAGGCTGTTAGTATATATCTCCGTGAGGAGAAACGAGTGCAGCCAGGAAAGCGTGAGTAGAGACAATGAATGATACACTTGACATGAGGAATATACTGAATACAGAAAACGTTGGTTTTACTATCAGTGAGGATTTAGCAGAGTCCAAAAACAGTCCGTGTCATACATGAAACAAGTCAGTCAGTATCTTAATGCTATTCCAAATATCAATATGCCCTTGTCCTTACCAATCAGCAGGCACAGTTCGTCGTTTGTCAAAACAGTAGCAAACTTTCATCCAATAGTCGAAGTCAAAACACGGAGAACCATAAACAGTAGGCAATCAACAGAGAGATAGAGCAGAGAGAGAGAACCAGGTTTCTGGCTCCATCTTATGGCTGGTTGCTGTAGCCACAGCCAATCACATTCCAGCTACTCTTAAAGTGACATACACTTTCAATCCTGGCTTATATATTACAAACCCAAACGTTAGGTTTAATAAAACAAAAGGGAATGTTCGAGTTGGAGACATCATGTACACAAAATTTATTTGCAAGGATAGAAGGCATGGAGAATTACAATTTTGGTATAAACTTAAATTAGATATATTTCCTCTCCTATTTTTTCTTCTATTATGCCTTAATTTCTTTCTCTATTTTTTACATTCTTTCTCGGCTTTGTTTACATGGCTTTATACTAAAAGAACATGGCATCCTGGGTATAAATATGGGCACCGTATTTTTTGCTCCATAAGACGCTACGAACCACAAGATGCACCTAGCTTTTGGGGAGGAAAACAAGAAAACAAAAAATCTGCCTTTGCCTCCCAGCCCCAGCATATGGCTCGTCAGGGCTCTGCTCCTCTGCTCATTTCAGCCAAAAGCTTTTGAAGCTATGGAAGAAATTTCCCGTAGGTGAGGCTGTCCCCACAATGGATCTTTTTCTCCTGGGACCCAGATCTATTCTATTGCTGCCACCACCTAATGCCGCAATCACTGCTCACCACTGCCACCTATCGGCAGTTGGATCGGCCTCCTGGAATACTGCCAATCAGCTGTTCCAGGTGGTTATCGCCACCACTGCCGTTTGCAATGCAAATGGTGGCAGTAACAAGCAGTTCACGGCTGCCTGTTGCTGCCGCCACCCAAAGCCCCTCTCCCCTGTCACTGTGGCCCGGTCTGTAACACAATATTCAGTCCATAAGATGCACAGACATTTTCACCCACTTTTGGGGGACAAAAAAGTGCGTCTTAAAAATACAGTATTTATGTACAAATCAAACTATTATTTTAACACTATTACATAAATAATAGTGGTGCCGTCCGCGACTCAATGTCGCTTGGCGGTGACCTGTGGGAGGGCCTACTCTGTGGCGGTCCCCACTTTATGGAATCTTCTTCCGCCGGAGCTCCCGTTGGCTCCCAATCTCCGCACCTTCCGCCACGAGTTAAAAACCTGGTTGTTTCTACAATCCGGGCTGTGCTGACTCTTTGGGGTTTGTTTATTTTAACTTTGGGGCTTTAATTCCAATTTGGCTTATAATTTGTTTAATATGTTTTTAGGTAATTTATTGTTATTGTTGTATTTTAGCTGTGAGCTGCCCCAAGTCCTTTCAGAGAGGGGGCGGCATATAAGTCGAATGAATGAATGAATGAATGAATGAATGAATGAATGAATGAATAAATAAATAAATAGGCCCTCCCAAATCCATAGAATATCTTAGTTATGAACCTGCACATCCAAAGGCAATCCAGTCACCGGTATTGTTGATGGAAATAGATGCAATTCTCTGGTCTGAAATGCTGAACAAAATGAAGAAAAAATTAAATACAGGTAGTCCTCAACTTATAACAGTTCACTTAGTGATCGATCAAAGTTACAACGGCACTGAAAAAAGTGACTTATGATCATTTTTCACATTTATGACCACTGCAGCATCCCCATGGTCATGGAATTTTCATTTGGATGCTTGACAACTGACTCACATTTATGAAAGTTGCAGGGTCCTGGAGTCATGTGATCCCCCTTTGCAAGTTTCTGACAAGCAAAGTCAATGGGGAAATCAGACTCACTTAACACCCGTGTTACTACAGTAATTTAATAGTAACAACTGCAATGATTCACTTAACAAATGTGACAAGAAAAGTGATCAAATGGGGCACAACTCACTTAATAAATTTCTCATTTAGAGAAATTTAAATTTTGGGCTCAATTGTGGTCATAAGTTGAGGATTGCCTGTAGATCAAAAACATGTCTTTCTCTCTGTGTGTATAAAATTAAATATATTATTTCAAAAACTTGTGGCATCACATTTTCATCACGTGATGTATCACAACTGTTTTCCCCTTCGCTAAAATAGGGGTGGGCGTGGCCAGCATGTGACGAATCTGGCCTGCAGGCTGCAGTTTATAACACCCCTGCACTAAACAAAAGATGTTTTTAAACAAAACCGATGAATTATTATTTCTTTAATATTATACGTATCCTCAATGTTTAATATTAATATTAGCATTAACCTTAAAGAATGGATGAGATTGAATTCTGGCAGCTCATGAAGATGAAAAATTCCAGAAGCAAATCCAGTGACCAACAGATGGATTTTCTTGTGATAAGCCGCAGCTGTCAGGGTGTTAAAATCTCCTTCTTTATTGAAAAAGTATCTGAACACATAAAGAATACAAAAATTATCAGATGCCTTTTTATATAAGAACAAATCATCCAATTACCTTTCAAAAGTAGTTTAACAAATAGGAAGCAGTACGTTGGTAATAAAATGCTGTTTTTATGTTAGGGTATCAAGAAAAGAAAATAACATTAACAATATGTTAATATTTGTCATGTCACTAAAGATTAAACAATAATCATGAGTCTTAAGTTAAAATGATGAGCAGAAAAGCATCAAGTGTTTGCTGTCTTAAATTTTAGCAGTCTGTCTATTACAGCTTTAAGAATCTATTAAATTTAAATGGAAGTGTGTGTTGTCTTTTTTTCCTTATAACCATCACTTTAGTGGGTGGCATATTTGATTAAGATTTTAGATTATTTTATTCAACTATTAGTTGCACGAGCACCTGCAGCATACTTTTATTACTGCTCCCAGTATATATTTACCTAAATGACTGGAGAGAATGCATAATAGCATGCACTTACATTGCCAGAGGATAGAGACCCTCCGCTGCATTCCTATTATCCTCCTGATTTTCTGGACTTCAATTAATAGACTTTTCACTCTTTGCCATCCTTGCTGGTAATGTTTGCAGTTGAAATCCAAAACACCGTGGTGTGGGGGATGTTAAATAATGCAAGAGCAATTGTTTGTCTGAAACTACTATAGCCCATACTTTTAAGACTTCTACTTTAAAAAATTGATTGCAGTGATTTGTTAACAATTCTTCCTAGTTCAGGCTTCTTGAAATTCAGTGAGCTGTACCTCACATCTTATGCGCCATGCAGAACAATAATCTGATTACAGGTACAGCAACATTAGATTCTTTTTACTTTTTGTCAGTAACGGTGAGATCAACAAAGACAATTTTGATATTTCTTAACAAAACTACTTGCGGGTACTTATGGGAACGTCTCCTGCCAGCATCGACATCCCTTTGCCCTGTATGCTCCCACAGACAGGGCCTCCTTGGGGTGCCGTCGGCCAGACAATATTGGCTGGCGACCCCCAGGGGTAGGGCCTTCTCTGTGGTAGCACCCACCCTGTGGAACCAACTCCCTTTGGGGCTCTGATTGGCCCTGGACCTCCATTCCTTCCGCCGCGACCTGGATTTTTCAGCAATCCGGCCTGGACTGAAGTGGAGTGGGATGGGTTTTTTAACTGTTTTTAGATTAGTTTGTGGGTTTTAAATTTATTGGGCTTAATGTTTAATAGTACTTTATCTAATTTATTTGTATTCGTATTTTAATGTTGTGAGCCGCCCTGAGACCTCAGGGAGAAGGGCGGCATATAAGTCCAATAAAATAAATAAATTTATTTATTTATTTATTTATTCGACTTATATGCCGCCCCCTCTCCAAAAAGGATTCGGGGCGGCTCACAACTAGAAAATACAACAATAAATAAATTAGTTAAAAGCATATTAAACAGATTAAAGCCGAATTAAAGTTAAAACCCATAGTTAAAATAAAACCGACCCCAGAGAATCAGCACAGCCTGGATTGTAAAAAGAGCCAGGTCTTCAAATTGTGGCGGAAGGTGCAAAGATCGGGGGCCAGCCGGAGCTCCAGCGGAAGAAGATTCCACAGAGTGGGAGCCGCCACAGAGTAGGCCCTCCCCCGGGTCGCCACCAAGCGACATTGAGTCACAGACGGCATCCCGAGGAGACCCCGTCTGTGCGCCCGTACAGGGCAGTTGGTATTTGATGTTGGGAGGAGTCGTTCTCGTAAGTAACCTGGACCCATGCCATGCTGGACTTTGAATGTTAATACCAAAACCTTGAATCTCACCCGGAGGGCAACCGGAAACCAATGTAGGTCACGCAGGAGGGGTATAATATGGGAGTATCGGGAGGCTCCCATCACTACCAGCGGCGCATTCTGCACCAGTTGAAGCCTCTGAGTGGTATGCAAGGGCAGTCCTAGGTAGAGAGCGTTACAGTAGTCGAGTCGGGAAATAACGAGCGCCTGAGTGACTGTGTGCAGGGCATCTCGGTCCAGGAATGGGCGCAATTGGCAAACCAGCCAGATCTGGATAAAGGCCCCCCTGGCCACGGCCCCCACCTGCTCCTCCAATTTGAGCCGTGAGTCCAGGAGGACCCCCAGATTCCATGCCCTGTCCACGGGGGGCAACACCTCCTCCCCATGACCAAAGATGGAATATCCAAGCTGGACCGAGATGTCAGTATGCACAGCCACTCTGTCTTGGCTGGATTGAGTCGAAGCATGTTCCTGTCCATCCAGATCCGCACCGCTTCCAGACAACGGGACATCACAGAGATGATGAAAACTAGAATTCCTGGGTCCTCCTCATCAGTAATATAGAAATTAATACATTAGGTCTTCAGTTCAGAAGGCTAATTATAACAACCTGTTTCCAATCACTTCCACCATGTTAAAGCATCCCAATGTAAAGGTTAACCACAAAATAAACCAGTTAGAAATTCAATAAATTCCTCTTATAAATTTCTTTCATTAGAAACTCACTTACTTGGCAGCACATGAATATTTCACTTTTTTCTTGTTTTGTTTTTCATTTCCACTGGTTTTTCCATGAATCTCTTTGTCTCTTTGTGTTTCTATCAACTCTTCATCTAGGTCTTTTGCTGATTCTGCCTGGTCAGTGGGATGGCTTTTGGAAGTTCTAGTTATCAGACCATTTAGTTCTGTATCACACTGCCACACACACAAAGCCCCATCACGGCTAACAGTGTATAACTACAATAACAAAGTATAATTATCAATTGGCAAAAAGGAAAATAAAGGAACTGTGCAGGAATTCCAAAATCACAAAATGCTGCTTCTAATCCTATACTCTATTTTAGTGTGAGCATGTCATCTCTGGTATATGAGGGAGAAGCTTCTTGAAATATTTGGCTGCATGACATCTGGATTGCATTTGTTATTATATTATATAATTATATTTACACTGGATCTGTGCATAGCACTTAAGGACAGAGAATCGGGCTGTACAGCACTCCAAATTCAAAGGGAAAAAGTGGTTGGAGTACTTGGGGTATGCTCATCTATCACATGCCTGCAACTCTTTCAGCAATTGCAACCCCTTCCCAGGCTGCTCTCTGCAAAATCAATGTGATGCAGGAGGAAAACATTTAAGGGATAGTATAGAAATGTAGGATGTGCTCATCTGTATGCTTCAAAGCATCCTTTTCCTTTTGAATCTGCACAGCCCTAATAGATAACTGGACATGTGCATTCATTAGTTGTTTAAGTCCAAAATCTATAGTGCTAATGGTTTATGGCTTTTCAGAACACTATATCAACTTCCACCATATTTAAAGTGTTACCCTACCCACTAATGCAGGGTGTCAAACTCACGTTGTCACGACAGTGTCATGTGACAAATCAGGACTTTCCCCTTTGTTAAACCAAATGTGTGTGTAGCCAGTGCGTGACACATTCAGCCCATGGGCTGGGAGTTTGAAAGCCCTGCACTAATGCATTAACACTGTAGTACATACACAGGCACAAAAACATAGAGAGCTTGAAAAATATAGACCTCACAGGGATTAAATCAAATAAATACTAACCAACTACATTAACATAATGTAAAAAATGTGAAAGGTACATACATCCAAACTGTTTTCTTCAAAAAAACAGGCAACAATTGCATCTTTATGACCTCCTAGTGCATAATAAACCAGATTGACCCAGCGTTCAGCTCCAAACACCCATGTTGACATATCTTTGCTGCCCACTGCAAAACATCTGAAAAGAAAAGTTACTTCATCATTATTCTCTAAAGTCTATGATAATTACATAGCTGTGGGTAAGACAAATTACTCATTCCAGCTAGCTATCCCCTAATAGCTTTATGCACTGGGAAAAAGACTGATGAGTTCACATAAGTTAACCTCATTTAACAACTGCTCAGTTACAAGGATGATGAAAAATGTGGCCACTCTCACATTTATGACCTTTGTAAAGAAGAGGAAAGCATAAATAAATGCACTTAGCAACTGTTTTGTTTAAAGCAAAGTTCTTCCTTCAGACTATGATCCTTCCCCAGCTTCTTATACTCCTTCCTGATGTTGCTGTCATTTGGCATTGCTACATCTATCACCACTGCTGTCTTTTGGTCCTTGTCTACTATCATGTCTGGGTTGATTGATTAGTACCTGCTTTTCTGTGTGGATCTGGAAGTCTCACAGTATCTTAACTTTCTTGTCTCCATGATCTTCTGTGGGATTTCCCATCTGGACTTAGGAGGGCCTAGCGCAGGGGTCTGCAACCTTAAACACTCAAAGAGCCATATTGTCATGCCCCTAGGAGTCTGAATCCTTGGAGGACAACAAACAGCTGACAGGGGAGTGGGAGTGTGACTCCGTTAGCTGTGGAGGAAACTGGGGAAGGGCAAAGTCTGGCTGGGCAGAACAGGGGAGAGGTAGAACAAGGGAGAGGGAGCTCAGAGGAAGATCCAGGCCCACCCCTCTTCATCCTAGGGCACACAGGGAGGAACAGAGAACAATGTGGGTTGCGTGGCTTACAGGGGAGGAAAGGGCCCTGATTCCCTTCATTAGCCACACCTGGGAATGAGAGATTAAAAGAGATGCAAGCTGAGTGCGGTGTCTGCTGGGAACAAACGAGAGTTTATCTTGTGTTCACTTTGGTTATCTGCGTTCCTGGCATCCTCCCAGCCGGGTTGAATTACTGCTGTTCCTTCACGTCTGGAATTCCTTTTCTTGCCCTGCCGGACTAATTACCTCACCTTGCCTTGATTGGACTTATACAGTTTTTGTTGACCACGTTTTGGACTTGATTCTCTGCAGCCAAAGGCTGTTCCTGGGAGAGTTTTTCTCCAGCCCAGAAGGTAACCAGGACATTGGGGGGAAAGTTGGAACTAATAAAGGGATGCCTACTGATTATCTGACTGTGTCGCCTTTGTGCCACACCCCGGGTCATCACACATATGGACCCGTTTCCCACAGAAAACAGCAGGAGCCACAAAACCTGGGTGGGCATGGTCAACACATCACTCACTCCCCCCAGTCACATGACCCCCCCCCCAGCCACGCCTACCCAGATTTTGTGGCTCCTGGTAATTTCTTTTCTCTGGGAAACAGGTATCTCTCTCTCTCTCTTTCTCCCCCCCTCTCATCTCTCTCTTTCTCATCTCTCCCCCTCACAGGTGTGTGTGTGTTCCCTCTTGAACCATTTCCAAAAACAGACAAGGGTTGGGTTTTTGGTTGTTGTTTTTTTTTGCTGAAGTTGTTCTTTCTTCTTCTTTGGGTGCTTTTTACCATATGATTTAAATCAAGAGTCATTTCAGGTTCCCAGATAAATGAAGCTCTTTCGTCCCCCTGCTGTGGCTCCCTGTTGGTTGAACCCACCACTGCCTGGCCCCGCCCTGCACCCTCCCCTCCCCCTCACTCCTCGCCTGCCCTGAGAAGGGCAACAGCAGCAGATGGAGACTTGCTCCGTATTCCAGAGTGGGAGCGAAGCACCCCTCTACCTGCCTCTTCTTCCGGCCCATCTTGGTGCTGTCCCTAATTTTAGGGCCTTATACATCAGCGATGAAAAACCAACCCTACTTTTTAGGGGGTCTGAAACATGCTCTTTCTAATGAGAATGATTTCACAGAGTTTCCAGAGACCTTTTTGTGTAAAAGCGGGCCGAAAATACCCTGTTTTTGGCATTTTTACAAAAAAAAATTGTTAACTTTACACTCAATTTGTAAACTATTGGAAAGCAATAGGAGAATGAAATTTTATACTCAAAAACCTTGTGCTGCTAAGTTATTATGCACAAAGGTTCACATTTATCATGCCTTTCCTTCCAGAGATATAAAAAGCCAAACTTTAACCTTTTTTCAATCTGCAATATTTTCGCCAACTTTGCTCCTAATTATCTAGATGGAGATCGCTCATGATATTGTTTTTATTTTTTTGTTTAGTAGAGCAGAAAAAGTTGTACAAGATGGCCAAGTTTTGTTTCTCTCAACAAAATATTGCTGGAGATATGATGTCTCAAAGTTGCTGAAACCTCAGTCATACTGTAGAAGGCTACGGGTATGGAGTCAAACAAATGACTACAACTCTGCAAGTATTGCATTGGCAAACATAACACTTTACGAATGTTCATTGGGGACATGTGTGCATGTTCACACAAAATTTCATCAAATTCCATGTTAGTCAAGCAGGGCACTTTTCTGAAATCAGACCGCTTGACATGGATTGACCCAAATCGTGATTACATGACCACAGAATGCTGCAAATGGGCATAAACGTGAGCCAACTGCTAAGTGCCCAAATTGCAATCATGTGACTTCTGAAATGGTGCAACTGTTGTCACTTTAAGGACAAGTCATAAACATTTCTCCAAGGCCATCGTGACTTTGAAGTATTGTTAAATAAATGGTTGTAAGTCAAGGACTACCTATAAGTATAGATAAGAAAATATTCCTAAAATATGCTTCAGCTTCTTTCTTTAAATTAATGGAATGATGTACATTAACTGTATGTTTTAGATTACAAATCATGAACTGAAACTAGAAGTCATTGACATTGTCATTAGGCATTTGGCTTTCTCAATAAACTATACAAAAACCTACCTGGAATCATCAGTCCAGTCAATGCATGTCGTTTCATCATAAGGACCATAATATGTTTTGTCAAGAACAAATGCATTGAATTCTCTCTTTTTCCCTGGAGCATGGTACATCAGGGCAACTTTGTCTTTAGTAATCACAAATTTTCTGTTTTACAAAAATGAAAATTGAACATAAATAAAATAAATAATAAAATAAATAAATAAAATAAATAAATAAAATAAATAAATAATAAAATAAAGAAATAAAGGTCACATTATAGCCAATTTAGTAAATAAGTATTTGTGTAATTAAAATTATTTATGCTTCTGATGCAGATAGACTTACTTTCTGATAATTTACAAGAACTACTAGTACACACTCATAAATAACATATAGATTGACTTGAGAATGATCCATTAAATCATTTTATCTCAGCATTATATCTGTTTTTCTTTAAACAAACTTAATTTCCTTAGTAATTTCATGAAGCTTATTTTACTTTATTGTTAATTGCTTTTAATATTTCTATAAAATGCAAAACAGTAAAATCAAATACAGTTCTTCATACTTTCCATTTGGAGAAAAACAGACACTATGGACAGGTTTCTGAAAATGGAATCGATGGATAACAGATTTGCTGATCAAACTGACAAGTAAAGCAGATCCCTCTGTAAGGAACAGAAGAAATATTTCAAATATTTTTATATATATGAAATAAAAGCAGTTTGTTTACATGTTAAATCTACTCATATTTTAATTTAACTCACACAAGGAATTTTATCTGCAGTTCAACTGAATATTTAAACAAAAGGTTAAAACATCATTTTTAGTGTAAATATTATCATGCTAACATTTGTAAATGTAACTTGCTGATCAATTCTTTCTTAACATCTTAAACAATTACCTTCATCAACAAGTATAGCAAGATTTCCATCTGGAGACAGTCCCATACATGCAACATTGTATTGAGCGGCCAGTGGTAAAGTTTCAGATTTGTTACTGAAAGAAAAGATGAACAACATATCAAAGGTAACAATGGAGTAGCAATTAATACAGTAATTTTAATTATATATACATATACATATACATGCAGGTTTTGGTGTATTCGGGTCTTGTCCTGTGTAAGATTGAGTACCTTGGCGACGTTTGAAGATCCCACTCACCATCTTCAGGCTGGTGTCTTTGGCTTTGTGCTTGTGCCAGCCTGAAGATGGTGAGTGGGATCTCGTCGAAACGTCGCCAAGGTATTCTCAATCTTACACAGGATAAGACCCGAATACACCAAGACCTACATACCTTTACCCGTGAAAATCTACGAAAACTAATACATATACATATATATATACACAGTCGTGCTCCTAAGTTCTGGCAGAATTTATGATTTCTTGGCCGTTTTTCAGAGAATATGAATGATAACACAGAAACTTTTCTTTTACTCATGGTTAGTGGTTGGCTGAAACCATTTATTATCAATCAACTGTGTTTACTCTTTTTAAATCATAATGACAACTACCCAAATGACCCTGATCAAAAGTTTACATACCCCAGTTCTTAATACGGTGTATTGCCGCCTTTAACATCAATGACAGCTTGAAGTCTGTTGTGGTATGTGTGGATGAGGCTCTTTATCTTCTCAGATGGTAAAGCTGCCCATTCTTCCTGGCAAAAAGCCTTCAGTTCCTTTAAATTCTTGGGCTGTCTTGCATGAACTGCACGTTTGAGATCTCCCCAGAGTGGCTCAATGATATTGAGGTCAGGAGACTGAGATGGCCACTCCAGAACCTTCACTTTATTCTGCTGTAGCCAATGACAGGTCAACTTGGCCTTGTGTTTAGGATCATTGTCATGTTGGAATGTCCAAGTATGTCCCATGCGCAGCTTCCGGGCTGATGAATGCAAATTTTCCTCCAGTATCTTTTGATAACATACTGCATTCATCTTGCCATCAATTCTGACCAAATTTCCTGTGTCTTTGTGGCTCACAACATCAGCGATCCACCTCCGTGTTTCACAGTAGGAATGGTGTACTTTTCATCATAGGCCTTGTTGACTCCTCTCCAAATGTACTGTTTATGGTTGTGGCCAAAAAGCTCAATTTTGGTCTCATCACTCCAAATGACTTTGTGCCAGAAGGTTTGAGGCTTGTCTCTGTGCTGTTTGGTGTATTGTAAGTGGGATACTTTGTGGCATTTGTGTAGTAATGGCTTTCTTCTGGCGACTTGACCATGCAGCCCCCCATGTTTCTTCCAGTGCGTCTTGAAACAGCCATATCACATGTTTTCAGAGAGTCCTGTATTTCACTTGAAGTTATTTGTGGGTTTTTCTTTGCATCCCAAACAATTTTCCTGGCAGTTGTGGCTGAAATTTTAGTTGGTCTACCTGACCGTGGTTTGGTTTCAACAGAACCCCTTATTTTCCACTTCTTGATTAGTGTTTGAACACTGCTGATTGGCATTCTCAATTCCTTGGATATCTTTTTATAACCCTTTCCTGTTTTATACAGTTCAACTACCTTTTCCCGCAGATCCTTTGACAATTCTTTTGCCTTCCCCATGACTCACAAGCCAGAAATGTCAGTGCAGCACTGGATGAAAGATGCAAGGGTCTGTCAGGAGTCCAGCAACTCATTGACCTTTTATACACACACACTAATTACAAGCAAACAGATCACAGGTGAGGATGGTTACCTTTAATAGCCATTCAAACCCCTTTGTGCCAACCTGTGTGCATGTTATCAGGCCAAAATCACCAGGGTATGTAAACTTTTGATCAGGGTCATTTGGGTAGTTTCTGTTATCATTATGATTTAAAAAGCGTAAACACAGTTGATTGATAATAAATGGCTTCAGCCAACCACTAACCACGAGTGAAAGAAAAGTTTTTGTGTTATCATTCATATTCTCTGAAATCATAAATTCTGCCAGGGTATGTAAACTTATAAGCACAACTGTATTTCTGCCAAATTCATGAAACAGGCAACATTATCCAATATATTTGAAGCAGAGTAGAGAACTAAATCCTCTATATAACTAAATACTCTTGAAGCAGAGTAGAGAACTAAATCCTAACTTATCAAATGTATTTCACAAATCCCTTCCACAAACAGTAGCTTGAGAGGCAGACTGCAAAAGCATTTTTAACAGGCTATTTACTAATCATATACTTAGAGGTCACCGTACAAGAGCCAGATATAATGGTTTAAATGCTGGACTGGCACTTGGAAGACCCAGGTTCAAATTCACCTTCCACTGTGGAAGCTGTTGAAGCACTCTCAGTTCAAACAACCTCACAGCTTTGTTTTTGTGCAGAAAAGTTGGAAGACACACAATAATACACATGCTTTGAGCTGAACAAACAACAGCTAATAAATCAAATAAATAAATGAATACTTTTTCAAGTCAAAGACTGTAATTCTGTTTCCCACTGGACTAATCAGAGAGTTTCCATCTGGAGTGAACTTCAAGTTTCCACATCGGTAGACTGTACCCAACAAATTGGAAAACTAGAAAAATAAAATTGTACTTGCATTAATGCAACTTAAGCAGAAAACGAAATAAAGCACAAAAAGTGGTACAGTACCATAACTCTTGAAGGCAATTTCAAACAGGGCAAACTTGAATACGAATTTAAAAATGTACATGATTTGTAACAAACTCACTGCCAAAAGGTAGAGAAGTACATATAATGCACAAATAATTCTATTAGGAGATGCTCTCAAGTGCCATTTCTTTTTCTTTTACAAAATTTTATTGAAATGTTAAAAACTAACAAGAATATTTAGAATAAAGGAAAATAAAAGAAAAAGAGGAAATACACAAAATCAACAAACCAACAAAAGGAAAAAATAATTATAAAATTATAAATTATCCAATTTTGTTTTACAGCAATTATAAGCATAAATATAAAATAGCCTGTTATTTTTTTGGTTACAACATTGTTTACATTTTTGTACAGTCCATTATTTTTATTTAATCCTAAAAACCATATGACTTCATTTTTTTTTCTGTTTCCTGTAATTGAGGGTTTGTATTAGTCGTTAAATCTAGACAATGTCCTAATTAAAGCTGTCATTAGCCATCTCAGCAAGTTCCACCACCTTTACTATCCACTCGTCCATTGCAGGTGGAAAGTCGAATGCAGTTGTCATATATAAAAATAAAATTTCCTTCCAGCTGTACTTCTTACGCTATCTAAAGCAAGGACCGCGAGCTCCGCAGCCCCACTCCGAGCTCTCCCCGTCAGAGGGCTCCAAAAGAAGCCATAGCCATCCTGTAGGGATGGTGAAATAAAGGGGTCGCCTTGCAGGTCAAGGAGAGCTGCTTCTTTCCACCCTGACTCCAAAAATCCCCCTCATCCGAAGATGAGGAGGAGGAGCAGCAGCAAAATGGCTGCCATGAAGCCGGCGACAGTCTGAATACCTAAGACAGTGCAGGAGCAAAGAGACAGTGAATGGTGTGTGAACTGGGTGAGAGAATACTTTTTGTTGAAATCTGACCCCAAAGAATCCAAAGGGAATATATATTTAGAACTGTTTGTCAAAATGGCGAACAAGCACTTTGGAAAAATATCAGAGAATTTAAGAAGAGAACATTTTTCTTAAAAACATACATATAGAAAATTGAACTCTCAAAGTGAAAAGACGTGGTATCGAGAAAGCATTTTTAAAATGCTGGAATTACAGACCTAAAATCTTTTTCATTAATGCTGCTTACTTATTGGAGCTATAATTTAAAATAATTAAATTTGGACTTGCCAGCAACATTGCAGAAGTTGAAGCAGGCTGAAGCAGAGAGCGCCATTGGCTGATGAGAGGGCCAATATGCAACCCTGGGAATAACCATCTGAAGGACTGAAAATACTTACTGGATTACAGGTATCTACTCTAAGACCACTGGAGATTTGAATATTAAATAAGAAGTTTAGTTAAAGGACCCCTGAATGTTACTGAATGTATAACAGTGACCTGAAGAGGCGTGTAAAACTCCCTGGTGTATCTAAAATTGATTTGACTGACTATTGATGAGATATTAAAATTTGTGATTTGGCAAGCTTTGTTTTGAATTAACAAATCCTGGACAATTGAGCTTTGGTGGCTCAGGCTGTTAAATGCCTGCTCTTAAGATCCAGCTGTCTACAATTACTGTAGGCTCGAATCCCACCAGGCTCAAGGTTGACTCAGCCTTCCATCCTCTCAGCGTAGGTAAATTGAGGACCCAAGATTGTTGGGGGCAATAAGCTGACCTTGTAAAAATGCCGCTTAGTAATAAGCAGGCATATACAATGGAATGAAGGCTATTGCTGAGCGCATTGGGTTGTGCTCCAAAAATTGTAAGCCGCCCTGAGTCTTCGGAGAAGGGCGGCATATAAATGTAATTAAAAAAAAAATTGGATAAAAGGAGACCTGTTAAACCAAGTAAGGTGCAATGCAAGGCAGAAATCAGTGGAGTTTTAAATGGAATGGAGCTGATGTTTCAAAGTATTAAGGACCTTATACAGGAACAACATAAGGCCATGGTGAAAGTATTTGATTGTATAGACCAAAAACTGGAAAATATTATACAAGGAACAATGAGCAAAGACCAGGACTATGAAGAAAGAAAGAAGCCATCAGAAGGAACCAGGGGAAAGCAGAACTGCAAAACCAACAAAAAGAAGACAAGGCATTATCAAAATTAATAATGATTAAGGAATTAAAACAGGAGGGAAATATTTTAAAAGATTTAAAATGGGAATGGGAGAAACAGGAGGATATCTGGGGGAAAGAGGTAGGGGCTAGAACAGATACCGTGTTTCCCCGAAAATAAGACACTGTCTTATATATTTTTTGGCTCCCAAAAACACACTAGGTCTTATTTTCGGGGTAGGTCTTATATATTTATGGTGCCAAATAGTGGGTGTGAGTGTGTAGGGAGGGGTGTTTTGTGGGTGCACGGTTGCTCCCTGAAAAGTCTTCCTGGAACTGGAGATTTACACTAGGTCTTATTTTCGGGGTAGGTCTTATATTAGGGCAGGTTTAGAAAATAGTGCTAGGTCTTACTTTCGGGGTAGGTCTTATTTTCAGGGAAACACGGTAGCTTTAAAACTAGACAGTGGGAAAGGATAGAGAGGAGAGAAAAGGTTAGATCATAATATAGTCAGAATATAGGTCTAGAAGTAGATGGAGTAAAAGACTTAAGAGAAGAATATGGGAGGCAAGCCCAAAAAAAGTTTAAAGATTAAAAGTTCTGATGTGGACAAGAGATGATGGATTTAAAAAAAAAAGAGAGTAAAAGATCTTCCATGAATACATTTTAATAAAAACATGTGTATTAATACTAGAATTATATAGGCTAGATAATTATTTTGTAAGTAGTGTGATAGATATTAGGATAATATTTTAAGATAAAACAAACATGAAGAGTGAAATATAGGAATTATGAATAAGAACTAAGTATTCTGGAAAATTAGAGATTGAATGATGGCGTTATTAAATATGCATAAAAATAAGATTAGCAGTGAAATGACAAAATTAAACAATGGTTGACTAGATAATGAAAGAATATATTTTAATGTAAACATGTGTATTAACAGTAGAATCACACAGATTGGATGATTGGAAAGAACATGAATTTTAAATGTTTAAATGATTGTGTTTGGTACTAGAAGCATATATTAAAACACTGGAAAATGAAAAAATGAAGGTTGAAATTTTAACATAGATGTGAAAAGTTAAATAAGGGAAATATGAATAATAAAACAGATGAAAGATGGAAAATAGAAAACAAATGCCTTTGAATATTACAGTGATATGGGAGGGAAAGGTTAAAATAGAAATAGAAATAAGAGGGGAATAATAGTGTATTTATATATCTATCTATCTATATCTATCTATCTGTATCTATATCTATATATCAGGATATATGAAAGAACAAGAGAAGGTTTAGAAACTGAAGGGCAGTAGTACAAGGTATGTGTAAACAATGTGAAACAATGAAAATGAAATGTAATAATTAGGAGCAATAATATTATGTCTATTTGTATCAAAATGTATAACACCCAGGTATCACACCATTCACGCACTGATATGTATAAACAATATAAAATAAAAATCTTGATGGGGAAAAAAATAAAATAAAAACAAAGTTCTATCATTTCTTTCCAGCTGCTTCCCCATCAAGTGCCATTTCTATGTGCCCAAAATATTTCACTTGATCTTAAAATATAACATCAGCGTCTTTAATGAATGTTAATTGAAAGTTTTACAAAAACATAAAAGCTAACACAAATCAATAAAAGGTTAAAAAAAGAAAAAAGTGCAAAAGAAAGGAAAAAAAATAGAGCCTTCTGATTTCATTTGCAGCAAACATAAGTACACTTATAAATAACTCCGATTACAAAAAAAAACAACCCCCAAACATCACTTTTTTCTATTGCCCAATTTAGATGCAGGACTGATTTCAAACGTAAATAAATTGTAAATAAAATTTTAAAATAAATAAACTGTAAATTTATTTAAATAAATTTAAATTTAAATAAATTGTAGAGAATCTCTCAGATGTGTTGGACTTCTGGACAGATATTTTGCAAGCAATCCAGCTGCACTCTTGTCCAAATGGAAAAAGCCGATATTTATCAGGGACGAAGGGAGCCCGCGGGTTGCCAAGGACGCTTCCTACTCCCGGATAAGAAGAGGAGGAAGCGGAAGGAAGCGAGGCTCAGCTCAAGTTACGTGTTGGAAAGTTAGGGATATCCAACCTGCTCCACTTGTGAAGCCTGGGGGGTAAGCAACCACGGGATAAAAGGAAACCGACGGGGAGAGGGAAAAACTAAACCAAGGGAGCCACCCACACAGGAAGACTTGCAAATCCCCAAGTCGGCACAGGGCCCCGTTCTCTCACCCGGTAAGCGAACTTCATCGCCGCCGCTCGCCTAGCCCCGCTCTCAGCAGCAGAACGCCCGGCACGTGAAATCGGCGAGGCAACCGGAAGCTTTTCTTCGTTTCATTTCCGGGTCAAAAACGTTTCCATAGCAACTGGAGGCGTCTTTGATTTAAACCTGGGGCAGGCGAGGCGGCTCGAGCTCTGAAGCAGGAGGGTCCGGATTCCCGTTGACCGGGACGAGAGAGAGAGAGAGAGAGAGGGAGGGAGGGAGGGAGGGAGGGGGAGGGAGAGAGTGTGTGTATATGTATATGTATGTGTGTGTATGTATGTATGTATGTATATATGTATATATATATGTAGGTCTTGGTGTATTCGAGTCTTATCCCGTGTAAGATTTTTTTTTTTAATTACATTTATATGCCGCCCTTCTCCAAAGACTCAGGGCGGCTTACAATTTTTGGATCACAACCCAGTGTGCTCAGCAATAGCCTTCATTCCATTGTATATGCCTGCTTATTACTAAGCGGCATTTTTACAAGGTCAGCTAATTGCCCCCAACAATCTTGGGTCCTCAATTTACCTACCCCGAGAGGATGGAAGGCTGAGTCAACCTTGAGCCTGGTGGGATTTGAGCCCAGCAGTTGTAGGCAGCTGGAACTTAAGTGCAGGCATTTAACAGCCTGAGCCACCAAGGCCCTTGGCCAAGGTATTCTCAATCTTACATGGGACAAGACCCGAATACACCAAGACCTACATATATACATACATACATACATACATACATATATATATATAAAACGCAGTCACTGCATATATTGGCCAGAATAAAGATTTAATGGACGTTGAAACTGCCAGTTGCCGTGCATTGTTTCTTAAGAGCAAGCCCTCGATGAGAGAGGCACGCATAGGGTCGTACGTGGCCATGGAGGTACAGAATGTGCTTTGGATCTTGGTTTTAGGTATGGGCAAATTGAACAGTTGCCCAGAGTTCCACGCTTCAGCCCCTCCGCATGCATTTTGGCATAATTTCAGGACATAGAAAAGGAAAACACTTTGCTGGCCCCTTGTTAAGGTGGGAGCCAGATGCATCAATATGCAGTGTTTGCATTCTGACATCTGGGACAGCCTTTTGGTAGGTAAACCCTCAAATTATTTGAACACTCAGATGGTATGTCACTATTACTCTGGGACAATAAAGAGGAAAATGTGTGATGCCTTGGATGGATGGATGGATGGATGGATGGATAGATAGATAGATAGATAGATAGATAGATAGATGGATAGATAGATAATGTAGGTCTTGGTGTATTCAGGTCTTGTCCCGTGTAAGATTGAGAATATCTTGGCAACTTTTCGACGAGATCCCACTCGCCATCTTCAGGCTGGTGTCTTATATAAATATTATTTATATAAGATATATATATCTTAGATATATAAATATGTCAATCATTGCCACAAAAAGAAAGCTTATAAAAATTGTGCAGGTCCCCAGTTGTATTTCTACACACTGCATTATGGTCTCTACCACAAGTCCCGAGAGTGGTGATCCCACAGGTGTCGCTCCATTGTTAGTTTACTTGTCAAACTGAATGTAGGTAGGGAGGCAGAGGCTGATGAGATCCAACACTCTGGATACTTCGATCTTAAGTGTATTTTGGCTAAGTTGGGTGTGTTGTGTGGTGCTATTGCCATGGATTCTTTCACTAGTTCTGATATAATTATGGTCATAGATCCAGTGTGTAGAAATATGTGAACAGTCCCAAAGTTATAACCATTTTTATTGCAGTCATGAAGTGAATCACATAGTAATTAAGCATCCAGCTTCCCATTTGATGTTGCTTGTCGGAAATCAGCTGGGAAGGTTGCAAATCGTGATTACATCACCACAGAATGCTGCAATGGACATAAACGTAAGCCAATTGCTAAGTGCCCAAATTGCAGTCATGTGACTTTTGGAATGGGACAACAGTTGTAACTTTAAGGACAGGTTGTAGAACACTTTTTCCAAGGCCTTCATAACTTTGAAATATTGTTAAATAAATGGTTGTAAGTCAAGGACTACCTGTATGTATAGATAAAAAATATTCCTAAAATGCTTCAGCTTTTTCTTTAAATTAATGGAATGATGGACATCAACTGTATATTTTTAGATTACAAATCATGACATGAAACTAGGAGTCATTGACTTTGATACTACATATGCCACACATACAACCAAAAGTATGGATTCAGTATATAGACAACACCTTTGTCATAACAAAAAAGGAACTGCTAGAAAAGACACATAAAACAATAAACAAAACTTCAAAGGAATAAAACAATAACACACTACCCTAGAGCCAGATTGGCCTAGTGCCGTGATGGCGAACCTATGGCATGCATGCCAGAGGTGGCACGCAGAGCCCTCTCTTTGCAGGCACATAAGTGCATGCCTCCCGCCGGCCAGCTGGTCTTTGGGTCTCTGCTGCACATGCGCAGGGGTGGGGCACATGCAGGACACACATACATTGCATTTTGGGAGGTTGCACACATGTGCGCTTGCGCTTTGGGCGCTCAGTGCGGAATAGGTTAGCCATCACTGGCCTAGTGGTTAAGGCACTAGACTAGAAAACCTGCTATCATGAGTTCTAGTCCCACCTTAGCCATGAAAGCTAGCTGGGTGACTGGGTCAGTCACTCACTGTCAGATGCAGAGAATGTAAAAACACAACCACCTTCAAGGCCAAACTGTTTCTATATGAGAGGAAGTATGGAAAAAGAGCACAAAAAAAATCTTAGGAGTGGATATAAATTGTGTACCATCCCTTTGGCTGCAATGAAACTAGTACTTGGCTATAATGACTTATTTTCCTGTGTTGCAGCTAGCATGAATTTTTAGTGCATTTGTCCATGTCTCTAAGAAATGTATTCGGTATTTAAATAAAGGAAAGAAATTATTCAACTTTCCTGAATTTCATGATCCTCAGTGCCCACTGCAAAAAAAGGAAAAACGAAGCAGCATAGCATGTCCCCATTGAGTGTATTGCCACCTGCAGTTGCTGCACTGGGAATTCCAAATTTAATATTTGCTTACCAAATCTCTGAAGCATAAGTGCAATTCTATATAAAAGTTTAGATTCATTAAAACACGCAGTGACCGGAAGTACCTACATGCTAATTGATGCAAAGGCAAATGACTGCTTTATATATAACTGCTTTCCAGTTGCTTTTTTGGAAAAACACCTTTGGGACAAGGACCTGGATGATTGAGAATCTCCATAGACTGCTTTATAACTAACAGAAATAAGAAATAAGAATCAGAAATAAGACAGGATTCATGTACTATTTATGTTAAGTAACCTTTTCAGTCAAACTCCATCTGGAAAAGTAATTAATTGGGAGATAACACATTAAACTAATAGAAAAACTATTAAAATAAATCTCTACCAGATCAACTTAGAATGGTAAGTCTAAGTCTTTTAATATCCAGCCATCTGGATATTACCATAACAAGATACAGCCAGTGGTAAATGGGGTCACCCTTGTCTGTTTTGGAGAGCTAAGGATAATCAGAACAAAGTAATGTTGAACTACATACCAAAGTTTGAAATCTGACTGTTTTAACAGGAACTACGGTTGTAAGAGGGTTCTAATATTGAGAAATTGGAAATGCGATGTTCCAGATGTCAAGACTGACCGTTGGATAGCGTATAATCTATCTGTTTTGAAAAAGGCATTCTCTAGTAAAATGCAGCAATATATGTCACAATGGCTGAAACTTTGTGGTATTTTATAATATTTTGTACTGTCAGATTATCGTATTGATCAGTAAACCACTGACCATTGTTTAATGTAATATATAAAGTGGGTTTCACCCTCCTACTTCCCCCCTTTTTTAGTTTATTTGGTGTTGGGAATTTTCTAGTTTTTTCCCCTTTCCTTTTTGTTTTGTTTCTATTAATGGTTTTAAGATTAAAGGTTGTTTTGTTAATTGTGTATGTTAAGAATGTGCCATGAAATGGCATGATATAATATGACCCGGCCCTGACATATAATTGGATGGGAGACTACTTATTCCTACCAGGCCTGAAGGCCAGATTGGGAAGTCAAACCAATAATAGTTCAGTTTGTCAGGAAAACTGCATAGTTCTGTCCATGAAGTCAACCAAGAGTCAAACTCAACTCATGGTTGGCTTTAGTTTTTCATCTGAAACAAAGGAACATATACACACATGTTGAGAATCAGAACAACTTGCTTAAAATATTCAAGATTTTTATTCACTTTATCCAGTAGCTTGTTTTCCATTTTTTAACAGTTTATTCCCTACTTTTCATGGCACTGCTTTAGGAAAGAATAAAACTGGATAATAATTTTTCTGGATATTTTTCCTATTTGCTTTTCTACATTGACATTACACCTATAGTGTAATATTGTACAGAGTTGCAAGTAGGGTATGTCGCAAATGTCATTTAAATTCAACAATTTCCATAGAAGGAGTTAATTTTTCCAATCACAAATCTGTGAAAATCATCAAAATTTTACTCCTTTAACCCATTCACACATATTTACAGGCTTGAAAGTTATCTACAAATAAGATAATTTGTCTTTTCCCCCCCAGATGCATATATTGCAAATTGAATCAATTATTTACAAGTTAGAAAGCAATCATTTCCTTCTATACATACGGTATATTATCACCTCAGTAGTGATTAAAATACACTTCTGGTGTATTTTAGTGAAGTTCGTCATTTCAATATGAACATGAAAACTTTATGCTGCTCTGAAGCTATAACAAAACAAAGTCTTCCACATTAATTGTTAATAAAACTTTGCCTTTGGATTTTTTCACAATAGATCAGATTATTCATCATGTCCAAAATATACATTTATACTCAAATTTGTTTGAAAGGCAGTCTCTATTTTAAAAAATATATATAAAGAAACTAATGTGTATACATATGTTCATTGTGTACTCTTATTAATTCTTATAAGAAAATAATCAAAATTAAGAGAAATTATTGTCAAAAAGATGTTTGAGAGCTTGCATTTTTTTCTAAATAAAGCAAATGGCAAAAAGACAATCAACCTGACTTCAATGGAAATTTCATGAGGGAAGTTTCTACAAAAGGAAGAAAATTAAACATACAAAACAGCTATTGACAAATTAGCAGAAATGTGATGTCTCATTTCCTATTTAAAAAAAGGATGAATTGCTCTGAAGGTAGGCAAAGTAATCAAGAATAGATACACAATTTTGGAACACATGCACATACTATATAGCTTAATAAATGAATTTGGATTTTAATTTCATTTTGCCTCCTATATCTGGAATTATCATTGTTTTCAAATGTGATGGAGGCTGATTACTAAGAGGCTACATATATTCACTAATAAAGTAACTGTGTAAGCTAATAATTGATAAGAGCAGCAGCTAAGGTAATTACAATGAAATTTAGAGAAATGTTTATGTACAAAAATACATTGTTTCTAAGAACTGGAAAAAGTTCTACATATTAAATGTATTTACAAGCTTTGATTTTCACACTGATAAAAACACATTTATTTTGTCCTTGATTTCTGGAACAAATACACAGACAAATACATCAGATTATTTCAAACATTTTAAAATAATCATTTATACAATAGATTTACAACTAAAACGTAATCCGTTGGTGTAAATGCAGTTTGCTGCACCACAAATTCAAACTAGGACCTTAAATTCACCTATAACCAGATTGCAAAAACAATTAAGGCTCCCTGCAGTTCTTGCCTCTTCAGTTTACAGTATGGTATGGAAGCTTGTGTGTATATACATACACGCTTGCTCTTTACTATATATATATGGCTCTGCAGTCCGTAATAAATTAACAACTGTAACAGAAACAGAAACTTTGGTGTTAAAAATATCAAATGAAATATTCAACAAAATCAATTGTTATCTTACACATAATCACTTAAGTATTACATTTGGGAACAACCTTTTGTGTCTTCGCTCCAAACTAAATGAATTGTGTGTTTAATTTTAACTTAACCACTTTTGTGCCTCTTTGCTACTTGTATCAAGGTGTGCATGCATATATGTGTATGTGTCTCTGCATATTATCCCATGTGTTGACAATGTGGATCTCTATATGGTACAAATTCAAAAGCATCAGCAGACTGATAAATCTGTTATGTTCCAAGGCACAGAAGAAGTTAAGTCTTCAAGAAATCTCTCTCCTCTCTCTCTCTCTACACACACACACACACACACACACATGTATTATTTAAAATCTTGTAGATAGTTACGGGTTTAAGAATCGCTCTACTACACAGAAATTTGGAAAAATACCCTGGTCCAGGAAATCAGACAATCATGTGACTAGAAAGGCACCCACTTCAGTTATTTAATTGCCACACTGCAAGACTTACACTGTATGTCAACCTGAAATATTATTTGAGCAGGAACCTAATTATTGAAGCTGCTCAAATTAACGATTTGCAGTAAGCATCTTTTATTTCATCAACAGAATGACAAGAGGAAAAACAATCCCAGAATTCATTTTACATAAAATGTAGCAATATCATCTATCAGTTACAAGTATCACTGTACATTTAAATTGATACAATTGTCTGATGCTTCCAGGGCCAGTAAGGAATAAGTTGCCAGTGTTAAAATATCTCAATGATGAACTATCAGGTTATGATCTCTTAAAGTGCATTTATATTCAAGTCTCATGTGCATATTTTTTACACATTTACAGAGGAACGTCATGTGACATTGACTTCCAAAATGTGATCATCTTTGCTGGGAATGACAAGGATTTGCATGCCAGAGCTGGAATTGAAGACCTGTCCAGGGGAAAACGATTGAAGTCGGGGCATGGGCAAACCTTTATGTTCTGCACTGGCTGTTGAGTGTATGCTTCCTCTGCTCTTTATGCTACTGTTGTCAGCTTGATCATCCATATTTTTATCCACAGAGAGATTATCATTTTCAATCCAGCTATCTGTAAAAAAACATGAAAAATGTGAAGGTCTATTTCACATTCATCTGCTGATATTGTTGATTATAATTAGTTTGCTTGCACTCATTATTAACTAAAATTATCAGAGATTATTTATGAATGCATTTAAATTAACGTAAGAAGAAAATCTGACAAATTTATGACATCAGTTTCATTAAAAGGAAAAAAAAAGGCCAGCCAGGACACAAATCTCCTCAATGTTCTCACAGATAAAACTCTGAATGCATCCCAACTGAAGCATATGAAACGTCTAAGTTAAGGAATTCCTGAAAAGAAAAGAGCTATCTGTTATAATACAGTTTTGTCTTTTAACCTAGTGCCTTAGCATGAAGGCAATGTATACGTGTGCTTAATAAAGAGTCGAAGTAAATGTTTGTAAGTCTCAGGCCACTTACTGGAACTTCCAGTGCAGAAGGAATAATCAGATCATTCCCAACTTTGGCAATTTCCAGGTGTGGTCTTCAAATCCCAGAATTCCACTTGCAGCACAGCAATAGATGAAAAACTGGGATCTGAAGCCTTAGTCCTAGAAGATGTCAAGATTGGAAAACACTGGATTAAATCAGTGTTTTTACCAGCAAAGGATACATATATTGGCAGCATTCGAAGAAGTAATTATAGTTCATCTACATGTCATCAGAACAATAGGTTTTATAAGGAGCAAGATATAATACCTTAGATGTGATTATTGAAGCCTCCAATGCCTACTATTTTTAGTTACTATTTTGTTGAGTCATTGTTTCATAGATATTCCTTTACCACAAGGTTGTCAAACTCAATTTAATTGAGGGCCACATCAGGATTGTGGTCGACTTTGGGGGGCTGTGGTGGACGTGGCCATGGTGGGCGTGACCAGCTCCCACTGCTGCTCCCCTTGGTCAGGTTGCTCATGGTATGTACAGGTGGGTCAGAGGGAGGCCCATTCCATCTCCTTACGAGGAGACCTGGCTTTGTAACCAAAGCATCCTCAGTGATAGGATGGGAGACCACCAGGAGAGGTCAAGAGGGGACAAAAGGCAGCAGGGCTGCTGGTGTCCAAGTGCTAAGGCAAGATTTACCTCAGACCCTCACTCTCATTATAATCTTCCTTCCCTTTTTTCCTTCTCTCTCCATTCTTTCTTCTTTCTTCCCCTCTTTCTTTGTCCTGTTTTCCCCACTGAAAATAGCTATTTGCAACACACAAGGAGGGGATACTTTCCTAAGAGCTCAACAATTCAATAATACCAATGTGCACATGAGGTATCTCAGGGTGGAGAAGGCCATGGGGGGGCCTAGTGATAGAACAGGCCCTCCCACTAAGATACCTCATGCTTCTTACTCCCTTGCAAACATCTATCTCCTCTCTTTCTTTCTCTGTTTCTTTGCCTTAAGGGAGGAAGGGAAGAGGAGAGTTGGCTGCTTTTTGTGGCAAAAATGGATGTTCCTGGGCGCTATAATATCGCGCAGATTCAGGCACCTATCCTCTTTTGCAGAGTCAGGGACCCAAGAACTTTCATTCTCAGTGCAAAAGTGTTTGCAGGTCTCCTGCTCCTCCCCTCCCAGCAACTACTTTCCACTTAACTACTTAATGAGACCTTGTTGCTTGAATGCAAATGGGGCGAGACAGAGAGACAGCAAGAGAGCAATCTAATTGTGTGTGTGTGTGTGTATGGGAAAGAGCGCGATCTGTACGGTGTGGGCGACAGGAGCCACCGGAGCAGTGGGGCGCGATGGTGGTGGACTATGAAGCAAGGTGGGAGATGCTGAACACCCAGCCAGCCAGGCACTGTGCCACAACTGCAGCGAGAGAGGGAGGGTCTCCAAACTGTGTGTGTGTGTGAGGTGGGGGAAGGGAGCATGTAATCCCTGCTTTAGTTGGGGCATTTAAGCAGCTGGCAGTGGGGGAAGGGGGCGGGAGCCACCTGAGCAGCTGTTTTTCTCCTGGTCCTCCTCACTGAAGCAGCAGCATGCTCTCCTGGACAGCAGGGCCTCTCAATTCTCCCCCAGCGCCCGCAAACTCAAGGTGCTGGTTTTAACATTCAAAGTCCTGCATGGCATGGGTCCAGGATATTTTAGAACCACTCCTCCCAGCATCAGTGCCAACCGCTCTGTACGGGCACAGACGGGTCTCCTCAGGGTGCCGCCTGCGCACTCAATGTCACTTGGCGGGAACCCGGGAGGGCCTATTCTGTGGCCCCCGCTCATGGAATCTTCTTCCGCTGGAGCTCCGGTTGGCCCCCGATCTTCGCACCTTCCGCCACGAAGTTAAAAACCTGGCTGTTTTACAATCTGGACTATGTTGACTCTTGGGGTTTTCCTTTTAACTTGGGGGTTTTTAATTGCTTATTCGGCTTATAACTTGTTTAATATAATTTTTAAGTAATTTATTGTTGTACTGTATTTTAGTTGTGAGTCACTGAGTCCTTTGGGAGAGGGCGCATATAAGTCGAATTAATAAATAAATAATAAATAAACTCCAGCTTCAGTCAGGGAATTTAAGCTGATGGCGGTGGCAATCGGCTGATGTCTGCCCAACCTCCCCAACCAGCCAGCCAGCCAGCTGACCTGCTCCCTGCCGGCTGGCGTTAAAGCCTCCCTGTTCTCCCCCCCACCCTTCTCCTCCGCGCACCAGGGCCACAGGTGGCATTGGTTCCTGTACCCAGCCGATTCGGATTCCACGGCCGGCCTTACTATTTGAAGGCTGAACAAAGCGCCTTCAACTGAGCAAGGAAGCACTGCGGGGCCAGGCCCTTCCCACCCATGTCCAGCCCACCAGAGTTCGCTGCGCCGGGGGCAGGAATGAGACCCTGTCCTGTGGAACCTGCTGCCGCTTGGGCAGGGAGCACGACGAGGAGAAGAAGAATGGTGAAAGTTTGTGCCAGCTGGCAGGGAGCAGCTCAGGCGGTGCAGGCTGGCTGGTTAGGGGGCAATCATTAGGTGGCTGCCACTACCAGCAGCTTAAGTGCCCCAACTGAAGCAGGCATTGCACGCTCTCTCTCTCATACACACAGTTTGGAGAGCCCCCACCCCTCTGTCTCGCTGCAGCTGTTGTGGCACTTCAGTGCCTGGCTGGTGGGGCGCTCAGGTAAGCCGCTGCAGGGCATGGAGGGGGCAGCTCCGCACCCCCCTGCCTTGCTCTGTACTCCACCCCCCACCTCGCTTTGTGGTCATCGCACCAGTGCGTTGCTCAGCCTCCTGCTAGGTTATGGCGATGGGGGCTGGAGGACAAAGCAAGGCAGGGGGTGCACAGCTGCCCCACCTACCCTGCCCCACCCCGGCTTACCTGAGGGCCCTTCAGCCAGGCCCTCACCCCCACCACCACCACCACTCAGGGCAGCCATATCCCTTCACTAACCTTTCCAGCTCCTTTTGCTGCCGCCTCATGCAGAGCAACTAAAATAAGTCTGTGGGACTACGGTAAAAAAAAAATAGTTCAGCTTCTCACCAAAAAAAAGATCTCGCGAAGTTGGAAGGTCTGAACTATTGTTTTACCCTGGCCCGACAGACTACTTTAGTTGCTCTGCATGCGGCGACAGAGAACTGGGCCTGTGTGCGGACGCGTGCCGGGATGGTGGGGGCCAGGCCAAAGTGATGCAGGCTGGACGCTTATAGTTTTCAGGATAACCACGTGGGCCGGATCCGGCCTGATCCGACCCGCGGGCCTTGAGTTTGACACCCCTGCTTTACCAGATTCCTCAATGACTTCGGCAATGATGAGCTTTTAATGTTCTGCCTTCACTGGAAAAGTTCTTAAAGATTGAGGGAGATATTTAGAGATGTAACAGTTCAATGCCATTTGTATTATCACAAACCATTTTAGGGTAATTTTTGTGTCATAAAGTGATTTATAAAATTTGCCAAATTTCAATTCCATGGGAGTCGTCTGTCTCAGATTTTGAACACATTCTGTAAGTTAGTCTATTTGAAGTACCTTGATTCAAAAATTGTTGTCCTATAATGCATTGTTTTGCCCAGTTAATATGTTTGTTCAAATTAAATTTAGCATTTTTCAGAGACTGGGAACATCCACATAAATATCTATTAACCCAAAATAATGTCTTTAATCATGAAGAATTTTCATAGTGTAATGCTATAAATTATAACCCTGGAGAGAAAGGACGTTCTATAATTTTATGTTAGCCGTTTCTCACATAACTTTTAAAAATACACATTCTTACCAGCATCAAGCTGCATAAAGTGAGCAGAGTGATGGGGGAGATATTTAAATAGTTTAACATCAGGAAAAGGAAGGTATCCAGCAAAGAGGGGCATTACTTCCATATGCACTTTATGGGTTGCTTGAACTGCTACTGGCATAGATATTACCCCCGAACTCTTTCCACAGACTGCCCAGTTACTACTGTCATCCACAACTAGAATAAAGAGAAAATGTTATTCAAAATCAACTATTACTTCAACTGGTATGGTATCATAATGTAATACTGGATAACATCCTGTGAAGCAACCTTTTGTAGATTGATACCACCTGGTGCTTAAATTTACAGATTTGACATGCTTATAAAAGAAACAATCTTGGAAGTGTAACGTATTACAGGATCGAATATTCAAGCATCCCTGCCTGTTAAGGAAGTATAAAACATATATTTCTATCTGTATAAATATCATCTCTATGGAAAAACATCATTCTGTTAAAAAGTTTAGGGATTGTGATTCTACTAGTACTTTTTAAGGAATCAACTTTTTATAAGGTTCTTCTCTAAACATCTTCACTGTTCTGTTTACAATGACAACAACAATCTGACGTAACAATTAAGGTGCTGAGTTAGAAGTTGTAAGACTCAGGTTTCTAGTCTTTCCTCAATCCTGAAAACCCATGGGGCTACTTTGCTCTTTCTCAGCTCAGTTCAGTGCCACCCCACAGGGTTGCTACTGACCAGACAAACAGAAGGACTGAGTGTCCCTAGTTCTTGTACAAAAGGTATGATATAAATCTAACAAACACATGATATCCTGAGGTACCAAAAGAAAAGTGCTTGTTTTGACAGTTGATGTTAACATGGTTCAGTAAGTTATCGATAAGTAGCCAAACTAAATCTTGAGTAATAAATATTTACTAACCTTCATACATCAGTTTGGTTGTACAGTATCCATCAGTTTCTGTTAATGCTTCATCTTTATCCACATCCAGGAGGTCTAAAAGACGGGTAATTGACACTTCCAATGAACAGAGCGAGCCTGTTTTACAATATTCTGCCCCCAATGGGGGGGAAATCTCAGCATTCACATTGTACAATGTCTGACAGGAGTACAATAATAGTTATGGTCAACATACAAAAGGTAACTTTCTCATACTATTCAAACTGATATGAGATAATCCATTTTTCTGACTGGATAGAACAGCCTAACCTCTGAGTTTCTATAAACACAGCATCAGGGGGGAATCCCATACAAGCCAATTTCTTATGTTTAAAACTGACGTTTATAAAAATTGCTACTGTTGCAATAACATCAAACATTTTGCTAGTCACTGTTTTGTAACTCATCTTTGGTATCCCAAATGCAAAACCTTAATGGTGACTGCAATAGACAGATGATAAATATTTTGAACAATAATTATATAAAATGCTTTATTGCAATCTTGCATAACTTTGCAACATCAGCAGAAAGTTCAATAAAGATACTGTACTAGAAAACCCCACAAGACTGTCATAATTAAATATATATCCTTCTTGATCCTGTAGTTTTAAAAAGCTGCTTGCCATACAAAGACAGAAATAGGGCAAGTATAAAACATAAACCAAAACATGATGTCAAGTACTGCAGCGTTAAAATAGCATCTCTGCATCAATTTTAATGTAATTTGTCATTTCTTATTGCATCCTAGTGCTCTTACAACAAGATATTAACAACTTACAAAAAAGTTTTCCAGCTGGAATTCGTAAGTGTACGGCTTCAGAGAAAATGAGTGATCCTCAGAGAGTGCAGAACAAAAGTTCACTGAAAATATGCACTGCAACGTTGGGGGAACCTCTTTTGTCCAATTCAGTTCCCAGACAAAAAATATTGCTTGCTTACTGTAGATGTGCTAAGAAAGAATTTTTTAAAATTAATATTACATTAGAACTGTAATATTGCATAGCAATGGGTAGAACTGAAATATTTTCTAAATAAATAAAGCAATGACGAGTTCATTTATATATTTTCGGAACCAATGGCTTAACTTAGAAACAGTTAATGTTGGTCAGTTAGGGAAGAGATGTATGCTTACAGTAGATGACCTCACCTGGTAGTTTCATGTTAAATAAGAGCGGGAAAAGACTACAACACTGAGAAGCCTCTTGTCTAGGACAAGACTTCTGCCTCTCAACAACACTAATTGAAACTGACCGCAGAAGCAGAAAGAGAACCATTATAATACTGTGCCACCTCCCAGTCCCCCTACCAAACTAGTCCAAAAGGATGTCATGACTGATGGTACTGAAGGCCACTGAAAGGTCAAGGATGGTTTGACTGATTGCATTACCTCTATCTAGTCCAGCCAGCCAACCATCATCAACAAAATCAACACCATCTCAGTACTATATCCAGGTCTGAAACCCAACTGAAAGCAGATAATCAGCTTCCTCCAGAGCAGTTTCTCAATAACCTTCCCTACTGCCTAACACTACTGGATCAAGCAATGGCTTCTTAAGATGGGCACTACCCCTCTAAAAGCTAGAGAGACTACCCCTTCCCTTAAGTATGCATACACCATCACCTCAATCAAATTAAAAATTTCATGAAAGGCCTTAACCCAAATCAAGTGGGACACAGATCTAGTACACAGGTGGCCATACTTACAGCTTAAGTACTCTATCCACTTCCTCAGAACCAACAGGCTCAAACTCTTTCCTATTACTACAGTAACTTTTTTTATTATAAATATTCTGCAGAAATATAATCAAATGTTTTACATGCTCCATAACTTAACTTAAGCTATTCTATATTCTAACACAATCTATACAATAGCTTTTCTGTAGACAATGAAGCAAAAGCAAACTACCTTCTTAAACTTTCGTTCTCTTTCTATTATTAGCTATCTGTAACTCATGTTTCTCTACCTTTTCTGAAGTTGGCTGGCCATTTTTTTTTCTATTTCTATGTATGGATCTGTTCTTTTTTGCAAGATCTTAAACAAAAACTTTGCTAGTATTTAGGAATTAAATGTTTAGAAATGTACACATTCGTTTTTTAGTATAAATTATGTATGCCAATCTTTCAGTCTCTAGGGCAGACAATTTTGCTTTTTAAATTCACATTTATACCCCGCCCTTCTCCGGAGACTCAGGGTGGCTTACAATCTATGGAGCACAATCCAATGTGCTCAGCAATAGCCTTCATTCTATTGTATATGCCTGCTTATTACTAGGGCTTTTTGGCCCCCCCAAGTGGCATTTTTACAAAGTCAGCTTATTGCCCCTAACAATCTTGGGTCCTCAATTTACCTACCCTGGGAGGATGGAAGGCTGAGTCAACCCTGAGCCTGGTGGGATTCAAGCCTGCAGTAATTGCAGGCAGCTGGAGCTAAGTGCTAGGTGTTTAACAGCCTGCACCACCAAGGCTCATTTTGTTCTTTATTTGTTGAAAAAGTGCAATTAACATTAGTCTTTTAATTTCTTCTTGTCCTACATGTTTAAGAAGTTCAGTGGACTGAAAATAAATGTATTCTAATAGAAAACTGCAATTCAAATGATCAGAAACAGATTTTTAGACAAGACAGATTACCAATCAAATAAAAGAACCTGTCCACAATACTTTCTCAAAACCCCATCTCTGTTGCTGCTATTCAACTGCCTCTCAAATAATCTCAATAGCGTTTACAGTAAGATTATTGAAAAAATAATAGCAGCCCAAACTGAAGCTGCTAATCTCTCCATAAAAGTGCATTAGATGAGTACAAGGGACTCGTGAGATTCCATTTGTTCTTCCCAAATACTTTTCAGGCATTACAATAAAATGACAGCTTTCATAATCATTTTTAAGACAAACACTTGCTTTTTTGAAGCCACATATATATTTATAACTTTTAAGGTGCATAACAAAATGAGTGAAATTGAGTTGTAGTTCAAATCTATGTTTTATGTTATTACAAGAAATACATGTAAAATAATTACCTGTTCAGCTTTAGGATTTAGTGGTTGAAGACTTAAATCTTTGTAAATGTCAGAACTTTTGAGATTATTTTCAGAGAATTGAAAACAGATTTCGGACATGTTCTGCACACAAACTTGTATATATTTCCTAAAATGAGAAAAAATAAAATTAAAAATAAGAAACTATTATAAAGAGGTATTGCTATATACAATTTAATTGAGTTGTGTGCACGCACGCGTGCATATCCTTGCAGCAGAATTAACCAAATGAAAACAATAGTTTAAAGAAATGAGAAAAACATGCTAGTTTACATTAGATTATACCCTAACCCAAAATTTAAATGATGTTTTAAGCAAAGGTCTCATTTGAATGGTAAAAAATCCCACCACACAATTGACAGTACATACCTACTTAGAAGAGTCAAACTAAATTCAACAGAGCTTTCTCCCAAGGAAGTTGTAGGTTTGGGGTTGCATCTTAAAATATAAAATGACCCTCTTAAACCCTTGGGATTAAAAAGTATTTTCAAACCTTCCTGCTCATTCAAACTACCTAACTCATAGTTCTGATAAGAAAAGCTTTTATGATGGAATAGAAAATGAGAATTTTGAATAAGTTACCTTATGCCTGCTGATAATAAGGAATGCTTGGCTTTAAAAGGTACACTGAAGGTAAGTGAAATAATAGTGGAGTAAATTGACCATGGACAATCAATGGTTACCTATATGAAACATATAATAAAATCATCTGATATATGGCTTAAAATTTCTATTTATAGACAAATAGTTGCTACATTTTTCAATTTTGGGCATGGAAGAGTAAGTGAAGATTATAGTGTAGCATAGCACATCCAATCCAATCCATTCCAATCCAATCCAGAATCCTGAATCAATTTATTACAGATTTATTGTCTTGCAATTCTTTCATCTCTGCATCAAATGCACAAAACAACCATTTTAAAGCAAATCAGTTGCAATAGCAAGCTTGAAAATGTATTCAAACTCTCTCAGGAATTGATGTGTATATATTTAGCAAAAATAATGCAAAACAATACAGAAACATTGGAAGATTAGCAAAACAACTCCAGGGATCAAAGCAGCAGTGCAGCAAACTATTAATATAGACGTATTTGCCAGTTCGAAATGTGATATTGACATCTGAATTTCATTTTTGGGTTAATTTAAATATTAATCTTTATTCATAATTTCTTACCTTTTGGTCAATTGTAGTCATGGTGTTGTAAGATGTTTCTTTCTCTTTGCCCTTTTTCCTACACTGTTTACTTGATAGATTCTCATTTTCCATCATACATATTGGGACTGATGGTGAGTATAAAACTTCAAGCTCAAAGGTAATCACATGATAAGCAGGAACCATTGGTAAACTGATGCTTGTGATTTTTTCAGATGACTGAACAGTTAATGATGCTTCTGATACCTTTTCTAAAATTGTATGAAATATAAATTAGAGACTATAATTTATATTTGAATTCATAAATTATTCAGTTGGTAACATAGAAGCAAACCCTGTTTTGACCTCCAAGCAACTATTTTGAATGTTCCAAGCATGAAGTAAAGCATGTGTTTCACAGTTTTATTTTATTTGTTCTTAGCACTGTAATTGTTTTGAGAGAGAAAGGAAGCAGAAGAAGGTAACCAGCACCACATTAGTGATCAGCCATGCCCCAAATTCTATTGCTGTAGATTGGATGGGCTGGAGTGGGAGTTAAGTATTCAAAATAAAATAGGACTTAAATTCCTTGTTAGTCAGAAAAATAGCTGAGCAAAGTTATTCTAAATTGTTGTTATGAGAAAATTAAGGTTATGCATGTAGGAAAGGCTGCAAGTGTGTTGTATTCTTTTGCAGGCACATAATCCTAATATTTCCTAATATTTTAATAATGGTTGCTTGGTTGCTTATGACTTGGTATAAATCAGTTTTGTATTAATATTTTAGATACATACATGCACAATGTGTATATGCATGTCTATGTATATAAAATTACTATATTAATACAAAATTATTTCTTAAGCTTTTTATGGTTGTGCAGTCTATGCATATTCTTATGCCTTGACTTTCAAGTTTTACTGAGGAGGGCTTATTTTGTTTTCCTATGAAAAGGTCTAGTTGCTTGCTAGATCACCCTACAACCAAACCTACTTCAGAGACTTGTTAGCACTAAGATAGAGAATTCATTGTGAAAACACATCCTCATTAATTGGCAACAGCAACAGATGTGTGGATGTTCTAAGGCTATTTCCCAGCACGGGGGGGAAGGAGAAGTAAAACTTCAGAAATAGATTTGATTCTATTTAATTTTATTTATTTATTTATTATTTTTTATTACATTTATATGCCGCCCTTCTCCGAAGACTCAGGGTGGCTTACAATTTTTGGGATACAACCCAATGCGCTCAGCAATAGCCTTCATTCCATTGTATATGCCTGCTTATTACTCAGCGGCATGTTCACAAAGTCAGCTAATTGCCCCCAACAATCTTGGGTCCTCCATTTACCTACCCCGAGAGGATGGAAGGCTGAGTCAACCTTGAGCCTGGTGGGATTCGAGCCTGCAATAATTACAGGCAGCTGGAACTTAAGAGCAGGCATTTAACAGCCTGAGCCACCAAATATATGTATCAAATTTGGAAACTATCCATCACACACTCACAGAGCAACTATACACATATTATACCGAATCATAATAAAATGCAAACTGCAATTGTTACAAAATGTTGTTAAATGCAACAAAAAATAAGATCTCATTTAAAGGGGTGCACTATGTGTTAACAACTGCAATTTCATTGATTGTTTATAATCTGGAATTTCTTTTATCATAGGATTGAAATGTAACAAAACTGAGTATCTTGAGTGTAACAAAAAATCTAAATACCTTGAGTGTTTGAATAAATCACAGCTTTGCTTTCAGGATGGTACAAGACAGGCATAGCATCAGCATTACTTAGTTGTAGTGCATCTCCACTCTTTATAGAATAGTGGCCAGTGGTCACTGTAAATTTAACCTTCTGAGGAATGCCAGCCAAAAGGCTATCTGGAGAATAATGAGTTGATAATAAGGGTGTGGCAAAGGAATCATTGCTTGCATAACGTAATTTGGATATTACGGAGTCAACTGCACAAGATCTGTTTTACTGTGTCTAATCGCCTAACCCTAACCCTAATTTTTATCACACATAAACATTTAAAAATACAATACTGTGCCTGTAAGAGCTCAGAAAGTTCTATCATCTGTCTGTCCATCCATCCATCCATCCATCCATCCATCCATCCATCCATCCATCTTCCTTCCCCATCTTGACAGTGTACATTAAAAAAGTTTGACAGTGCACATTAGAAACTCCAAAAAGTGTGTCCAATAACTGCTATATTAACAGCTTAGCTAAAACAGAGACATACAAAAAGAACAAACCACACACTCATAAAGAAAACACTGTTAATTCTGTTATATTGGGACCGCCAGAAAGGTAATAAATATTATTTACCAAAAGGTTTCAGTGAATCAAATCTCAAGTTCTCTGTAGAAACATAGAAAACTGATGGCAGAAAAAGACCTAGCGGTCAACTGAGTCTATCATTTAACATTTCTAGATATCTAGAACTGGACACATTATTCCAAATGGGCTCTGACTAATACTCTATGCAGCGGGATTATGACCTCCTTTTTGCTGCTTGTGATCCCTCTAGTGATGCATCCCAAAATTTTGTCTGTCTTCACAGCTGTTTGCCCACCATGTTTGCTATGAGTGCACCTAAATTTGTTTCTTCTGTTGTTCTACCACTGTACCCCCAATACTACACCCTGCCAGAGGATTCCTCTTCTTCCAGGTGCATAACCATACATTTAGAAACAACAAACTGCAACTTTCACATTTTTGAACCATTTTCCAGCAATGCCAAGTCATTTACCATGTTATGAATACACCCCCCGGAATATCAACTCTTATTACACATATGGGTATTAGTTCAGCATTCACAAAACAATAAAATGCTGTTCTCAAACATCCTGTTTGCTATCACATAATTCTATCACATGAGTATTTCACCTTCATTTAATTATCTATGAAAGATCTCAAGCAAACAGCTTTACAAGTAGAGATTATTTGTAGAACATCTTGTTTTAGGTGAACAAGGAGCTGAATATTTTCATCCATTAGAAACAGCTTAAACCTTCACAATGAACACAGGGAATGAAGGCAGTGCCAGGAACTCACTCTATTATGTTCCATATTTTTATGATGCTCTCATATATTACAACAGATACACATTTTAAAAAATATTTAGTGCCATTACATGAACAGTGAAGTTCATTTAACAGTTCCCCTGGACTTATCAAGCTATGGTATTTACTCTTGATTTTAAAGACATAATTATATACTGCGGTAAGAAAAAGTTTGTAAATTCTTTAGAACTATCTGCAATAATGCAGTACTGTGACTTTTAATAAGATCTGAGATTTAAATTGCTATTAATGGAACATTCACAAATATAAAGAATTAACAAACTTTTTCTCAACACTGAGACATATTGTAATATTAGTAATCATTTTCAAGGTTTAAATGTGCAAATTCCCAAAACAGATAACCAGTAACGTCTTTAAATATGTGTAAGCTATCACTTAGGAACAATCAAATTACATTTGGTCCAAATACATTATTATTATTATTATTATTATTATTATTATTATTATTATTATTATTATTATTTTAAATGATTAATGGAAGATAGCTGCACAGAACTTAGTCCTCACAAGTTAGTTTGCAGTTTTTCTGTTATAGAAAATAACAGAACAGAGAACAGAGAAATAATTTTAAAACTATAAGAAACAATAACAAAGTACAACTTCTAATTATTTACTTACCAGTACATGGTTCCACTTTTAGCTGTGGCTCCTGAGAATAGATATCATACTGCACAATTGGATAAATATGAAGTAGAACAAATTGCATTTTGCCCACTGAAAGGCATAACTGCCTAAGTGTATATGTTCCAGGTTCTTTGCCCTATGAGAACATTTGAAGTATTTATATATTAAAATTCTTCTCAATGTTTAACTGCAGGCTATTTGTGCAAAGCAAGAGATTTAACATCTGGTCAGCATATAATTACACAAAATAGAATGCATTTTTCATCCTCAAAGGGATATCCATATAACCATATTTTTATGAACAGAGCAAAAAGAGCTAACACAGCTTCAGATTCACTTTTATATTAAATAATTTGAACTTACATTAATTTGAAGAGGAATACCATCTAGTTTCTACTTCCAACCATTCCACCCTGTGAATATTGAACTGTGTTCTGCTATATGTAGTAGGAAAAGCATATGCAGGCCAACCAGCCCCAGTGAAGCTCTTCTTTACACAAATAAATTCATGGCATTAGGAATTGTGCTATTTCATGTACATACATGTTTGAATTGGTCATTGTTAATTAAATTTTCACCTATGACCAGTTATTATTTGATGGTCTTCATACCAGGCCCCTCAATATCATGAGAATTTTCAGTTTTAAGAATGGGGTGTTTTTTTTTTGTCATGTTAATTGATTACAAACTGAGTTTTGGGTTTGCTTTGCTTTTTGATCTTTTCTGTTTATATTTATTTTTTGTATTGGCCAATGTTTCTATGTATACAGTACAGTGGTACTTAAAAGCTTGTGAATCATTTGGAACTCTCAATGTTTCTGCATAAATATGAGCTAAACTATTATCTATTCTCCATGCAAATCCTACAATGAGATAAAAGGAACCCAATTAAACACGTGAGTCAAAAACATTATATTTGTTCATTAATTTTCTAAGGAAAATAATCCCAAACTACACATTTCTGTGTGGCAAAAGTACAAAACATACCTGGGTTCTGAAAGTTATTTTATTGATCCCTGGTTCCAGTACTAAATTGCTACATTTTAGTATGGGGGCCCCATCCTCCAGAGTCAGCCCTATGGGTATTTCCAGTGAAGAGCTGCTCTCCTGCCTTCGTAAGAGCATATGCACATTTTTGCAGATGATCCCTGTCGTGTTCAAAGAATTATCCGAGGGACTTCTCTCGTACATTTCATACAACTCCAGCCCTTGTAAGCCACTTCTTGAAAGAGAAACACCTACAATTTCATTTGGAAAGTTGATAATACCATTGGAAGTCTTGTGCTTCGTAAGCCATTCAGCTGTCTTCCGGTAGCTATTTTTTTCAATGCTGAAATGGACATTAATAGCAATGTCATCCACATTCACTGAGATGGGCATCAGATTTACCAACGTCAGTTCAATAGATAGGGTTCCACCCACATGAACCACAGCATTAGGAGGATCAAAATGTAGATTCTTCAACTGTGCAAAGGAATTGATGGAAAGCATAACTTTCTGCCCTGGGAATAAAATATAAATGGGATTTATGGTACATGATGTTGGCAGGATCAGTTCTACTGAAAACAACATTTCCATTTATCTAATTATAATAACCTTAAGGGAAAAATAATTTCTTAGTTTATTCCTTTAAATATATTTAGCTCAATAAATATACATTACCTCATTGATCCTCAAACCCAAAACAATTTTATTTAAAGCCTTGCAGTTTGGAACAAAACATTAAGTACACCTAAAATATTTTTAACCCTACATTTCGCTGAATTAAACACTTAAGATACAGTGTAGCTTTAAGTTAACTAAATTAAAATAAGGGAATGAATATTCAGAAAAGTAAATATATTATGCAAATTGTTTTCTTTCTCTTGCTGTATGCAAACTATTTTGCCATTTATCATTTTCTTCTAGTATGTTCTAGAATAAGGGAGATATAAAGCTTTGAGTTAAACCTATTTGAGAATGTATTCCTTCATTTTTCTGGCTTCTGTGGTTTCAAAAATATTACTCACATGCTTAAACTGTATTTTTTCTGCTGTAAAGACTAGAAATTTTTTGCTCGAAAAACCTAAAACCTAAAACTGAATTATCATATTTTGTAAATGTGATGTAATTGATGGATTTACATAGAATTTAAAACTAAACTGACCTGAAATTACTCGTAATCAAACAAAATAAAAGAAGGCAGGCATAAGTAAGAACCTTGCAAAAATTAAGACATTATTTTGACATTCACCAAATAAAGTTGAAAGTAGTTTATCTGAAGTTTGATTGATTCCCTGAATCTTACCTTCTGTTTCTGAGGGTTGTTTGGCAAAATCTAATATTTCTTGGCAGAAATGTTTCCGCTCTTCTTCAGTTAAGTTATTATCACCTGCTAAAAGACTGCTTGTCTGAAGATAGCTAGCACAAAGATAAGGAAGGATGGGAAAAGAATGTACATACAACTCTTGATAAAAAAAATCAGTTAATTCTTTTATCTTCTATTCATCAGAAATACTAAAAAGATAATAATGCAATAATTTTAGTAGTTCAGTAGTGATTTTATGCTGAAATAGTGCAAAAACCATTTTTCCTATATCATCCAGTATTCTTGATGCTTTATTTAAAACTGTGATTCAAATATGAACATGTGAAAATATGCATTTAAAGCAACTAAATAGCAGCAAGAGAAAGGGATACACACACACAAATATACACACACAAAGTAGTCCTCAATTTACAAGTTCATTTAGTAACATTCAGTTACAATGGCACTGAAAAAAATTGCCTCATGACCATTTTTCACACAACCTTTGCTGCATCCCCATGGTCACATGTTCGATATTCAGACATTGGCAATTGACTCATATTTATGATGGTTGCAGTGTCCCGGGGTCATGTGATCACCCTTTGCAACCTTCTGGTAAGCAAACCCAAATTCACCTAACAACCCATATAATCGAACAATTACAGTGATTCACCAACAACTATGGCAAGAAAGATTGTAAAATGGGACAAAATTCACTTAACAAATGTCTCACCCACAGAAATTATGGGCTCAGTTGTGGTTGTAAATCAAGGACTACCTGTGTGTGCCATGTGTGTGTGTGAGAGTGCACGCATGCATATGCGTATCAACCCATTCATTCTTCCTCTTCTAGCATATTTCCTTTGATTTGAGAATCTCTTTTAAGAACTGCAAAAAAATTCTATTGGAGTATACCTAGTTTCTGAACCATTAAATATATAGCTAAAGGAACATGATACACAATACCTAGCTAGAAACGGATTTTTTTTCTTAGCTTCATTTAGAATGGATGTATCGACTATAATTGTTAGGGAAATCATGATATAGCAGGCTTCCATGATCCTACTGGTAGTTTTGCATGTTGCCCTTAACTACAAGAAAAAATAAAAGAATACATCCCCATGATCATATGACCCAGATGACTTCCACTAGCACTTCCATGGAAGTCGGATTGGAGTCCGTGATCGTGCACGGCTCTGGTCCAAGCTCTACTCGTTGGAGGATCACAAATGGGACCGGAACCACTCTGGAGAGGTGGTGAAGAAAGGGGGACTGCTTGTTGGGTTGAGGGGAGCCACATCTCCCCTCCCTGGCTAGGAACACTCCCTCCAAAGACGAGCTGTAGCAGTAGCCTAAAATGGCTACCATGAAGACGGGAAGCTGTCCAGGAAACTAAGGTTGTGCTGGAGCGGTGAGTAGTGAACAGTGTGTGGACCAGGTGAAATACTTTGCACTTTAAAAGTTAACCCCGGAAATAACAGGAAAGAATTCTCGTGAAGGATTGTATTAGCAACAATTCGAAAGAGAGAGAAATTGGAAAATGTAAGAAATTTTTGAAAAAGTCTTAAACGGAAGTGATACAACTCAGAGAGAAACTTTTGACTATAACAGAATAAGAAATTGAATTTGGAGATTATACAGAATTTGGCACTAATTAGCATTGTTTAAAATGCTGGAATTGACTATGTTAAAAAGGAAATAACCTAATAATTGGGAATTAGCAAAGTTAATAAAAGCTTTAAAAGTGGAAAATTAAAAGGTGGAAAATGGAAACTGATTTAAGAGTGCCACCTAATTGTAAAGGAAAATTCTTAGTGACTTTATAAAAAAAGGTGTGGTCTAAATGAGGTGTGAATTTAAAAAGAAATAAAAGGAACTTTCTTATAACAAAACCCCCAAAAGTGTAATATTAAAATCCTACAGCAAAGGAATACTTAAAGATAGTACCCCAGGGCTGATTGGTGGTTTTGGGAATGTTTATTTATTTATTAAATTTATTTATTAAATTTATATTTTTACATTCTTTGACAAAGAACAGACTGATTAAAACTGGAAAATAAAGTCTTATGGACATTGACTGTAGAAACTTAAAAATAAAAAGACACTGGTTTAAACAAACTGTAGGACAATCGGATTGGATATAAATATTAAAGAAGATAAAGAAGAAGTAAAGCAAAATGAATGAAATATGCAAGGAAATAAGATCGGAACTGCAAAGTGTAAAGGAAATGATAAACAAAAGTTTGGAAATATGGAACAACATAATAGAAAAACTAGAAATGGCGACGCAAATCACAGAAGAACAAATAAAGCCCAAGGGGGAGGAG
Organism: Naja naja; assembly: GCA_009733165.1. NCBI lineage: Eukaryota > Metazoa > Chordata > Lepidosauria > Squamata > Elapidae > Naja > Naja naja. The sequence goes on from CM019152.1 coordinate 3,547,200, forward strand.
TTAAACAAAGAAGAAATCAGCTTAAAAGAACAAGGGAAACAACAAATACTATGAAAGAACAAGAAGGGAATTAAACTTAAGATGTGACAAATAAAGGGGAGAATTTTTTGAAGGCTAAACAAAGGAAGTGGAAATTATAGAGAAAAGACCAGGAGGGAGGGGGTCAAAACAAATAATTGGGGAAAGAAATTGCGGAAAATAACAAGGAAAAGAGGGAAAATTAAGAGAAAGGACCAAAAAATGATAGAAAATGGAAAGCGAGTTAAGATGAAAAGAACTTATATAGTCAGGAGAGTAAGACACGATGGTTAAAGATAGGAAGGATGGGGGATTCCACATGGAAATGTATTTTAGTAGTTAAGAATATAGATATATATGTTAAGGAGCTTGGAATTAATATTTCATTAAGAATTATTGTTAAAAATAGATAAATTTAATTGGAACAGACATGGAAATAAGAATTTATTATAAGATTATCTTTTAAGATATAATAACGTGATGAGGATAGTGAATACATTTTCGGCCTTGTCTGCACTCAGAAGCTAAGCAAAAGTTGGGCCTGTTTAATATTTGCATAAGGAACCATCAATGCATCCCAGGACAAGATACCTAGATGGGAAGTCTAGTATATGGCAAACTGTTGTATGCTGCTACCAAAGGAACTGCACTGAGGTACTCACAGTTACCGAGAGTCAAGTTTGATTAAAGGGTATCTATCTTTATTACATAGCAATATGAACGCATGCAGCCTTTTGGCAGTTAATATTTCTGCTCCTCTCAGATGTGTTTTAGGTTCTACTACCCACCCTTACTTAATAAGATAAATCCAAGCACACATAATCAGCAATTTTCCACTTTTTAAAAAGGGATACTTTTCAATTTGTCCAAGGTGCTTCTGACATTCCGCTAATTGCTTTCGTGTGTGTGTAATAAGCAGTGCCCATCCTTCAGCAAGGTAAGTTTTTAATGCACCTTGAAGGTAGATCTCGGCTTTTTGAGGAATCTTCTTTTTCCTTAGGAACAAAATCATCAAAAGAAAGGGAAGAAAAGAAAACACATTAAATACATTCATATAGCTATTATTTATAAACCCTTTTCTTTAGCTATTATCTATTACAACTATCAACTAATGAATAGGTGGCAAATTCTTCATTTAGTAGAGTCACTTCACTAATAAACATATAAAACCCAGCTAGAATATAACTAAACCGTATTTTCAGGCCATGTGCTACTAAACAAAAAAAGAAAGTCTATTAAATTCTTCCCTAAACATTTATTCACATGCAAATACAACATTTAAAGTTTCAAAATCACAAAGTACTCTCATTCCCTGTTCTAGATCTAAGTTAATTTTCTTTGTATTGTACAGAGAAGCTAGTAACTTAACTGCAGATCAGTGTATTTTATCAGAAAGAAATTTATAAAAAAGAGTACACCTTAATATACATAGGATTCCTTTTGCCCATTACAATAATCAATAGAATATTTAAGTGACCAACACTGTTCTAGTATCCTGGTTCAATAGGCAGAGCAGCATAGTTTGGCAGTAATTAAGTATTTTTCCCAAATAGAGAATGTGTGCTATTTCTAGCTGCCACAAATAGCAGAATAAAACATGGTTTGGAAAATATTATCTTTAAGATTTAATAAAGCTGCACCATCCTGTAATCAGTGGAATATTTAGCAGGGAACCTGGAAATTACAGTTCTCCAGCTATTCAAAAGCACTGCAGTGTGCTTTTATGGTTAAAGGTGAAATGCACATAGTAGTTAGAGATACCCTTTTCAGAATATTACGATATGCAACAATTCCAATAAGTTTATATACATGTAAAACTCTGCCAGATCCTTTCCAACAAGCTTTGCTGAGCGATTTCTTCCAATATTTTTGTACATTTCAATGGTAGCATGAGAAAGATCCTGTGAAAAAGAAACAAAGGGGCTGAGGATACACTATACTGTTACAACTCATCCTTATTTTAGGTTTAATTTAGCTAAATTCAGGAATATAGATCTCCTAAAGTTGGTCTAAGCAAACAAGATTCTGTAACTTAAGGTACTCAAGTCACCATTTAAAAGTCATAAGCTTTTTAATGACTGAGCACTTTTATTTATTCATCTTTCTAAGTGGTTACCAAGAGCATATTAAAATGAAACAGTTGACTACAAAATTCAATTAGTTTCCACTCCAGAATTCGTATATACATATATTTGGGGGAGAGGTATTTTGATTGATGTTCTTAGTTGAGATGTTTCATTTTGGATGTCCAAATTTTTACACTTTAAATTCATTTTACTAAATGTGACTGAGCTGCTAACAAGTATGCTGTTTTTCAAACTACATTCTAATTCGCATCTAAAAACACTTTGCTATTCTAACTACTAGTTAGAACTACTAGTTATGCAGTTAGCCATCCTCAACATATTTTATAAATATATAAATACATGAACCATCCTTACCAAATAATGCTTTTCAAAAGCTTCTACAGATGATAACGCTTCTTTGAGTTTCTTATAAGGAGACTGTGCTGTATTGGCTTCAGAAACAAAACAGAACATTTATTTATTTATTTATTTTATTTTATTTTAATTACATTTATATGCCGCCCTTCTCCGAAGAACATAATAGAAAACATAAGCAACAGCATCATCCACAGCTTTGCACTAAGTGTTCTGCTAAGGATTTCAGTTTTAATTCTCACTATTGATGGATGGAGGAAATTCAGATGTAGCTATAATGCTACTGCCTCCATTAAAGGGGAATGTTCACTAGCACCTCTGCAACCAAAATCCATGCTATATTTGCAAAGATGGAAACCTGCCACCAGCTATTACAGGTAGAAAGCAAAAGATGATTTTTACATTCATATCAGATTCGGCTTTCAATTTCTTTTTGGGCCAAAGAAGGACTGCTGAATGGACTGTGAACATCTGTGTTCCTCAACTTCCCTTCCCTTGTAAGCCCTCCCTCTCGGGACAATACAAAATGTTAGTTTGAATTATCTTATTGGATATACTCTACAGTTTTTCAAGTTTATTTTAATAAGAATAAAAGCATGTTAAAAATAATCACTAGCACATATCCAAACAAATGCATAACCACTGATTCTAAATATCAATCATTACTTGAAAAGCATCAATCTGTTTTATAAGCAGATATGTTGATACCTGTTTCAGGACGCTCAGCTCCAAGTCCTGCCAAAAGATCAACTGTTCTGTTAAGATCTTCTGAATTGGGACCTTTTTCTGACACAAGTCCACATAAGTACCCCAAAGATTTCAACTGTAAGAGAAGTATAAACCTGAAGTATCTTCATTTTATGATAATAATGTATATTAAAAAAAGACTTAGAAGTTTTCGTTAAAATTTAGAAAATGGATACTGACAAGTTTCGATAAAAGCTAACAAATTTTAAATCTATCTCTTAATATTGTAACATAGTTAACTGTCTGAAATGTATTAAGCTAAGATGTGCAAAACTTTATTTTGTAAACTTGAAAAACAACTTTATGTTTTCAAAAGAATAAATATAAGCAACTTGCAAGAGTAATTTTTATAAGAAATAATTAGGAAATTACATATATATTTGCATAACTGAAGTATGTGGGTGTGGGTGTGGGTGTGGGTGTACATAATTGGTATAATTGGTTTCTATACATACTGGATTGTATATACCGTGTTTCCCCGAAAATAAGAAATTGTCTTATATTTTTTTTGGCTCCCAAAAACACACTAGGTCTTATTTTTGGGGTAGGTCTTATATATTTATGGTGCCAAATAGTGGGTGTGAGTGTGTAGGGGGTGTTTTGGTGCACGGTTGCCCCCTGAAAAGTCTTCCTGGAACTGGAGATTTACACTAGGTCTTATTTTCGGGGTAGGTCTTATATTAGGGCAGGTTTAGAAAATAGTGCTAGGTCTTACTTTTGGGGTAGGTCTTATTTTTGGGGAAACATGGTAGATATATAATTAGGTCCAGCACATAATGTATAGAATAGAATGCCATACCAATAAGGTAGCATGAGTGAGATGATACTAATTCTCTCAGCATTTATAATCTAGTATATAACCATATAGAGTGTGTGTGAGAAAGAGTGTTTTCATAGAGAAAACAAGTTGCCAACCGGATAGATAAATATACTAGCTTGAACCATAGCCATCCAAATACATTCTGATGATACAATGTTGTCTGAAGAAAATAAGATATTCTGCTATTCCATATATTAGCATATTACTGCATCAGTAAAACTTCAATACTTCAAAAATAAAATGTTATATTGAGGAATATTTTTAATTAAAGATATCCTGATTTTAACAAAAAATATAGAATACTTTCTATTCTAAATGTATTTTAAATGTGATTTTTTTTGGTCACAGTTCTACTCACCTTTTCAGTGGCATAACTCCATAATCCAACTGTGTGGGAAACATTAGAATCAATTTGAGACCGATCACAACAACCTTCTATTCTTTGCAAAACCTCAAGACAGCTTAAGAAGACCCAACAATCCAAAGCCCCAGGAGGAACAGAGACCTTAAAATAAAATCAGTTAAGAGATCAATCAGTACGAATATTATTACAGAACATAACTTAAGACAAGAAATTATTTTTGAAAGATTTTAATGTGCTCTCACACAACACAAAACTGTACAGAACAAAGTACTATGTGCTAACTGAAGAGGACAGAAATATAAATTAAATATAAAAAATAACAGAACACATTTTTTAAAAATAAACAGGAGCAAGAAAGAATGTAATCCATGTACCCATAATGCCACTAAGAAGGAAGGAAGAAAAGGGAAAGATGTAGGGGAAGACAATCAGAACAACTAAAAGAGAAAGAGATTGATCCAAATCAGTCAACCGTCAGATATTGACAGCTAAAAAATAATCAAGCCTTATTTTCTAAGAGTATGCTAAAGTCCTACACAGACAAAAACTGTCAAAATATCTGGCAAACATAACACAAGAAAACAAAGAATGGCTTATCAAAAATTATTTTTAAATGTTTGCTCTTAAATATAATACTTAGACCAAGACCCTGACATCAATAAGATTATTGTTTTTAATCTCATACTGTGCTTCTACAGCCCCATACACTGCAAATTGGATGGTAAAATAGGTACAGCAGCAATGGTGGCAAGAGAACCTCTGGTTTTTTTTCAGTAGTATACTAGGGACAGACACAGAAGTAGATAGGACTAGAACAGAAATTAATGTTTAATTTAAAACATCTGTTAAATTAAAAATGGTAATATGAGTCTTCTACATGTCAATGCTTCCATTCTGTTATTTAAAATGTAAAATGTAATCCTATGCCATTGAGAACTTTAAAATCCTGGCCCAGGCTCTTACTCAAAGATTTACCTATAAACTTCTTTCCAAGGTATCTCCATGCTTTTTCACTGACTTACTAAATATTCTACCTTTTGCAATTATGCCAGGTAGATTTACAAGTGCCCCATTGTTAAAAGGCCATACTCCTGCCGTTTGGGCCCTAGGGCATGCTTTATAGTACGGTTCTTTTTAAAATTATTCTCTACTAATAACATTTCTTTTAAGTTGCTACCCAGATAAATCAGACAGCTTATATGTTATTCTTTTTTATCTGATTCGAATGCAGGCATTTATTAATAAGGTGGTGAACATTTGTTTCTGGAACCATGATTTAAAATTTATCACTTCTTCCAAATGGAGATAATTGCAGTCAAAGTCAGAACTGTAAAGCTAAAAAATCTATATGAACAGAAATAACTTCCAACTTTATGAAGTTAATTGTAAAGAAAATGGAAATAAGGCAATAAGGCAACACTTCTGAATCTTTTATAAACTGGATCCATGCTTGACTAAGCCATAAAAAATAAGTAAACGTTGGCATTGTAGATGTTGCTGAATTACACTTTCTAGCAGCTATAGGCAGTACACTGAATGATACAGGAGGGGGAATTCAGAAACTTCTAAAGTGGCACAAATTGCATATCCTAAACCTAGGCATTGTTTTTTAACTTATAATGCATCAAAAGACATTTTTTTAAAAAAAGATTCTATATTTTCTGGCATCCAAAATATGAATTCCACCACATTCCCAACTTCATTATCAGAAACATTGCATAAAGTCACAGAAGAATAAGATGTATTTTTATACATTCATTCCACATTTTTCCCAGAGGTGAATGACTTCAAACTGTATTCATATCTAAGAAGTGACAAACACTATGTGCCTTAATTCACCGAAAATACTGCTACAACCTATTTTTGTAAAACAAAGACTGAATAAATTGTTTAAAAAGTCACTTGGCTGTTTATAAAACAATTACTGTAGACTACTTAATGGGCAACATTGTTTTTCTCAGGTAAAATGTAAGTTTATCAAGCTATTAATTTCCTATCCGGTTTCAAGTCATCAGACATAGATTGGTTCAAATGTGAAGAGACAAAATTATTGCAGATAAAAAGAGGTATAAAACAATTTCACCTTCTTTGACTTAAAAGATTCAATTATAATTTCTATACAAAACTATCATCTGCTTCCTGGAACTTTTGCACAGTTTACATAAACCACTAACTGCTAGCAATCCTGTTTGAAATTAGGCATCATCTCTATAACCTGTGGCAAATGAAACATGACAGAGACTTAAGCTTTAATTAGTTGGATTGAATTAACCAGACTTACTTCAAGAAGCTTTAGCTCTTGCACACAATTATGAAGCAGTTCTAGTGCTCGCTGAGATACCTCCCATGGCCTCTGAAGGAAGATCAGTAATGTGCATTGACGAGAAAAAAGGTAACTGCGCAGATCTAACAGAGTAGCTTCCTGGTTTTGAATCAGTTCTCGTTTTTCCATATCTATTGGTTTACGAAGAACCAACCCATTCCAGCTTCGCACTGGCTGACAAAAAAAGGTCAGCCAATTTGCCCCATCTGCGACAAGCAAATATACACAATGAGATACAGAAGAGATGAAAATATGTGAATACTTCCAAAATTTGAGGGAGCGTCTCCTGCCGATAACGAGTACCAACCGCCCTGTTTGAGCACACAGACAGGGGCTTCTCCGGGTGCCACCGGCAAGTCAATGCCGGCCGTCGGCGCCCCGGGGACGGGCCTATTCTGTGGCGGTTCCCGCCCTATGGAATCAACTACCCCTGGGGCTCCGCCTGGCCCCTGACCTTCGCACCTTCTGCCACGACCTGAAAACCTGGCTATTCAAAAAGGCTGGGCTGGGCTGATCTCCTGGGGGGAGGGTTAAATTTTAAATGGTACACTGGGGTTTTAACTTAAATTAGACTTGTGACTATTTAATATTGTTTTAAATTAATTTATTGTTATGTTTTGGTTTTAATTGTGAGCCGCCCCGAGTCCTCGGAGATGGGGTGGCATACAAGTCTAAATAATAAATAAATAAATAAATAAATAAATAAATAAATAAATAAATGCGCAGGGATTTTTTTTAGCAATAACAAGTTTAAACAATCCCATGGCTTTTACTGAAATGTTGCAAAGGGAAAATAATCAAGCATATATACAGAAATACACTTTTTAAGTACTTACCACCAGCACCAAAATTGACAACATATTGAGAAAATAGAGCATCCAGTTCATCATATTGCACCAGGGCATCTTCAAATTGCTGAAGCATTTCAAATACGAAAGCCAATTCTTCCTTTTAATACAAATAAAAAACATTATATATTCACACACAAACATGCACACTTAAAAGATACATGCCCATAACTGATCAGGGGTCAAGACTCAAAGTGCGCTTTTGCTGTTGCAACCATTGTTGCTTCTCAGCTTGCCAGGGGGGAGGGATGGGGGAGATGAAATGTAGGCTCCAGACATCAAGATGAGCATGAGAGCCAAGGACACTTCAGCAGGTGTTTGCCAAAGCCAAAGACTTTTTCTCATAACAATGCAATGGGACTCAATTGGACAATGTGACCTACACTAATGTGGAGAGGGAGAATCTTATACTTTGATTATGTGGGTTTGCGCGGGAATTAGCTAGATCTGGTTTTGCCCTCTTTAGTGCCAAAATGATGTACTCAATAAAATTTTGCACTAAGAGACTGGATTGTCTGCTTTGGTGCCTGCTTTGGTTGGGTTTGTCAGTCAGAATGTTGACATCAGGATTATTGTTAGCCGCCCTGAGTCCTTAGGGAGAAGGGCGGCATACAAGTCGAATAAATAAATAAATAAATAAATAAATAAATAAATAAATAAATAAATAAATAGAAAAAACAAACAGCAAATCATATTTTCAAGGAAAACCTTGTAAATGTTATCACTTTGCTGCAACATCATAATCAATTGTTTAAAAATATGAAGTCTATAAGCTCTCTGATAAATATCCCAGTTTGACTTTGGACTGGCTACTTATCCAAGCAAAATTAGAGCTTTTGCTCGTGATTTTAGCTTATAGTCATTTTAAGAACATATATTTTATCATTAAAAGGTTCTATTATTACATGAGTAGCAAAGCAAAGCAATGTAAAATATTGTTTTAAATAATTATTTTTTTATACTATTTTAATTTACCTGGACCATAAAATAGTCACAAAAACTCCACCCTGGTTCTGTCCTCTTCTCTCTCAAAGTTCTCATGTCATCCTCAAATTTGCCTAGATTTTTGGTAAAGGACATGAGCAGAAGTGTCCTAAGTTTTGTCAAAAGGCATTCCAGGATTCCTGAGAGCGGGAAGTGTCTTTCAAAGGATCAGATAGAACTACACATCTGTGGTAAGTGAATAAATGAATATTTCAGTCAAGGTTACACAATCAAATGGAACATAGTTTTTCTTTCTTATAGACAAATGTCCCTGAGCCAATTTGGCCCTTTTTCCAGAGGATGAAACACCCTCTCATTCAAGAAAGGCACCACATCAATCATATGTTGCTGTGACTTTCTCAGATAACTGCCCCACGATTAAACCTTTTGCAGTTTTCTCATTAGATCCAAATTTTGTAAATGTAAACATTTAGAATGCTTATCTTTAAATCATATTTTTTTATTTTTTTATTTTATTTTTATTTTTTTAATTTATTTTTAATTAGATTTATATGCCGCCCTTCTCCGAAGACTCAGGGCGGCTTACAATTTTTGGGATACAACCCAGTGTGCTCAGCAATAATAAAAAAACAAACATTTAAGTTATGCAACATACAAGTTTAATAAATTGATATATACATTCACCTCACCACAGATTATAAATCTACCTTCAAAACTCGTAATGTGTGTTACACAGATACATGGATCTACATTACAACATCACAAAAATCTTACCTGTCACTCTGCTTATTGCAGAAATCATTTCGTATTTTATCTACTATAGACGTTCGAGGAAGGATATTTGTCTTGTTTTTTTTCTTGGCATCACATTCAACCACAACAATTAACCAATCCATCGAACTATGAACTTTCAGAACATTCTGCCACTTGGTGATGTCATCTTTTACAGTAGCTTTATATACTTCTGTATCCTACGGGTATAAGGGATGAATCACAAGATTACATTGGCTGAATAAATAAACTTGAACTGCTTTTCTGATAAAACTGGGAGCAAAAATGTTCACAATTATCAAGCTGAATGAGAAAAAGGCCAATATCTTTTTTAAACAAAGAAAATATTTTCAGATCAGAAATATATTAAAATAAGAACCATTTGTTTTTAACTGTCTATCCCACCTGTTTACAGGTAGTCCTTGACTTACAACAGTTCACTTAATGTCTGTTCATAGTTACAATGGTACTGGAAAAAGTGACTTATGACCATTTTTCACACTAACAATCATAGCAGCATCTCCTGGTCACGTGATTTACATTTGGATGCTTGACTCGCATTTATGATAGTTGCCATGTCCCAGGCCTTCTGACAAGCAATGTCAATGGGGAAATCAGATTCACTTAACAATGGTGTTACTAATTTAAGAACGGCCGTGATTCACTTAACAAATGTGGGAAAAGTCATACAATGGGGCAAAACTCACTTAGCAACATAAATGTGGTCATAAGTTGAGGACTACCTGCAATATGTGCTTCTTTATAGCTGCCTGTTCCCATTGTTTCTCAATGTGTTATTTTATAATATAAATATGGCAAGGTTCAAAATCAAATATACAATATCTTCAATCATCAAAATATGTAAGACTTATGTTTTGAACACAGAAGACTACTTACACAACATTCTGTCCAATAAATATGGAGAAAAGGAAATGTCAGAAGAGCTTTGTTCCCTTCTTTAGGTAGTAGCTCTTCTTTAAATTGTACAAAATTAGATTCCAGATGGATCATCTTAGGGGCCCGTCCATATGACCTGAATAATATTTAGAAACTTACATTAGTTCACTGTATTGTCAGGTCCAAATTAACAGGAACAGAATTTGCATTCAAAGCACTAAGGGTTTATTTTTGCTACCTATCACAAGAATGTTAACAACTAATGATCCAAGCTGAATTGATGCTAAATAAGGGTCAATGAAATTCATGGGGGGCTGGACTTGGGTCTCGCATGGCTACCCAATGACTTCAAACTGATTATGCATTTAATCCAACCCTCCAGCTCAGCCTACTCATCTCCTACACGTATACTGAACAAAGGTAAAAAAACAACAGACAGCATGCAGATAAATATTTATAGAAAAGTTAAGAAGGAAACGGTACTTAGTTTGGATATGCAGATTTAGTAATTTATATAAAGTGTCATGCAAATTTACCAAATTTCATACAATTTTCTGTTAAAAAAGCTAAAATTTATAGAATTTATATAAAAAACTAAATTTTAAAAAATATGTAGTGAAAGAGAAAGTGCTCTATTAGTTGTTTATTATTCTCAAATGTTTTTTCCAAAACATAAAAACATGTATTGAACTCTCCATGCTTTATTTCAATTAAACTTTTTCATTTACTCATTTTAACATATACTATTTTTTATACATGATATGCTTAGATATTCAAAGATTTACTTAGATATTCAATTCAGATTTACTGAATTGAAGCTAGAATTCATTTCAGTTCTACTTATCTATTTAAACACAACAAAGAAGCATACAAGTAAGTTATATGGTCACATGCATTCCTCCTTAGCTGTTGGTCTTATCTCAACTAGTGTCAAGACATTAAAGAACATTTAACTGTTATTTCATAAGGAAAATTATTGCATGTTGTTTTGATTGCATGTTTGAATAGACTTTATTTGTACAGTAAATTAGTCTACACTGGTGGTACATAATGGTAAATATATGAACAATGAAGAAAAAAATGTATTACCGTCTCCATTCCATAGGCTCTTTTGGGAGCTGCTGAGAAAGTGTTGGATACAGAGAACTGAAAAGACTCTGATCACCAGCACCTAAGAGATAAAAATATCAGAATCTGAACATTATTCTTGTTCAAATAAAGTTATTTAAAATAAAGTTGTATGTATTAGATATCTTGATGAACTGGCCTAACCATTGGCCAATGTTTTGAATAAAATACTAGTTGTTTTTGCATTTATACTTCTCAGTGAAGAAGATAGTAAACTTTTACAGATAAATATGCAATCATAATCATAAACAGCAGTCCCCAATCTTTCTGGTTCCATGGACCAGAGGCAGCAGCTTTGGTTTTGTGTGTGCAACTTAATCCTGCACGTGCACAAATGAAGCTTCATACAGTTGCCCACCACTTGTGTGGCCCAGTTCCCAATGGGCCACAGACAGGTACTGGTCCTCACTCCGGGGATTGAGGGTCCCTGATATAGATAAGTCAGAAATAGCCTCTTTGCTGGTATAAGGTAACCCCCAAGAACAGAAGAAGAAGAGAGAGTACTTCTAGTATGAGCAGGAAAGAACGTATTATATATAAGCTCAATGTGATTTCTGACAATTCTTTTAACAAGGATACCAGAAAACAAAACCATACAGACAGCTTGTACAGTTTATCCATGTAAAGAAATTCATCTATATCTAAAGGGCCTTGGTGGCTCAGGCTGTTAAATGCCTGCATTTAAGCTCCAGCTGCCTACAACTGCTGTAGGCTCGAATCCCACGAGGCTCAAGGTTGACTCAGCCTTCCATCCTCTCGGGGTAGGTAAATTGAGGACCCAAGATTGTTGGGGGCAATAAGCTGACTTTGTAAAAATGCCGCTTAGTAATAAGCAGGCATATACAATGGAAGGAAGGCTATTGCTGAGCACACTGGGTTGTATCCCAAAAATTGTAAGCCGCCCTGAGTCTCCGGAGAAGGGCGGCATATAAATGTAATAAAATAAAATAAAATAAATAAAATAAATTAAAATAGAAAACAACATTCAGCACAAAAAATTGTTTGAATTTACAAAAAAAAAAGAAAAATAGAAGACAGGTAGTCCTTGAGTTTCAACATTTCATCACTGATCAATGTAAGCAAAGTGATTTATGACTGTTTTTTACACTTACAAGCATTGCAGCATCCCCATAGTCATGTGATCAAAATCTGGAGGCTTGTGAATTGGTTCATATTTATGTCGGCTGCAGTGTCCCAGGCTCATGTGATCACCTTTTGAGACCTTCTGACAAGCAAAGTCAATTGGGAACCCGGGTTCACTTAACAACTATGTCATTAACTTAACAACTGTAATGAATCACTTAACAACTGTGGCAAGAAAGGTTGTAAAATGGGACAAAACTCACTTAACAACTATCTCTCTTAGCAACACACATTTTGGACTCAATTGTGGTCATAAATTGAGGACTGCCTGTAAATTGTATTTTTAATTTTACTTATTTTATCTCTAAATGTCTGAAATGAATAAATCTAGAACTAATCATAGTGTAAATAAAAATGTATGATTATCTGGAGAAAATGCTACAACCCACCTATAATTGTACCATGTGTTGCATTTATTTAAGTTTGAAAAATATCTAAAAACTACAACTGGGACAAAATGCCAACTATCCTATATGTGACTATACTTTGTATTTGATAATTAGAAGAGAATTACACATTCTGAATGAGAGAAATTGGGAGGGGGGTGTTGCTCATCTGATACGAACAGATGAGATTAGTGGGACAAAAGTATGAAAAAATATTATTCCAGCTAGAAACCTAAGAATGACTTAGAATGGTTACTAGTTAAATTCAGCTTAGAAAAAGGCATTTGCTTCAGCATATCCATTCATGCAAATAAACTACAAAAAAGTCATCCTAAAATATGATTGTTTATGATGAAAAGATTTTAGAGAATTGGTCAATGTTATGAGGGGATGAAAAGTTCCAAATTTGGGACAGATCATTTGGTAGTGCCATAAATTTCCTCTGAAGACTCGCTCTTGGAAATAAGGAAGGAAATAAGTGAAATAAAGAAAAATGAAAAGAGAATGTAAGAAAATAAGGAACCTGTAAGTATAACATCTTCCATTAATTTCACCACAGAATGATTGAAAAGTGGAGATAAAGATGTAAGATACAGAAGTTACTTGTTACAAATTGCTATAGAAACATGTGAACATATGCTAATAGAAACTAAGAAATAGGATTCTTAAAGGATTGGAAATACCAGAATATCTGTGTACGGTCTTTCCCTAGATAATTTTAACCTAACAGGTTAATATTTTGGGGGTGGTGGTGATAAAAACTTTACAGTTAAAAGAAAATGCTACACTGAACTCATTAGAAGGTGCCCAAATCTCTCTAGCAGCCGGTTTTTTTTACTTAATCTGAATCTGCAAATTATTGCACTTTCAATTCTAATGAACATTATATTTAATTTTGTATCATTTGGACATTATGTAATTTTTTTTCACCCAAACAATATTGTTAAGTTAATGAAAAGGAGTCTTAAGTAGCATGAATGAAATTAAGAATAAAAGTAATGAAATGAAATTAGGGATGAAACTGAAATAGGGGAATTCTGGCAAAAATATTTTAGAGGCTTGTTTGAATAACAATAAATGTCAGTAGAATTAAAAATAATGCTATGAATTTTAGTGTTCAATAAAAGATTGGTAAAATGGAATATTAAAAAAATAGAAAGGCTGCAGGTATATATTTTCCAAGGTATATTTGGAAAATGTTAAAAATGGATATGGTTTGCTTATGCAATGGCTCTCTGACCTCATTAACATGAATAAAGACTGCATCCCTGACAATGAGAAGATTGTTGTCTCTGTTCCTTTATATAAAAGCAATGAATTAAAAAATAAATGGAAATGAATTTGCTAACAGAATGTGTTTGACAGTATTCTGATTAAAATAATATAAGCTGTGAATATTGGATTCAAAGATGCAATAAGTATGAATGAATTACTACAATTTAAATTTAAATAATTGAATAGAGAAATGTTAGTTTATTTATTAAAAGTAAACAGAGAAAAAAAATGAAGAGAAAAGGGGAAAAGGAAAAACCTCTCCACACACAAATTGTATATATAAGGTCCTGAATGTATGGTCTATAGTTACATAGAACTTTACACAAAATGTTTAACAGATGGCCATTTTTCATTATAATTGTCCATGCACAATGTTAGTAAGCAATGTATTTATATGTTGCAAATAAGATCTTCAATCCACTAAATAAATTTGTTGTTGAAGATGTTGGCAATAAGAATAATATGGAAAAGGAATTATTCTCACTGCAATTCTTGAAAATAATTTACTTTATACAACACAATGCAGCCCAGTAAATTCAAAATATTTTTTGGATAATTGGATAGAGGAATGTTAGTTTATTTATTAAAAGTAAACAGAAAAGCTGTAAGTTTTATTAACATTTTAATACATATGCACATATATTAAGTCTTTTATGGTTACACAAACTAAAGATCTTCAATTCACATTTTATTTAATTTCCTTCCAAGAAATTTTAAGACAAGCAAATGTTGGTACACAATAGGGATATTTATGTAATTCTTGTAGGAAATGTTTATCAAAAGCATGAAAATTGTTGTTTATAAAATTGGGCTCCTTTTTTCATTTCATTATATGGAAATGAGAATTGGATTTGAATGAGGAAATGTAAAAGTGAATGCTGTAGGAATAGATATTTAATGTGTGTTTTACGTAGCTCCCATAACACCCCATAGCCTAGGGTATCATATCAGTAATAGATCAGCACCATAGGGAACAAAG
This sequence comes from Naja naja, assembly GCA_009733165.1. Classification (NCBI taxonomy): domain Eukaryota; kingdom Metazoa; phylum Chordata; class Lepidosauria; order Squamata; family Elapidae; genus Naja; species Naja naja. The sequence continues at coordinate 3,562,285 of CM019152.1, forward strand.
AATTAATCAGTATCATGACTTATTAAATGACAGGATTATCACTTGGGAATTCTCTTTTCAATTAGCTAAACAAACAGAATTTTCTCAGTTGATATTATTTTGACTATGTAAGATTTTTCATTGCTTAAAAGATCTGAGATAATCTGGAATCTAGATATAATTTATTTTACTAGCCTGTTATAAAAATTCTGGACTAGTGCTGTGATTTTTTTTCCAACTGAGTTTTTATTTCCAAACAAACTTTTAAGTATTGCAAAACAAATATATTTAATAGCTTTGCAGAAATGGATGCTGAATAAGTGAATTGTTTATATTTAATGTACTAACAGTACTATATAAGTACACTTAAAAAGCACAACGCATATACAGTAAACACAATATTTTTTCAAATATTCTGATAAGGCCATAAACTTCCAATTTACTTTAGGCTTTGCACTTATCAAGAACAAGGAACTGCCAACACACACTTAGCAATTCTCCAACTGCCTAAAAACTTTATGCCAGAACAAATATCTGCTCTGTGACTTATCACAGCGTTGAAAGCTCATTTTCTTATTAGAAAAAAACCAAGAGTCCTGGATGGTACTGTCCCTGCTTCCTTAAACTTGGAGACCTAAAGCAAAATTCCATGTTTTTTTCAGATAATTAATCCAGATTAGTTTTATTTCCTGTTATTTCAGGATTTTTCAAGGAATACATTTTACTGCTTGGGCTATTATTGAAATGTAATCCTAACACTGTCGTTAATGAAAAGTATTCTCAGAATTATATATGCAAATCTATAAATATTGATAAAATAACATAAAAATAAAAGATCAAGCAGAGATTAAAAAGAAAAAGATGAAAATAAAAAGATGAAAACGTTGTTAGTTGCAAAGTTGTGTCCGACCCATCGCGACCCCATGGACAAGGTTCCTCCAGGCCTTCCTGTCCCCTACCATCCTCTGAAGTCCATTTAAGCTCACGCCTACTGCTTCAGTGACGCCATCCAGCCACCTCATTCTCTGCTGTCCCCTTCTTTTGCCTTCTTCTTTTGCTTTGTGTAATGAAAACGTTACACAAAGAGAAATGAATGGAACCATGGATATTATCAAAGTAATTAGAATGTGTATCAGACCAGACCTGAGATTTGAGTACAGACCTTGTTAATTGCTATTCCCCATGTGAATTAACATAACTCTAGTCTTCCCAAAATATGGGGGACAAAGATTTAGCAATCAGGGAGCTGTTTCAAGGAGGGACAGACAGACAGACAGACAGACAAACCAAGCCTTTTTGTCAGAAAAAAACTGCAGCTATTGAATTTTAACTAGCACAAAAAATTGTATGAAGCAAATTTAAATCTCTTTCAATAAATTAAGTTGCATAATTCATTCTAATTGCCATATATTGACCAGCATAAAAGCAGCAGATATAGTCATGGGTTACTGAAGCTACAACAAGCCACTGAAAATAATTATTGAAAACAATTATTTAGTTTAAATATTTATAAACTGCCCAGAAAGGAACTTCTATAGTTATAAATCATTTTTAAAATCTTTTGAAACAGCAGTATTTACCAGCTAAAACTAAATAATATTTAGATAGAAGATAATTCTGAAATAGTTTGCAAAGGTCATTTTAGCAGAAAAGACAATGCCCTTTTGCTCCACCTATGTTTCTTTTATTGATATTTTCTTCAGTAAACACTTATAAAAAAATTAATACTAAAATAAAAGCTCCAAGATGTAGCATAATTTTTATTTCCATTAATGCAACTAGCTATTGTATGTACTGTATCTAAGTATGTACATATTTGATGGATTGATTGATTGATTTGTATGGTTCCTATCTTAAAACAACCCTGGGTGGCTCACATGCAGATGGGGGAGGGTAGGAGGGCAAAGAACAATTTGATATATTCTCCTTCATAACATACATTGCCGATCAGCCAGCCTCCTTAGACTTGGCAGATATGACCATGATCACTTGTTCAGAGAAGAAAAGCAGAAATGTGTTTTCCTTTTTAGCTTAAGGAAATTTTCCTTGACAATCACTGAGAAAGCTTTAAGTACAACATTTATAAGCTACTTGATGCTATCAACTTCCTGCCATTGTCCTGTTGATTGAAGCAGATAGGTACTGAAATCCAAAACATTATCACAGGCAACTTGACCTGCAAAATTGTACTTGCTACATAAACATATACACACACAATCTTAATATTTTAAAATGAAGTTATAAATACATAGCATAATTTTAAAAGTATAACATCTACTGCATAATACTCTGTGCAATATGTTCAGACCTGCTGGCTCTGCCATTTAAATCACAACAGTCCCGTTCACAAGCTCATATGTCAGATATTGTACCATGCAATTCGAATACTAACACTAAAGCATGTAGGCCACTGGAAAAGGAGCAACACTAAATGCATGTGGGTATTCTTTTTTTTACTGTCCACAGCAATGAGTACAAGTCTTACCGAAGCTATGAAAGTCATCTGGGTGACTTTGAGCCAGTCATTCTCTCTCAGCTCAAGTCACCTCACAGGGTTGTTGTTATGGGAAAAAATTGGAGGAGGAAGGGGTGTTAGATAAGTTTGCCTCCTTGACTTTTTTGTAAAAACAAGAACAGCGGATACAAATAAATGGACAAATGAAAGTAGAATTCATAGTAGCAGAAATAGTAACTAGAACCCTCAACTTCTATGTTAATCCTTTATGCATTGTGCCATTATCTATGGGCTGTTGGTTTGACCTCTGAGCTTGGCAATGTGGTTGCAAATGTTTCATCACCATTCGAGGAGACATCGTTAGTGAACTTTGAATTGTGCTCGTCTGTCAGAACACTTGTCTGGTCTGATAGACGAGCACAATTCAAAGCGCACTGACAATGTATCCTCAAATGGTGACGAAATGTTTGCAACCAAATTGCCAAGTTCAGAGGTCAAACCAACAGCCCAACTGCCAACCCGAGCTACCAATATTCAAATACATTTTAGCCATTATCTATGTTAGGCTAACTCTGCCCCTAGCATACATATATTGCGTAATATGTAATTTGTACGACAAGGACAATTAAGAATGCTGCTCTGAAAATCACAGATATCTAACACTCAAAACGTTGTCAAAGATGTATAAAGGTGTTTCAAATAACTGTTGGAAATGTAACTGTGAAGAAGGTACTTTCTATCATCACTGGTGAACCAGTGATAAAGCAAAGAAATACTGAAGCCAGATTTTTGTTTTGATTCAGAAGATTCTTACAACCAATACATGAAGAAAACAGGAGAAAGCAGCAGAAAGCAGAATTTTTTCTTTTAAGATTATTGGTTAAAGAACTTGATAAAAATTCGTAACTTTATTATTATATGATGAATGAGAATCCTATATGGTAAAAAATGAAAAGATCTGCCAATGGAAGAATGGATGGCAAAAGTGATGGAATTGGCAGATGGCAAAATTAACTGTTCTTAATTAAAGAACTCCAGTTTTGTTTCCATTTGGAAACAGCTTCTGAACTTTATGCTCCAAACAGAAAAACCGAAACTCTGATTTTAGGGTTTGATGACTAGATTAACTCTAAATGGCTATTACTTACTAAATATGTAAAGCAAAATTTAAGGTTATAACTGTATTATGTATTCTACTGCACTGAAAAAAATTGGAAGTCCCATCTTTTTCTTTCCTCTTTATCTTGGACCACTGTCCCCTGTTCCTTTATGATCTTTGTTATCATTTGTATTTTATAATAAACTTTAATAAAATAAAAATGCTGCGCTTTATACACATATTTCATACATGTATAAAGCGCAGCATTTTTTATTCATATGAAAAGACAATTTTCATATGACAAGACAATTTACTAACTAGTAACTACAGTAAGTTGGACACATACCTAGTATAGCTTAATACAGCCATTGAGGCAGAGGGCACATAACAGCAGCTTGCCTAAGTCACCCCAAAGCTAGATTTGATATGAAAACTAAATGGGAGAAGGACTCTCTAAATATATTATTCAGTAGTGGCAGACTTTGAATTATCATCCTGTTCCTGGCAATGCTATCCTATTCCTGGTCAGTAAATAAAAATCTACCAAGACGTGAGTTTAAAAAAAAGATGTACTGAAGTCTAGATGCTATCATTGAAAAATTCTATCCCATAAAGAAAGGGTCTTCAAAGTTTAAGACTTGTGGACTTCCAACTCCCAGAATTCCTGAGCTAACATGACAGGAGGAGGAATTCTGGGAGTTGAAGTCCACAAGACTTAAAGAGACCCCCTACCATAAGGTAATTTCCCAAGCAGTCTAACTTTAGTGTAGGCTACTGTCTTTTAAGCAATACTTTTATTTTGCAGCACTTAAGGTTCAAGCCTTGCATGAAAATTGTGTAGATTTTAACTTTGCAATTAATTTGATTGTTAAGTTAAACTATGGTCTATTCTTAAGAATTCTACTGTATATAGACACAGTTATCGTACAAGTTCCTTGACAACTGTCATATGAAAGTCTATTTCAGGGCTATGTTACAAATAAATCAAATCATAGGGCACTAGGAGAGATTGAATTTTTCTGCCTATTATTATACTAACTTCCTGGTTTCTTATTTGAATAACATAGCCCACTAGCTCCCAAAACTGGGAAATAAGCATATTGCTATATTTCTTTATGCAGATGAGACTGTTTTATTTTCTCTCGCTCTGGCTTTTTTCCTTCAAATGGAGCCTCCTTAAAATAGAGTCTCCTTAAACATGAAGCCTTCCAAAAAATTATGAGAATAGGACCTGCTTGCAGAATGGCAGGAGGCTGTCTCTGTAAGAAAGCTGAGCCTTGCATTGGCTAGGCACATCTGTCAGAAGCTGCAAAAAAAAAATGGAAAGGTCAATTGGGTGCTGCTGGGCCCTGGAGCTGACTGAGGAGCAAGCCAAGGCTAGTAAGCTGCATGGCTTCGTCCCCACTGGTAGCCCAAGGCCTCCCAGCCCGCAGCAAGTTCACATGCACCAGGGGGGCCCTGGGCTCCCAGGGCTTACCCCCTGTTGAAGCACCCCCTGTTGAAGCATCCACTTGGTGACCGTTAGCATCACTTAACTACCACAAATGGGAGAGCTGGGAAGGCAGTCGTTGAGTGAAGTGGTCACGTGAAGCTCATTTAACGACCACCTCACTCAACGACCAAGATCTCAGGATAAATTGTGATCGTAGGTCAAGAATTATCTATAAATCAACTGATAGTACAAAATATACAAGAGTTTGACATTAATAGCACCATAACAATGAATATCACAAGGAAATTAAATTTAGTAAATAGCTACCAGTGGGTTTTAATTTGCCACAAAAATTAAGACAATGATGACATCAGCCAAGTTTCTGAAGGAGAAATCTCTAATCAAGGTGCCACAGTTGACCTCTCTGAATTCCTGTAGTTCCCACTATCGAACATAGAATTCTCATGATAGATCATAACAGGCAGATAAAATGAGCTCAAGATCTAAATTACAAACTACTTTGAACTTTTAATCATCATTATTAGCTAGAATTCTGACTAGGAATGGTAGCCAGTACATTTTTTTTTCAGAATTGTTAATTGGAACAGTTATTCTTAACAATATTCTGTTCCAAAATTCACTGTAACTGCCAGCTGTAGCCACATTATCCTGTAAGGCATTGTAAAATTCTAGAATTCATTGCATCATTTTAATTAGAAAATTACCTTAACCTGAGCAAAATGGAACCTCCAGTTTGAATAACACTCACTGCTAGGGAATACAAGTTGCTGCGGAAGATTATTTCCTTCAAGGGCTTGCTTGTAAGTGTTCTGGAGGCTTTAGTTGCCCTTCGTAGGAATCAGGATGCTGATTCAGAAGCATATTCTCTGAGACAAGGCAAGCAAACTTTATTCTCAATAAATAAATTTTCAATCAAATATAAAGATCCATAAGGCAAATTCATCATACAGGCGGAGAAAAAAGCAGAAAGTAACAACATTGCAGTCTTCACAGTAAGAGACCTGCAAATGTAGAATTTTCTGAAATTCTGCATTTGGGTTTGTTTTTCTTTTTTTCCAGAAAAAGAAAATAGAAAGGGGAATTTGGCATACATTTGGACTTAGTCAATGAGGTAAGCAGAACAGCAACATTAATTTATTAATGTTGCTGCTCTGCCTACCTCGCTGAGTTGAGAGAGGATAGAAGGAGTCCTCATAAATAAAAAGTCACTGAAAGAAAACAAGTCCTCAGTCTGGTCTTTTGTCTTTTTTTTTTAATGTCAACATCATATGGAAGATGATATACAGCTAAATTGCATAGCTTTCCCTTTGCATACAGAAAACAATAGTGGAATCCAATACTGTAAAATACCCATATATAAAATTCTTCCTAGCATGTAATTTTAGAGTAAAGATTGGACAGCAGTACAAATAATTTTCCTGAGCATTTTGTATGTTATAACATATTCTCACAATGCAACATTATGGTGTTTTATGCCACTTTATAAACCCAGAAAAAGGTGGGATAGAAAAGCTAACGGTAATTTCACAGTAACAGAAAATCTCACATTTTTATCCTATTTTTTAAGAAAGCACACAGCCTTGGTGGTGCAGGCTGTTAAACACCTAGCACTTAGCTCCAGCTGCCTGCAATTAGTGCAGGCTCAAATCCCACCAGGCTCAAGGTTGACTCAGCCTTCCATCCTCCTGGGGTAGGTAAAGTGAGGACCCAAGATTGTTGGGGGCAATAAGCTGACTTTGTACAAATGCCGCTTAGTAATAAGCAGACATATACAATGGAATGAAGGCTATTGCTGAGCGCATTGGGTTGCGCTCCAAAAATTGTAAGCCACCCTGAGTCTCCAGAGAAGGGCGGCATATAAATATGAATTAAAATATATATATATCAAATTTCCTTGAAATTCTGCTTTCCCTCTCATTTTTTTTTTTAAATTACATTTATATGCCGCCCTTCTCCGAAGACTCAGGGCGGCTTACAATTTTTGGAGCACAACCCAATGTGCTCAGCAATAGCCTTCATTCCATTGTATATGCCTGCTTATTACTAAGCGGCATTTTTACAAGGTCAGCTAATTGCCCCCAACAATCTTGGGTCCTCAATTTACCTACCCCGAGAGGATGGAAGGCTGAATCAACCTTTTAAACCTCTAAAATCACCTATAAATCAGAAATTCCTTCAGGATAGAAGGAATCCAATTTTTACCATCTCTGCTTCAGTTCATTGTGTCATCATTGTGTTCATTGTGTTATTTCAGAGATTTCTTAATACTCAAGAGTAGATCTCTGGTTGGTGTCTAGGAGGGGATATCAGAGAAAAATGAGCATCATCTTCCCCCTGAATTCCAGTTGTAGGATTTCAGCATCCAAGGCCATATTATCTGCCATAAGGATTTGGGGAAGGGGAGGAATCTCATTTTATTAAACTTTCTATCACTCCAATCCACCCTCCAGACTGACTACAAAAAATAGAAGTATAACAACAACAAATCAAGAGGCATAATTTGACCGAGGAAAAGGACCAGCAATACTTTCTAAATTCTGAATAGCTAGTGTACTTACATAATTGCTAACTGAGATTAAAATGAACCCACAATTGCTTTTAAACAATACTTCAATTTGCTTTTTGACACATATGTAACCATTTTATGTAGAAGCCCTACAAAAGGAGTGGGGCAATGCTGGACTTCAGCAATAGTATGATAAAATTATGAAGTAAACTGATAAAGCCAAGACTGATTATATAACAGCTGCACCACTTCAGCAATCCATTCAAGATAACCAGAATGCTAGTCTTAAAAGAATGGTAGAATGATGTAGGAAAAATCGGATTCCACAAAGAGATAGAAAAAGTTTCCAAAGACCCTGCCAAGTAAATGGTTTTAAGGTTATAAATTTATAATCACAAAAGTTATTTATAATGTATACTTGCTAAAATCAAAAAAGTGATTTAAATCAAGCCAAATTACATCTTGCAAAATGGTTGGAAGGATAAACAAGAGAGCCATCTTTACTTTTAGAGCTGCCTGAACTGAAAGTAATTTTTCCCAAGCATGAAAATCTCACAAAGTTCTAAGTCCTGTGTTATACATATTTAATTAACAGTGTATCTACTTCTAGAATACCTCAATTATTTTAAAGGGATTATCTTTTTATATCAATTCATCTATATCAATTTATTTGTTTATGGAGTAAACATACTTGTTGACTGTTCTGCAGACAACCATGAACCAATTTTCTTGTCTACAGATTTTTATGTTAAGCAACTTACATAAAATGATTCAAAAACATAGAAATTAGAATACAGAACTTAAAAATGCACAATATACAAATATAACCAAATTACACAAGTTACGTTATTGTCCCAGAGATCTAAGGCAAAGTACAGATAGTCTTCGACTTTCAACTATTTGTTTATTGGCCATTCAAAGTTACAACGGCAATGAAAAAAAGTGACTTATGACCATTTTTCAAACTTATGACCATTGCAACATTCCCATGGTCATGCGCTCAGAATTTCAACTCTTGGCAACTGGCATGTATTTATAGTGGTTGCAGGGTCTTGGGATCGCCTTTTGCAACCTTCTGACGAACGAAGTCAATAGGGAACTCAGGTTCACTTTTCTCAAGGCAAGAATACCAGCAAGAGAGCCCTAAACATATCAAATTACTTCTTCTTCTCCTACTTCTCCTAGTCTAATGAAGGCTCCAGGTCATATCCTGATTAAAATTCCTAATAATTTATTTTAGAAACCACAATAGCCGGACTCACACAAGCCTTAAGCCACAATAAGCAAACCAAAATGTGGCTACAATTCAGCCGTAGAATACCCACAAATCAAACAATATTCTCTATTTGTGCTATGCAGCATATTATTAAGATCAGTAGCATACCAAAAAAAGTTGGCTTGAAACTCAACATTAAGAAAACTAAGACCATGGCATCCGGCCCTCTCAATTCCTGGCAAATAGATGGGGAAGAAATGGAGGTAGTGACACATTTTATTTTCCTGGGCTCCAAGATCACCACAGATGGGGACTGAAGGCAAGAAATTAAAAGACACTTGCTCCTGGGAAGGAAAGCTATGGCAAATCTAGACTGCATACTCAAAAGCAGAGACATCACCCTACCAACAAAAGTGTGTATAGTCAAGGCTATGGTTTTCCCAGTTGCAATGTATGGCTGTGAAAGTTGGACCATAAGAAAGGCTGAGCACCAAAGAATTGAGGCCTTTGATCTATGATGCTGGAGAAGACTCCTGCGAGTCTCCTGCAAGGTGATCAAACTGGTCAGTGCCAGAGGAGATCAATCCTGACTGCTCTTTAGAAGGTCTGATCCTGAAGAAGAAACTCAAATACTTTGGCCACCTAATGAGAAGGAAGGACTCACTGGAAAGGAGCCTAACACTGGGAACAATTGAAGGCAAAAGAAGAAGAAGGGGATGACAGAGAATGAGGTGGCTGGATGGAGTCACTGAAGCAGTTGGCGTCAGCTTAAATGGACTCCTGGGGATGGTAGAGGACAGGAAGGCCTGGAGGAACGTTGTCCATGGCATCATGATGGGTCGGACATGACTTCGCAACTAACAACAACAAAGCATACAGAATATTTTACAAGAGGTAATTATAACTGTTCCTGTAAAAAAACCTATATCAGCCTGCAATTGTTTAGTATGTATTTAATTATCATACAATGTAACACTATCATATGATTGCTTAATTCCTCTATTGTTTATGCCTACTTCCTCAGTGAGATCCACTAAGTCCAGAGTAAAATAGGACAACTGGAAACGTTTATTAACTCACTGGAGATTATCTTGGTTCAAAGTCCTCCATGAAACTTTATATCCAATATGTACTTTGCAAGCTAAATATCTTAGATATAAAGGAACAAATTGCCTCCCAAAATATTGAAAATACCTTTAAAGGTACCATGTTTTGGCAGTTCCTAATATTTTAAAAAACTTAGTGAGGAAAATGATACAGCATTCAGTAATAAACAAATATCTACCTATAAAAGTTAGTGACAATCAGTTCACAATGGGAAATACTGTTTGCTATCACCTTTTCTTTGCACAAAATTCTCTTAAGCCATTGATTTGAAATTTGTCACATATGTCCCTTCTTACAAGAAATCTATAAAATAAATTATGGTATGTTCCTTACTGTAATACATACAAATATAGTATTCTTCACCCTGGACCAATTACTACCTCTCAACCCAAATTAGCATTAAATTCTGTTACAGTACAACTTATAAACAAAAGGCTCTTGTTACATCATGCATTGATAAGCCTCATTGGAAGAATTAGGCAAAGAACTAAAAATAATGAGCAGATTCTGCAGGACCAATCCTAAAAAATCCAATATTCCTCACTATAAGAAACATTATACTACAAATTATATATCCTGTGGCAAACAAGAAAGTCACAGAACCTCGGTGGCGCACTGGTTAGAATGCTGTACTGCAGGCCACTTCTGCTATCGGCTGCCTGCAATTTGGCAGGTCAAATCCCACCAGGCTCAAGGTTGACTCAGCCTTCTGTTCTTCCGAAGTGGGTAAAATGAGGACCCAGAGTGTTGGGGGCAATATGGTGACTCTGGAAACCACTCAGAGGGCTGTAAAGCACTATGAAGCGGTATATAAGTCTAAGTGCTATTGCTATTGCTACAGAGTTTGAAAATGTTGTCATGTTGCTGAAAAGACATAGGTCAAAAGACAGATATGAAACCACTTCTTTATCTATCTTCAATATCCATTTTATGCTATCTAAAATGAACATTGGAGAGATTTTGTAAAGAAGTAGTTTGTTTTATTGACTACAGCAAGATGTTTATATAGATCATGCCAAAAGGTGAAACATATTAAGGCTAATGGATATCATAGAATAATTTATTCTTCTTAAAAACCTTTATCATGATTAGAAGTTACTGTAAGAAATGCATCTGGAGAAACTGTACGGCCCAGAATAGGAAACGAAGTAAGACAAGAACTAATATTGTCTCCACATCTCATACAGGATATATATTTAAAAATGGTAGTATTGAAAAAGGTGACATGAAATTAAAACTGGCAGTTAAAGGCAAAGCTATTTAGAAGAGCTAATTATGAAAGTGAGAAATAGAAAGTGAAAAATCTGAGTTAATGTAAAATATCAAAACAAAACTAATATCAGTCAGCATACTTAGTGAATTTATAGTTGGTAGCAGAAAACGGAAGTTTTGGTTTGGTTTATTTTCTTTTCTAGTTCAAGAGTAACTAAAGGAGAGAGTGTACTGGCAAAATAAAAAGACTAATCCCAAGAAACTGGAAATAGCAAACTTTGGTTTATCATGACTGATAAATACATTTTAGGGCAAAGATCAAACAATTAAATTAAAGGTCTTTTTTCAGCTAATGAATGGCAGTAAACATTGAAAAAGAATAAAAGAAAAAGAAAAATGTCTTCAAATTCAGTAGCTGAAGATGGTTACTGAGAGTACTGTGGACTTAAAGAAAAACTAAGCATTCAATCCTAGAAGAAATAAGAGAATGTTTCCTTGAGACAATGATCAGCAAGCAGAAACTTACATCACTTGAAGCAAGCAGATGATGGACTAGAAAATTATTACTGTATAGTTAACAAAGTTGAAAAAGACAATGGATAAATTGAATGGATTGTATAAAAATACTATTACTAAATAGCTACAAGTTGAGATAGCAAACACCTGCCATACAATAACCAGGAATAGAATAAGTCACAATGGCTAACTAACCGCAATACCTCAAAACTCCATTCATTGATTTGCATATGTGCTATCTTTGATTATAATATTTATATTCCTGAAAATGTTATCTTGTTGATTTTCTTTTTTTAAAGTTATAACTGTTTTCCTTTTTCTGTTTGCTAGGTTACATCAAAAGGGCCCTCAAGTTTCCCAAATAGAAAATTCCCAGAGTTTGGTATAGTCAAAGTAAGCTTCCTTCTGGCCAAAAGAGAATCTAGTATTTTCGGAGCTCATGTGAAGTTCAGTAGTCCTGGTACAGGCATACCAATTATATTTCATTTTCTTTGACAACTTTGAGAACTCCATCTTCAGTAACTTAAATTTATCTCTCTTTAATTGTGAATATGTCTTACTGGTTTAATTTAATTAAATTAAAAACTATACTAAAAGAAAGTTTAAGTAATATGTGACCAAACATTCTAACAAAGTAGTTTATTGCATGCCACCTAGAGCCACCTGTTATGTGCAATGGAAGGCTATATAAATTCCCAGGTTTGCAAGCCACCAAACAAGTTAGGGCCTCATAAACAGGGATGCTGACATTCATGAATATTTAACTTTATGGGAAAAAAAACTCATCTAAAACAGAAAACAAAATCTTACTTTGCAAGCTGTGGGTAGAATTTGGAATACATATTTTAAATAAATTACTTTGCAATGTCTTTTTCTGAATTTCAAACAGATTTTTGCTTTCTGGATTCACAACAATATCAACTCAAATATGTTTTAATGTTTGAAACCTTGGGTGTCAACATGTTTGATGGAATTGATGTCTGAAATTAAATTGTCATCTCCAAAACAAAGAAACATTTTTAAAGTCAGCATTAAGGACATTTATGGTTCACATATTAAAGAACTGAAACACTCAATAATGAACCACCAATGCTTACAGGTTTTAAAAATGTTAAATTTGCTTCATTTAATTTAAAATTTAAAATGGATTCATCAAAAAATCTTATTTTGAGTTTACCGGATACTCCAAAGAATGTATTCAAAAGGACAAGCTTCATTACTTTCTCTGCTGGCAATGTAGGAAATTGTTTTCAGAAATTTGAAAAGTAGCAATATTCCTGATATTTAAGCCTGAATTCAAGAAAATGTGACAAGTTTTTTTTTAAAAAGCTTATTTTTCCTGTGGCATATATTATTACAATAATTATTACTTTCTGCTAAAGTAGATTTAGAAATCTATTTACATTTGATTAATATATAACATAAATTGATGGTTTCCCTTTTTGATTTTAACTAGTGTAACAATATTATTTGCTTGTACCACTGACAAAAATTAATCTATATTATTATTATTGTGTTTGTGATGTATTTGTATTTTGTACATGAACTAGAACCTATTTTGGATCTAGGTAGCAAATAAATCCCATAAACAAACACGAACTTGTAATATAAATACTTTAAAATATTTATATATTTTAAATGTGTATAAAGACAGTTTAGTTTAGTGATCAAGGCACAAGGTTAAAAACTGAAGGATCAGGAGTTCTAGTCTTGCCTAGATAGGTAGGTAGGTAGGTAGGTAGGTAGGTAGATAGATAGATAGAGAGAGAGAGAGAGAGAGAGATAGACAGACAGACAAAAAAAACTGTAAAAATGGGAATTTAGTTGCAAAAGGTGCTATCACATGCCTACATTTTGCCATCATAGTCTAACATAGCTGTCCTATAATATGCACAATAATTTCAATAAACGGTGTAAAGGGCGCAGACAAGCTTCAGTGATCTTTATTAGACAAGAACACACATGCAAATAACTGAAATTCAATATCCTATTTTACTTTATTTATAAGCTCCCCATTCCAGAAAAGTCTTAACTGTCAGCCAGATCTCCAGCATGGTTTTCTGAAGGTGGCTTGCTCTCGGCTACCATAGAAACGGGGAGTGGGCCTAGGCATTTGGATTTGCCTGGGCATTTGAAGCAAGCTGGTGTGCAGTAGTCCCATGAGAATTGAAAGGGAGTTTTCCACTCATGAATTATGGCACTACTGAGCGGAGTTGCTTATACTTCTTCAAGGCCAACCATCCTGAGTCTCCAAATGTGAGAAATACCTGCAGAGGAGCTTTCCCATAACATCATACTGGATGTTGATTGGACTCTCAGTGCTGGATCTCAGGGGGAGGGATTTGGAGTAACTTTCAACACTTTGCTTCAGATCTTGCCTTGCTTTCGCTGCTAACAATTCAAACTTACTAAAAGTAACTCTTCTCTAATCCAATGTAGTTGGAGGTTTTCTTTCTTAGGTTTTGAACAGAGGCAGGCCTGACATTAGGCAAAATCTGAAAGATGCATGCAAGTTACACATTGAAAGTCACACCAAATCCCTCCCCCCAGGTTCTAGCATTGAGAGCGCTATAAAAATTTGCAAAAACCAGGAACTTGCAATTTTATTTATTCTTTTTATTTTGTTTGTCGAACATGTACAAGATAACAAGTATAGGTATGAACATAAACATAAACAAAGGAAGTAAATACAGATAAATGGGGACAGTAAGACAGGGATGGTAGGCATGCTGGTGCGCTTATTCATGCCCCCTTTAGGGACATCTTAGGCTGGCTGAGGAATTCTGGGAGTTGAAGTCCACAAGTCTTGAAGTTGCCAAGTCTGGAGAGCTCTGCTGTAGGCAATTCATCCTTTCCTTTGCTAAGATTGCATTGCCCATCACTAACGTTTTGAAAACTAAGGCCGAAAACAAGCCTAAGCCCAGCCAACCCCTTGAGTGGACAATGGAATGCCACGCTGCCTTTGAAAAGCACAAGTGGCTGTTTGCAGATGAACCCATATTTAAACACCCCAACAACAATGCCCGTTCGTGATCTAGGCTGATACTAGTGATGTGGCTGTGGGAGCTACGCTGTTGCAGGCAAAATGCCAAAGGGGGCCTTACAACTCAGAGCTTTCTTACATCTGCAGAAAATTAACTGAGATCAAAAGGAGGTGGGCAATTTGGAAGAAGGAAGCCTTTGCTGTGTGATGGGCACTATGAACTTGGAGGCATTTCCTTAAAGGGGCAAAGCAACCTTTTGAGGTGTGGACAGATCACAAAAACTTGGAGGCCTTGAAAACGCCGTGAAAACTCTCACCTAAGCAAGTTTGTTGGGCACGAGACTTTAACGGTTTAATTTTGTGCTGCACTACATTCCTGGGGGAAAGAACTTCATGCCTGATGCTTTGTCCAGATTGCCTCAATATAACAGTGTTAGACCTAAAGTAATCCGACCAGTCATCCTTTCTAAGCAGCTGGCCACTCCTGCGATTACCAAGGCTCAGAAAAAAACTGACGGCCATTTTGGTTTTGTGGGGACTTCGCACCTGATCAAGCAGCAGTTTTGGTGGCCTTCATTGAAAAAGGACATTGAGACTTATTTTCCCAGCTGTCCTATCTGTACTGCAGCTAAACGGCTCCCGGGGAAGCCCACTGGACTTCTACAGAGTGTTGCCAATCTTAAGGCCCCATCAAAGGAAACATCAATGGATTTTATAATTTAATTGCCTGAGAGTGGGGGGAATACAGTTATTTGAGTTGTTACACACTTATTTTCTAAGCAGGCACATTTTGTCCCATGCACTAAGATACCTGCAGCTAAAGGATTAACTAAACTGTTTATTCAACATGTGTATAGGCTACATGGAGTTCCTGATCATATTATCTCGGATACAATTCACCTCCCAATTTTGGTGGGAAGTCTTAAGAATGTTAGGCTCCACCCAGGGCTAAGCTCCGCCCACCACCCTCAAAATAACCAGGTTTGTGAATGAACCAACTTGGTTCTGGAACAGTATCTTAGGTGCTACGTAAATTACCAGCAGGAAAATTGGCCCAACCTGCTGCCCTTTTCACAGGTCTCTTATAATAACTCAGAACATAGTAGTACTGGCTTCCCCTGTTCAAAGTTGCTTCCAGTCAAGATTTCGTCCCCATACCAGAATTGTCTCAGGAAAAGCCTCTGATCCCCTCCTTAGCGAGTGGATTGAACAGCTGTAACACACCTGGCCCATCACCCGTAAGACACTGGATAAGGCACATCAAGCCCATAAGAAAAAGGCTGATAAAAAGAGGGCTAAGGGGGTTTCAAGTGGTGATAAAGTGCATCTGTCTACTAAGTACTTACAAACTACCCAAAATCAAAGAAATTGGAACCTAATTATGTGGACCCTTTCCCAATTTTAAGAATCATCAACCCGGTTACTGTACAGTTGGATCTGCCAAAAAATCTTAGACAGATCCACCCAGCGTTTCATGTTAGCTTGCTCAAGCTTGAGAAAGCCTGCTCCTTCGGTACCCCTCCTTATAGAAAGGGAGCAGCACTTTCAAGTTAAATCGTTGATTCTAAATAATGGAAAGGGAAGTGCAATATTTGGTAGTTTGGAAGCATTTCCCTCCTTCCCAGTCTGAATGGGTGGATGCTTGAAATGTTCGGGCTCCCAAACTCCTTCAGGTGTTTCATAGGAAATATCTCGATAAACCAGGGCAAAATAATATTCCTTAATTTTATCTTGAATTATTTTGTATTGTCCATTTTAGTTTTGTGCTATGCTCTCTTCTTTTATAGGGCTCACGCCTCTGTGGCAGAAGGGCCGAATGTCAGCCAGATCTCCAGCATGGTTTTCTGAAGCTTGCTTGCTCTTGGCTGCCATAGAAATGGGGAGGGGGGGCCTGAGCATTTGGGTTGGGGGAAGTGAGGTGATGTGAAGTAGTCCCATGAGAACTGGGAGTTTTTCACTCATGAATTATGGCACTACTGAGCAGTTATTTATACTTCTTCAAGGACAACTGTCCTGAGACTCCAGATGCGAGAAATACCTGCAGAGGAGCTTTCCCATAACATCATACTGGATGTTGATTGGACTCTCAGTGCTGGACCCTGCAGGGAAGGACTTGGGGTGACTTTCAATGTTTAACTTCCTTACGTTTTGAATGGAGGCAGACCTGACATTTAAGTATCTTAACTGCTAGTAAGAAAACTCAGAAGGTACATTTAGCTAAATTCCTGGGTAACACAATTCCTCTCCCCTTTGAGATTAACTAGCCTCAAGACCTGGCTTGAGATTTTGGGTATTAATCTTTCCAGGGAAATAAATAGAAGATTACATTCAAATGGTCCACTACTTTCAGATGGTCTAGGCTTTTTCAAGCTGACTTCTGGTTGATGGCTTTAAAATAATATTGTGTTTTCTTTCACTAGTACAAAGTAGAAGATATTATCCTTTCTTCAGTTTGGTCCTATCTGCCCAGTTGAGTGGGGGAAGATTGTGGCAGGAATTACCTGTGAAAACAATGTATGAACTTCAAGCAGAGTTGAGTGGGTAGGACTAAGGATTTGTGGGGGGGGATTTTTCTTATTCACTGACAGGCATTTGTGGGATAAAAGGCATGTTCAGGCCAAATATAAAAACAAGAAGCCAGGAAAGAGAGAATTGCAAAACCCTGATAGGTAATCAAAGAAAACCCATGCACTATATCTTTCTCAGTTGTGGGATACTGAAGTGACATTCTCTTCCGTGCAGACCTTAAAGAGTTACTGATTGCTGAAATAATATGTATGAAGAACTTTTAACAATGTAAAGACTTTTCTTCAGTACACTTATGTCTGTGAAACATAGCCTTTTCTAAGTTTTAAGGCTTAACATTCAATCAACAATAAAATTCAATTTCACTTATAACTTTTAGTGTTTATATTGGAAATATGAAATGTACTCTTTTATTAAGCAGAATGAAGCGAAAACTACATATTAAAAAATGCAGACTAATCTCTAATAGAAACAAACATGTTTATGCACATAATCAAATGCAACCAATCAGTGTTTGTCAAGCAGAGTTATTACTAAGAAGTCAATAAATGTAAGTTTAGAAATATTGTAAGGTAGTGCAGTGATCAAAAAATGTTTCCCCACCCATTTGCTAATTAGCATTAGGCAAGCTGCTATCGTTCACCACACATTATCACAAACTAACCTTATAAAACGTCAGGGCTAAAACTCTAAGACTGAATACTCTGCATGAATGAAAACCTGCTAGAAATGTATTTACACTCCATTCCTACAATAGCTCAGATTATTTTTGCTCTGCTCATTTTGAAGAAATATAGATGGGATAATATATACCTTGACTTAAAACTTTTTCATCATGTTATATTTATTTCTAAATTGGCAATTATGTATCCTGTTTCAAAATAGATCTATGTTGCTTATGTTCTCTTTAAAATTGCCACCGGTAGCAAAACAGATGGTATAAAAACACTCTGCCTTGAAACCGGAAAGTGAAAAAAAAAGGCTCTTAATTTTCCATCTTTTTACATTTTAATAGTTGTATCATAGCCCTCCAAATGACAGTAGGCCAATTAGGATGACCTCAGCCATTTCTTAGGGCCTCAACCTACTACTTTCATCTGCGAATAAACAACTGTGTTAACAAACTACCACATAGCAAAAGGGTTGATAATGCAAATTATGCGAGAAATTAAGGGTTGATAATGCAAAGAGCCTTGGTGGTGCAGGCTGTTAAAGATTAGATTTATTAGATTTATATCCCGCCTCACTTCCCCCAAGGGAACTCAAGGCGTACAACATGATAAAAAACAATTTCTGTACAATATAAAAACAAGAAACTCATTCATACCAATCCAAAACATACACGGGGGGAAGAGCAAGGTCTCAATGCCATGCCCTCCGACAAAGACAAAGGTCTTAATGGCTTTGCGGAAGGCAAGTAGATTTGGGATGGTTCTAATCTCCGTGGGGAGCATATTTCAGAGGGACAGTGCCACTACAGAGAAGGCCCTAGCCCGTGGACCCACCAGCCGACATTGCCTGGCTGACGGTATCCAGAGCAAGCCCTCCCTGTGAGATCTAACTGGGCGCTGGGAGGCATAATGTCGCAGAAGGTGGTCTCGCAGGTATCCTGCTCCTAAAGGCTCCCAAGGCCTAGCACTTAGTTCCAGCTGCCTGCAATTAGTGCAGGCTCGAATGCCACCAGGCTCAAGGTTGACTCAGCCTTCCATCCTCCCGGGGTAGGTAAATTGAGGACCCAAGATTGTTGGGGGCAATAAGCCGACTTTGTAAAAATGCCGCTTACTAATAAGCAGGCATATACAATGGAAGGAAGGCTATTGCTGAGCGCATTGGGTTGTATCCCAAAATTGTACGCCGCCCTGAGTCTCCGGAGAAGGGCGGGATATAAATATGAATAAAAATAAAAAAATAAAAATAAAGGAAGGCTATTGCTGAGTGCATTGGGTTGTACCACCCTGAGTCTCCGGAGAAGGATGGCATATAATTGTGAATTTAAAATAAAATTCCCCACAAAATACACACAACTGAGAGATCTGGGGCCAGTGACTCCTCTGCTTTCCACCCGAGTTTCCCAAGCCCAGATTTCTACTGTTCCGTGAGCAACTCCCTTTCTATCAACTCCACTTTCCCAAGGTTTGTTTTGAGAGGAAAAGTGAAACTGGCATAGTCAGTAGACGTTTATGGGGTGTGGGATTCCCGGGAAGCAAAGGAGACAGCCAACGTGATGCACGTCCATTCCAACGACCGTCCCTTCTGGGGAAAGAGACACGTGTGGAACCGTTTGACACCCGAGCGCAGTAAGTGCCAATGGGTCCCTCTCCAGAACTGCCTCCTGTGCAGAATACCGGAACAAGGACGGAAGAGAAAGAGCCTCGGCGAGGGCTGCCCCCGTGGACGGTACGGGCTGAAGTAAACCTCGGCTCTCCGGTCAACCCCACAAGGGTGACCCGACGCCTCACCTCCAAGCGGCGGCTCCCGACATAGGAGCGCTTCCCGCACCCCACCCCCGTCCCCGAGCAAAAACAACCCGCCTTTCCCAAGCCAAAGGTCCCCGCCCCTCGCCGATGACCCTGGGCGGGGGGGTGCACGGAACGAGCCTGCCGCAGACTCGCCCCCCCCTCCCCGGCCGCCCGCCCGCCTCCCTGTCGGCTAACGATGGGCTTGTTCTCCATCGTGTAGATGACCGGCGGCGTCTCCACCGCTGTCCTGCCTTCTCCCGGCGCCCCTTGAGTGGCCGCTGTGACTGCTGCTGCCGCCACCGGCGCGAGTTCCATGGGCGGGCAGGGCGTTCAGCCCCGGCTCCTTCGGCTCCGAGCCATAATATAGCCGCCCCGCCGCGCCCGCCCTCCCTGCCGCCTCAGGCGAGAGAGAGAGAGAGAGAGAGAGACCCTCCTCGAAGCCTCCCCTCCAACCCGAGCCGGGCCGGGCCCCCCCCCAACCCCTTTAAGCGGCGCGCGCGCGCTGGTTCTCTCGGCTCGGAGCGCGTTCCAGCTTCATCCGCTTCCTGTCTCGCCGAGCAGCATTACCCCTTCCGGCAATGGGAGAAGCGGATGTTTAAAGGGGAGGGCGGAACCTGCCGTTGACCTCCGACTGCATTTTTTTCTAAAAGGGGAGTGCGCGGTGGAAAGGAAGGGCAGGGAGAAGAGCAGGTAAGGGGGTGGCGTCCCGTAGGAAGGGTTGTTTGCAAGTGGGCGAGCGGAGCAGGGCCAGAGACATGCTTTATTTTTTTCTTTCTGAAAAAAAAAGGAATCTTAGCTTGCATTATTTATTTCCACACCATTATTACCTGGCTTCTTCTTCTTCTCTCTCTCTCTCTCTCCCGAGGAGTTGATGTAGGCACCTTCTTGATTTGATCCTGGCAAATAGGGGCGTAAGATGCAACGCCGGCAGAGTATTGCTGCGCTTCTTCAGTAGGATAAATACCTTTTGCAAATAGGTCGCATTTTGCAGCCATGCATATGTTCATTTGCAGCAGCTCTGCAGAGTCTGTTGTATCGTTCTAGACAATATACACAGGTAGGCCTTGCTTACCGACTGCCTCGTGCAATGACCCTTCTTCACAGTTGACACGCTCCTAAAACAAAGAGCTGCGGTAAAGGCACCCATTTGCAATGCGCTTGGCGTCCTTCAGAGGGATGATCACTGTTTGTAAATTTCACACCTTAGCATGCGTTTTCGCTTGTGATGAGCAGAGCTAACACTGTGCTGGTACGTACAGGTAGCCTTCAACTTACCATCACATAAATTTGAGCCCCAAATTTATGTTGCTAAGTGAGACCATTGTTAAGTGAATTTTGTCCCGTTTTCTTGCCACAGTCGTTCAGTGAAACACTCCTTAAGTTAGTGACATGGTTGTGATGTGCATCTGGGTGCCCCATTGGCTTTGCTTGTAACAAAAGGTAATCATGTGACCCCCAGATAATGCAACTAACTTAAATATGAGCCAAGCTTCTGAATTTTGATCATATGACCATGGGGATGCCACAACTGTTGTGTGAAAAACCGTAATAAGTCACTTCGTTCAGTGCTGCTATCACTTTGAACGGTGACTAAATGAACTGTTTTAAGCCAGGCCTACCTGTACTGTAGTTCTTCTAAACAAAAATGAAGTATTTTGAAGGTAAGAAATAAAACATTCTAACCTTTGATCTAGCTTGGTTTTTAAAACAAAAAAGCCCATGCATTTTGGCTGAATGCTCTTATACATTGTTATTCTCACATAATGATCACACTTGGGACCAGCAACAGTCACTAAGTGGACAATCAGGTGATTGAGCTTCCTCTTCAGTTGTTAATTAAAGCAACATGGTAACTAAATAGAAAATCGTCATGTGAAACTTACTCCATTATAACTTTGAAAGATTGCTGTGAGGTGCATGGGTACTCAGGTTCAAGCTATGTGTTTGTATATGTTCAGGTAGCTTTCTACATATATAGTGCAGGCAAGATATCCAATATTTTAGCTCTGTGAAGGCAACACGTTGAAGTAATGAAGTTTTTCATGATTGATTATTGCAGTAAAGTTTTAAAAATCCTGTTTTCTTCAAAGTTGAATTCAGAAAAAATAACCTGAGCAGACTTTCCCACCCCCCCTCTTTTCCTTTACCTCTTGCCTCATCTCAGCCTAGTTTACTTCCCTTTCCAATGTAACTATCCTTGTTCTAACTCTGCTGGAAGGGGACTATATAGAGGTAGTTCCCTTCACCCTTATCACTGGGTGCCAAGTGCTTTGTGTTAACATGATTGCCCCTTGCAATCTTCCCTGCCGGTCTCTGAAGAAGCTGGCGGGAAAAATTGCAAATGGCTGCCACCTAGATGACTCCCTCTTGTCTCTGGGGGCTGAATGAAAAAGATCCCTGCCATTTCATGCCTGCTTGGATCTTTTCAGCTGAAATCCAAGCGTGCGTGGAGCCCAAAATCCCTGTCTTCCCACCTTCATGGAGAGCCCCAGAGAGGCAAGGAGAGAAGATCACTCACCTCCATGTCTGCTTGAACCTCTGCAACTGAACTGAAGCATGCATGGAGCCCAAAATCCCTCCATGGCCAGTGAGAAAAAAACTATTTCCTTAAGGATTATGAGATCATTTAAATGTCCACAATGGGGATACTGGGATTGCAGTCATTTGGTTGTTGCTTAATTACCACTTTGCTCAGTGACCAAGACTCTGATCTCTATTGTGGTCATTAAGCAAGGACTACTCTGAGTGTATACTCTTGTCTCCATGTGTGACAGTGATTTGTGTGTGGGAGAGAAAATGACCGGATTATGCAGATGACAGAGACCAACCTGAGAATAAAATACTTGGGAAGCAATATTGCTACAGGAGTCTAATCTGTCTATTCTCTAAACTCCTGAACTTTGCAAACTATTTTTAAGACTTCCTATGAAACTTTGGCTTTTCTTCACAAATGGATTATGTACAGTCAACATTCATAGTTCAACCTTACCAATGATCAAGAATCAGGTTCAATCATTCAGGTACTATACACTAAGAAAAAGGTGGAGCTGGGTAGGGATTCAGTTAAGGACAAAATGAGTGTACAAACAAACACATGAAATAGTACATTTATTTATTTATTTATTTATTTATTTATTTATTTATTTATTTATTTATTTTTGGGACTTGTATGCTGCCCCATCTCCAAGACCGGCTCACAGCTAAAACAACAACAATAAATAATTAAAAGAAGATTAAACCAGATTTACAAGCCCAAACAAACAAATTTACGATACTTAAAATATAAAACCACCCCCAGGAAGGGTCACAGCCCGGATTGGTCAAAAACCAGGTCTTCAAATCACGCGGAAGGTGCGGAGGTCAGGGGCAAGCGGAGCCCCAAGGGGAGTTGGTTCCAGAGGTCAGGGGCCACACAGAGTAGGCTCGGGGGACCGCCAGCCGGCATTGGCCTGCCAACGGGACCCCAAGGAGTCCTTGCCTGCGCGACAGGGCGGCCGGCATTCGATGTCGGCAGAGTCGCTCCCTTAGATATTGAGGACCCATGTCATGAAGGACTTTGTATGTTAAAACTAAAACCTGAATCTCACCCGAGCAACCGGCAACCAATGCAGGCAGCGCAGGAGGGGGTAACATGGGAGAATCGGGAGACTCCCATCACCACCCGCCACATTCTGCACCAGCTGCAGTCTCTGGATGGTATGCAAGGGCAATCCCAAATAGAGAGCGTTGCAGTAGTCGAGTCTAGAGGTAACAAGGGCGTGAGTGACTGTGCACGGGGCATCTCGGTCCAGAAATGGGCGTAGTTGACGAACAGTGAATTTAGAATACATTTCTGGTAGCAGTGACCGTTCAGGGGAAATAATGTTTTAGAAAACAAGAAAACCACATTTTTGCACTACCCCTCCCACCCCCATCCTAATACTGAAGATAAATCCTTCTCAACATTCTATCTCTATCTATCTACAGTACTTTGCAACCGGCTCTTATTTTGGCTGGACATGTCTTCAAAAGGCAAGAGAAAGAGCTCCACTTCCATTAAGGAAGGAAGGAAGAAGCAAAGGAAAACCATCAATCTTGATTTGAAAATGAAGATCATCAAAGCACACGACGAGGGGAAGAAGGTGAACATTATAGCACAAGAAGAAGGACTGGCCCATTCCACCATCTCCACTATTCTGAAGGATAAGGAAAGGATCAAAAAAGCCATTAAAGGAGCATCGGGAACAGATGCCATTATAACAAGACATCGAACAGGCCTCATCCACGAAACAGAAAAACTCCTCCTCCTTTGGATTGAAGATCAAATCCAAAAGCGGATTCCGATCAGCCTTTCTCTCATTCAGGCAAAGGCACGCAGCATTTTCACAACGCTGAAAGACAGAGCAGGTCAGGAGTGCAGCGAAGTCTTCACTGCCAGCCGTGGCTGGTTTATGCGGTTTCAGCGAAGGTTTAATTACCACAGCACACGCAAGTCACGTAAAGGTGCAAGTGTTGATGAAGCTGCCAAACGTTTCCCGGATGAGCTAGATGATATTATTGCAAAGGGGAGCTATTTGCCTGAACAGATATTCAATGTGGAGGAAACCTGGTTATTCTGGAAAAAAATGCCAGAGCAGACCTATATCCACAAAGAGGCCCAAGCAATGCCTGGATATAAAACCTTTAAGGAGAGAGTAATCTTGCTATTGGGCGGAAATGTCTCTGGATTCAAGCTGAAGCCATTTCTGGTCCACAAATCGGGGAACCATCGTGCATTCAAAAACGTATGCAAACGCACCCTGCCCATTTATTACCGATCCAGTCAGAAGGCTTGGATGACACAAGTCCTCTTTGAGGATTGGTATATGAATTGTTTCATACCTCAAGTAAAGGAATATTGCTTGCAAAAAAAGATTCCTTTTAAAATTCTCCTGCTCCTTGACAACAGACCTGGGCACCCTCCACATCTCCATAATATCTATCCAGATGTAAAAGTGGTTTATCTACCCAAAAACACCATGCCTCTCTTACAGCCGATGGACCAGGGAGCTATCACAATATTTAAAGCATACTATTTACGTGCAATGTTTGCCAAAGCTGTCGATGCAATGGAGGAGGAGAAGCGGGTGACATTGCGTGAGTTTTGGAAAAACTATAATATCCTCCATTGCATCAAAAACATCGAAGCAGCGTGGCAGGATGTCACTGTAAAATGCATGCAAGGGATTTGGAAAAAGTGTTTAAAATGTTACCCTGTTCTGGTGAATAATTTTCAAGGGTTTGACCATAACAAAGATTTGGAGGAAATAAATAAGGAGATTTTGACACTTGTGAAATCCCTTGATTTAGAAGTCAGTGCTGAAGATGTGAAAAGTTTGATAACCTACACTGAGGGAGAACTTTCAAATGAGGATTTAATCGAACTGAAAGAAGAATTGGAAGCAAGAAAGGTCAAAGAACAAGAAGAGGAAGAAGAGGAGGAGGAGGAGGAAGAGGAAGAGGAGGAGGAAGAACCAGAGGAAGAACCAGAGGAAGAACCAGAGGAAGAACCAGAAGAGGAGGAGAAACCAAAAGAGGAAGAAGAAGAAGAGGAGGAGGAGGAGGAGGAAGAAGAAGAGGAGGATGAACCAGAAGAACAACCAGAGGAGGAGCAGGAAAAAAATGTAGAAATTCAGCCCAAAACGTTCCATGTGAAAGCATTGGCTGGTGTTTTCTTGGGCATTAACCAAAGTTTATCAAAATTACAAAGTACGGATCCAAATGTAGAACGTTTTGGAAAGGTGTATCAGGATATGCATACAATCTTAAAGTGTTATCATGAAATATATGAAGAAAAAAAGAAAAAAACTTGTGCAAACCAAAATTAGTGAGTTCTTTAAGAAAGTTGCTCCTTCCATGGCTATAATTCCCTCTTCATCCTCCTCCGCATTCAGAGAAATAGAAGATTGAGACAATCCTCAATCAACCATCAGCTAGCTATCCCAATGTATCCAACTTTCCTAAAAACACAAGAAAAGACTAATTTTGAATGACTGATAGTAATGTACTGTACTGTAATTGTACTCTACTGTAATTGTAAAGTCTGATTTTTTTTTACTCATCTTGTTAAAAATGTTCAGTTCTTGAAAGATAAAAGAAATTGAGCTTGGAAGTTCAAAGTATAATACATTGCAGGCATATGATTTATTCACTGCTTTACTTCACTTAACTGAAGGGGGAAGTACTGCATAATCATACCAGTCACAGTCACATAATTTTCTACTTAGTGACCAAATTGACAGTCCTAATTTTTCTAATTGTAGTCACTAAAGGAGGACTCAAATTTTCAAATTTCAAATTTCAATAAAATAAACTAAAGGACTAAAATGCAAGTTTCTTGTTAAGATTTTATTTAAACTAAGAAAATGGCTTTATAAGTTGAATGATAATTATTAAGATCCAAGAATGAGCCTTGGTGGCTCAGGCTGTTAAATGCCTGCTCTTAAGATCCAGCTGCCTACAATTACTGTAGGCTCGAATCCCACCAGGCTCAAGGTTGACTCAGCCTTCCATCCTCTCGGGGTAGGTCAATTGAGGACCCAAGATTGTTGGGGGCAATTAGCTGACCTTGTAAAAATGCCGCTTAGTAATAATAAGCAGGCATATACAATGGAATGAAGGCTATTGCTGAGCACACTGGGTTGTATCCCAATTGTAAGCCCTGAGTCTTTGGAGAAGGGCGGCATATAAATGTAATAAATAAATAATAATAAATAAGAATTTAGGCAGAAGATTGTAGGATTTGGAGGCTTCTGCATAAAATGCACAACAGTTTTATTTTTGCAGCAATGTCTTGAAATCATGTTACCGTGTTTCCCCGAAAATAAGACACTGTCTTATATTTTTTTGGCTCCCAAAAACACACTAGGTCTTATTTTCGGGGTAGGTCTTATATATTTATGGTGCCAAATAGTGGGTGTGAGTGTGTAGGGGGTGTTTCGGGTGCACGGTTGCTCCCTGAAAAGTCTTCCTGGAACTGGAGATTTACACTAGGTCTTATTTTCGGGGTAGGTCTTATATTAGGGCAGGTTTAGAAAATAGTGCTAGGTCTTACTTTCGGGGTAGGTCTTATTTTCGGGGAAACACGGTAGATCCAAAATTAGTGGTTATCACTAATATCAGCTGCAAAGCATTTTCGCACTTGTGGGCCATGACTTGGAAAGGTGGCTAAATCTATTGAATGAGCACCTGTTTTCGCCACAACCTTTTCCTCCACATTTAAGGAAAGCAGTTAGTATTTTTCCCACTCACTGATGATGCTTAATGAGCAGAAAGGAAGTCAGAAGAACCCCCCAATCAGTTTCCTTTAATTCCCTAGATTAAAATCAGAACAGGACCAATGTTACTCTTGTTCCTGTGGCAGTACATGATAAAACCAACTGAGTTTTGAGCTTACTTTTCTGCTGTCTCAAGAAAGACACACATTAACATGGTTGTGAGGGAAAAAATTTATTTTGGAGTAAAGGGCATAGGATTTCTTGTAACTGTTATATTGTTGTGTTGTCTTTTTTTTAAAAGATTCTCAGATTTTAATGTGTTGTATACAGTCCTGGTAGAAGACTTAAAAAAAATAAGCTGAAAAACTGTAGCCGAACTTTTCGTTACGTTGCACTTATATTGTGCTCGACAGGAAGTGAATGCAACAAATATTAGAAAATCCTATAATATGACACATTAGTTGATGTGGTTAAATCACACAGAAATCCTTTCACAAAAGCTAAATTAGAAAACACTTATCGTGGAAATGCATGCAGCCATTTCTCCAGATGGAGCTGCTCCCAATGTTGCTATTTTTCCATTCTAGGAAGATCTAGAATCGTTTACTAAAATTTCATTATATACACATATGTGGCCCAAAGTATTGAAACCCTCTGCTTTTTCTTAAGAGTCACCAGTTTCCATGAAATAAGTTGAAACTGATACAAGGAAATGGCACCTGCTGTTCTGTAGTCCACTGTCCCAAAGGCAGATGCTTTGACTTTGATGTATGACTTAGTATATTCTTATAATGAAATGAAAATGGCACGGGCATACTTACTAGTACTCATTAGAAGTTCAAATACATCATTGGATGTTAGTGGTCTGTTAAGAATCTTTAATTGGTATCATAAGTGTCTTCAATTTTATAATCGGCCTATTTGAATGGAGCAAAATACGCAGGCACTTTGTATTGTATGCAGCACAGTGACTATAGACAAAAAGGAAAGAAAGGTATTGCCTGATGAGGAAAGAAAGATGGTAATAACTAAGCATACCATGTTTCACCAAAAACAAGGCCCAACCAGAAAATAAGCCCCAGTGAAGATCTTCATCAGCAGGGGTAGGGTGGGTGGGTTTGTCGAGCACAGAAGGTGTTGAACACAAGGGAGCAGACGGTGTACGGCAGCAACCACATCCCATGCAGTGCAGGTGAGTCCCAGCACTGTGATCTCTGGCTCAGCCCTCCAAGCAGAGGCATGTTGGGAAGGCAGGTGATTCTGACACACCTTGCAGTTTTATAAGCCAAAAGACAGTGGGACAGATGGACACCGGATTTAATGGAGGCAGGTGATTCCAACACGAGGTGTCACAGGCAGCAGGCAGAGACAGCGGGGGGAGAGGGCAGGCAATCCCGACATGACTCACGGCCTCCTGTGTTGTAGCTGCGAGCAAGCCAAGAGTCGATGGATTGACAATTTAATGGAGGCAGGAGATTTGACTGCAATGGCACTGGCATCAGGCAAAGGAGTGGGGGAAGGCAGGTGACTCCAATGTGCATCAGAATAGCCTGCCTCCCCCTCCGCGCCTCTGCCTGCTGCTGGTGCTGCCGCGTGTTGGAATTGCCTGCCTCCATTAAATTGGGTGTCAATCTCTCCTACCATCTCTTGGCTTGCCTACAGCTGCAACACAGAAAACTGCATGATGTGTTGTGATCTCTTGCCCTCTATCCCATGCCTCTGCCTGCTGCCATTTCCACCATGCATCCGAATCCCTTGCCTCCATTAAATTGTGTGTCAATCTGTCCCACGATCTCGGCTTGCCCATGTTGCCTGTGTTTCCCCCAAAATAAGCCCTAATATGTCTTTTGAGGCCCCAAACAATATAAGACCGGGTCTTATTTTCGGGGAAACATGATAGTAAAAGGAAAGACTAGAAAACTATCAATCAGTGAGTCTTATTTCCTGTGTCCATCGTGGCTAATAAGGCCAAGTTTAAGGTCCATGGGCCTGTAGCCAACTATTCTTGACATTGCCACAAGAGGAAAATTGACCAACGCTTAAAACAGAAGGGTGTTTCAAATGCTGGAGAAATAATCAATGAAGACTTCAAAACACATCCTGGCTGACTTCCAAGATCAAAGTATAATAGTATCAGGTTGCACCATCCATTACTTTTTGAGTAAAAAAACCTCTAAGGTAGAAAAATTAAGAAGACCCCACTTCTGAAACACAGACAAAAAAGCCAGACAGATGGAGTTTGTCATGGTATAATTATCAAAAATTGTTATTGAAATGGATATTCGGTGAGGGCAGATAGGTTTGGCTTGTGACTTAGATATAATTATTTTGGGACACATTAATGTTGCAGATGCAGCCCCTCTTATATCAATATAACTGATCAGCCTGACCTCAAGATTACTTTCTAAAGGAGATAAATGTTTATGCTTAATTAATAGCTTGGTAAACTAATGTGCATTCTCATATTTAGTTTGGCACAATCAGCCATTTTTGGCATGTAAGTCATGCCTTGTATAAACCCAGCTAATTCCAGTTTATATGCTAAGCAAAATCATTAGATGTATGCCTAGGAGTTAATGCAAAACAAAAAAGTTAACAGTTCAATAGCTTCTGTATTTTTAAATAAGTCCACAAAGATTATAATATTACTTGTGAAGCAAAATCTGAAAAAAAGCAGCTACTGGCACTGAAAATTTAGCTGGAAGAATCGCAATGAAACCAGTAACCATTTTTTTGAGAAATTATAGAAAATAAGGTGTTCATATTTAAAATTAAAAGTTTTATAACCTGACACAATAGAGAGTTTGAAGTACTGCAGATTATTATCATTGCAGGAGTAACAATGGGGGAATGGGGAAAAAAGAGAAGTTAAAGTAAAATCATAAGCACAATTGTGGTCACATGCTTTTCTATTTAGCTCACCTAGTGACCAAGTTGCTGGTCTCAACAATGGTTTCTAAACAAGGTCTACCTGCAGTTTCTCCTGATTATCAGGGATTCACCTTGTGAATCGACTGTCCAACAGTTTTTGAAAGCCAATTCAAGCAAGACTGCCTGGCAGTTGATTAAGAGCTGTGGTTGTCAGGTGGTTTTCCCATCAGCTACTAAAGTTTAGAAAGTAGAGGAGAGCAAAGCCACACAGCTTGATCCCACACAGCTGAAATCAAGACACAATCCAGCAGCAAGGCAGATCAGAGGAAGGATAGGGAGCGGCAGTAAGGGCAGGAAATGTTATGCTAGTATAACATTTTGCTGGTTCAAGGATGGCTGACTAATCTTGTAATTGAACTGCAGAACACAAAAAAGTTTAAAAATTGTGAAAGGCTGTAACGTTTGGCACGTATATTTTGCAGTAAGTGTTTGTGTTATTTATTTTTGAATAAGGATGCATGTGAATCTGCATGTCAAAATCTCCTCTCCGGATCCAGTCGTGAATTGAACAAGCCTTCGCTGATGTGGTGCATCCATAACAGGAAGCAGCTGTCAAGATAAGACTATTAAGAAGGCTGCATTTGTTGATTTGGATTACAAGCTTGTCTACTCCAGCATTCTCTTTGCACACTGGTCAGTAATGTTCCCCTGAAAACCTCCAAAAAGAATGTCAGTGGTTAGAATGGGAAGGCGGTCAGTTTGCCGTTCCATATCCCCGTGATGGGAATGAAGGTATTTCTTCTCTGTTATATGCACAATACCCAACCTCTGTGATGCATATCCGTGTAATGTTTTGCCAGTCACACCTCTGCAACTTGTGCTGCACATGTTATTTCTCTACCAGCTTCTAGTATTTTCAGCTCCCCATCTCAATAAGGGACTGCCCTCTGCAGCTGGTGCAGAATGCGGCGGCGCGGGTGGTGATGGGAGTTTCCTGATTCTCCCATGTTACCCCCCTCCTGCGCTGCCTGCATTGGCTGCCGGTTGCGCTCTGGGTAAGATTCAAGGTTTTAGTTTTAACATACAAAGTCCTTCATGACATGGGTCCTCAATATTTAAGGGAGCGACTCCTGCCGACATCGAATACCAACCGCCCTGTGCGAGCACATAGGCAAGGACTCCTTGGGGTCCTGTCGGCGGGCCAATGCCGGCTGGTGGTCCCCCGACGACGAGCCTACTCTGTCGCGGCCCCTGACCTCTGGAACCAGCTCCCCCTGGGGCTCCGCCTGGCCCCTGACCTCCGCACCTTCTGCCATGATTTGAAGACCTGGTTGTTTGACCAATCCGGGCTGTGACCCTTCCTGGGTGGGGTGGTTTTATTTTATTTTTTTTAGTATTTAAATTGTCTTTTTGGGCTTGTTTTAGATTAATCTTTTCTTAATTATTTATTATTGTTGTTTTAGCTGTGAGCCTCCCCGAGTCTTCGGAGATGGGGCGGCATACAAGTCCCAAAAATAAATAAATAAATGAATGAATGAATGAATGAATGAATGAATGAATGTTGGCCCCTGGAGAAGCAAACCAGCATACTAGAATCATGTTTCTATGCCAAATGAAATGCTGTTTCTATCTGAATCATGGTGCTGCCATAACTATATCATCTGATTTCAAATTTTCGGACCCAGCGGGTGCTGTCCTTTCTCTGGTTTTGCAGTTCCTTGTTTCCCTGGGGAAGGATATCATTCCATGGTCTTTGGGCATAATTAATCCATGCCTTTTAGTATGGCAAGGTCAACATACAAGTGATAATCCGTGTAAATTTTATATTCATTTGTTCATTTATTTCATAGTGTCCTTTTATGTTTTTAAGTCTTTCATTTTTCTATCAAAATAATAATGCCTCCCTGGATTTAAATACTTTAGCTCAAAGCTATCCCATGTTACTGAATATCAGATTATTTCTCATATCACAATAATGATAGGGGAGAAAAAAATGCACTTTAAGGTAGGTTTTTTTTATAAAGCTTAATATGCATTACATTTTTCTGATTGTTTCTGTTTTGCTTTGAGGCAACAGGTAGGAAGATTGGATACATTCAAGAGGGTAACACTGATTAATTATATATTGGAAGTGTATGAAGTATAACTACTTTATGCCCTTTCAGAGATTATAGCAGATAAACCCCAAAACTGACTTTCCCAGGATCCCATGGAAGGTGTGATTTAGGTGTGATTTAGAGAACATGTACCTTTTAATTAACCACTTCTCTTGATTTGAGAAAAATAGACAGAGAGAGAGAGAGATGTATTTTCCCAGGCATAAAGTTTGTGTCAAGGTCATTTCAGAGCTAAAGAGATAATGAATAAAGATAAGATACACCTCTCCCTTCACCAGATGGCTAACTTTGAGATTAAGGACTTTAAGATAAATCAGGCTTTGCTAAAATATTTTGTACAAAACAAAAGCATAAGAAATAAATTGATATTAATCCATAAGCTGCTGGTAATCAAAGAACAAAATATGAAATATGAAAAAGGATTACTCCAAAGAGTCCCCGCTTTTCTTCTGTGATTTTTTTTTATATTTTTAATTCACATTTATATGCCGCCCTTCTCCAGAGACTCAGGGCAGCTTACAATCTTTGGAGCACAACCCAGTGTGCTCAGCAGTAGCCTTCATTCCATTGTATATGCCTGCTTATTACTAAGTGGCATTTTTACAAAGTCAACTTATTGCCCCTAACAATCTTGGCTCCTCAGTTTACCTACCCCGAGAGGATGGAAGGCTGAGTCAACCTTGAGCCTGGTGGGATTCGAGCCTGCACTGATTGCAGGCAACTGGAACTAAGTGCTAGGCCTTAGGAGCCTTTAGGAGCGGGATACCTGCGAGACCGCCTTCTGCGACCTTATGCCTCCCAGCGCCCAGTTAGATCTCACAGGGAGGGCTTGCTCCGGATTCAAGGATTGAAGAAATGCAAATGTGGCTGTATGGAAAAGTTCTCAGCTATAGTATATTTTGTTTTTTGCTTGGTGTGTTTATTATTTAGCCATTGTTTATTTTTAATGCACAGAGCAAACTCTGTTAATTCTGGTTTATTGACTAAAATATTTCAAATGCAACTTATGAGTCATTGAATATCTGTGCAGAATAAGTAATGAACTTTTGCAGTTTTTTCATTGGAGAGAAATGACATTAGAAATAAGCATAAACCATACCAAGAATTTGGACAATTAATGAAAATAGAAGCAAACGGGGAAAACAAAGTACTGTGCCTCAATAATATTCAGTATTTGTAAGTGAAGCCATTCTAGATTTTACTCATCCATGTGACTATTCAGCATTTGTAGTTTCTTCTTATCCATGTGAGGAATATAAGCTTTGGAGTACTGATGCTTTATTGTATCCCTATGCTCTTCTGTCTTTCCTTAAAAATATTGAAGGTGGGGGAGGAGGAGAAAAAATGTTTTAATGAAGGGAAAAACAAAAATAATTAAGATATTGGGATTGAATAATGGGAGACTAGGCTGTTCTTGTTTCCATTCTTGCAATCAGTTGCAAGGCGCAGTTACGGGCGCATAGACAGGACCTTCTCAGGGTGCCGTCCGCGACTCAATGTCGCTTGGCGGGGACTTGGGGGAGAGCCTACTCTGTGGCGGCCCCCACTTTATGGAATCTTCTTCCACTGGAGCTCTGGCTTCCTCCTGATCTCCGTACCTTCCACCACGAGTTAAAAACCTGGCTGTTTTTACAATCTGGGCTATGCTGACTCCTTGGGCTTTGTTGATTTTAATTTTGGGTTGTTTTTTTTAAATTACATTTATATGCCGCCCTTCTCCAAAGACTCAGGGTGGCTTACAATTTTTGGAGCACAACCCAATGCGCTCAGCAATAGCCTTCATTCCATTGTATATGCCTGCTTATTACTAAGCGGCATTTTTACAAAGTCAGCTTATTGCCCCCAACAATCTTGGGTCCTCAATTTACCTACCCCAAGAGGATGGAAGGCTGAGTCAACCTTTTAATGTCAATTCGGCTTCATCTGTTTAATATGATTTTTAGGTAATTTATTGTTGTATTTCTTTTAATCTGTGAGCCGCCCCGAGTCCTTTGGGAGTGGGGTGCGGCATATAAGTCGAATAAATAAATAAATAAATAAATAAATAAATAAATAAATAAATATGAATGAATGAATGAATGAACTGCACATGTTAAACAAATGTTGTTTATTGAATATTCTTTGGGATTTAAAGTATAATTATGGAACCAATTGAATTAAAAAAACTCATGTAGTTTTGACAGCTTTTTAAAAAATACAACAATTTGACTGAAAAGATCCGGAATAACATAAAGTTTAGGTATCAAAGCACAATGAAGAAAAATACATATTTTTGTAAGCAGGCACAGCCATGATGACATATTTTGTCTCAGAAATATTTCTGTGTACCATTTGATGTTTACTTGCTTTCTCAAAATAAAAACTGGACAAGGAGAAACAGGCGTGTGTATATATGTGTGAATACTCAGTATTGCAGCTGGAAGTAATGGGTTAGAAGACAGTAATTTAACCTTACAATAGAGTTTGACAATCTGTTCAGCTGCTCTCATACATTCTCTTGTACAGACTCCAAAGAAAATAAAAAGATATTTAAAACTTTATGAAAACAGGCAATCTCATTTTAAGAATATCAAAATATTAAAATCTTAACAAGTAAATTCTTGTATCGAGTCATGTGAGAATACTGAAGTCCGATGAGATTACCTTCTTTGCCTACAATTGTAAATTTTTAATTGCTTGTAGATTTTAATTTGATTTGGAGATGTCAGGATAATCTATTGATGTCTTTGTCTGCTGTATCACTGATTTTTGTCTTGTAGCATTAAAATAAGATTGGGCAATGTTTCATAGCTGATGGCTACAATACAGCCTCCTGGTCTTCTAGAACAGGGGTCTCCAACCTTGGCAATTTTAAGCCAGGTGGACTTCAACTCCCAGCTTTGCTGGCTGGGGAATTCTGGGAGTTGAAGTCCACCAGGCTTAAAATTGCCAAGGTTGGAGACCCCTGTTCTAGAGGACTTTTCTGCTAAATGGAACATGTCAGAATATTTAGCCCACTTGGAAGATACAATAACAGTAGTGGCATTTAAGGCTAGGAATGAAACCCGGAAGCTTTGGGAATGTCAAAGATGCTTTTCTGGGAGGCAACTGGACTTTCTTGTTTTTTCTTTGAAGATGTTTTGCTTCTCATCCAAAGAAGCTTCTTTAGCTCTGACAGGATAGTGGGGAATGGAAGGGTTTATATTCCTTGCAGACAGCTGGTCATTTGCATCCTTTTAGAGGGTCCTTGAAGCCCTTGGAGGTTTACCTGTGTCCTCAGGGTCACCTGAGTGGTGCTCCTGGCTCCTGGAGTCTCTGTGGGAGCGCCCACCCTGTGGAACCAGCTGCCCTTGGAGCTGTGGATGGTCCCTGACCTTCGATCCTTCCGTCGCGACCTGAAGACATGGCTCTTTCAACAGGCCGACCTGGACTGAGGGTGGGGGTGGGGGTTATTGGTTTTATTAGTGTATATTGGTTGTTGCTGGTTTTAATTAGTGTTTTTTGGGATTTCTATTCAATATTTTTTAAATTTTAAATTTTTGTATTGTATGTTTTTTACTGTTGTGAGCCGTCCTGAGTCCTTCGGGAGATAGGGCGCATAAATAAATAAATAAATAAATAAATAAATAAATAAATAAATAAATAAATAAATATTTACAATCTGGGCTATGTTGACTCTTGGGGCTTTCCTTTTAACTTGGGGGTTTTAATTGCTTATTCGGCTTATAACTTGTTTAATATAATTTTTAATTAATTTATTGTTGTACTGTATTTTAGTTGTGAGCCGCCCCAAGTCCTTCAGGAGAGGGGCGGCATATAAATCCCATAGATAGATAGATAGATAGATAGATAGATAGATAGATAGATAGATAGATCCCAATCAATCAATCAATCAATCAATCAATCAATCTGCCATTTTTTCCCTCTGGAAATCCATTCCTATTCCCACACCATTCAAAGGATGTTCATCCCAAACCGTGTAGCTGAAAGTCTGTAGAGATTCTCAATCATCTAAGTCATGGTTTTTCCCAAAGGTGCTTTTTCAGGAGGCAACTGGCTTCCCTTGTTTTTTTCTTTGAAGACTTTTCGCTTCTCGCTATCCTGTCAGAGCTGAAGAAGCTTCTTGGATGAGAAGCGAAATGTCCTCAAAAACAAGAAAGTCCAGTTGCCTCCTGAAAAAAGCACCTTTGGGACAATCATGACCTGGAGGACGGAGAATCTCTACAGACTTTTGGGGAATCTCACATTCTTACTATAAATCTCCCGAACTAAAAAAAAATGTGCTTTAAATCACCATATTTGGGGCAAATATGAATTCATTTCCTGTGTCTTTAAGGGTGGGGAAAGGGTTGCTTCCTGAAGGCTGCCTATTCCCATTCCCTTCCTTACTTCAGTCACGGCCCCCCAATGCATTCGAAGGGATTAAAATTAGTTCATCCCTTGCCGTGGCCGTGGCTGGGACTCTTAGCCACCACCACCACCTCACCCTGTCAGCATCAGGGCTTTACAGGCCCTGCAACCCTAACAGTATCCTTTGCCACCTGTCCGGACATGGAGATGGGCGGTATTGCGGGGCCAGAGGGGGGCTGCAAGAAGGATATGGAAAGGGAGGGAGCAGTCTCCTTCCTGACAGGGAAGGCCAGGCAAGGCCAGCCGGCAGTCCACTGGGCAGGCTGCCCGTGTGCCCCCTCTGCACTCCACCCCAGAAGCAGGACTGAAACTTGGTTTCTCTCCCAAAGGGTGAAGTGACCCGGTGGGCAGAAGGGTGTGACTTTTCCCCTGGCTCTTTCTGCCTTTCCATTTTCTTTTTCCCGGGTGGACCTTTCCCCACACCCCACCCACTTTGTCTTTTGCTTTGTCTTGCTTTTTCACACAGGAGGGGGCCTGCCCTAGCCCCGCCCACTGCCAGCTTGCCGGATGCACTGCACAGCCACCTGTGGGGGAAAAAAAAAATAAAGACACCCCCCAAAATAAGGCCTAGTGCTTATTTTGGGGCCCAAAAGAAAATAAGATTGGGTCTTATTTTTGTGGAAACACAGTATTAAAGTCCCTATATCATAAATATAAAAATGGGGTGGGTTTTTTTTTTCCAGATTTAGACACTTTGGCAAAAAAAACGTTGAAAAATAGCAGAGAAAGGAGTGGCGAGAATAGCATAGATATCTTAAGTTGCAAGGCATAAAAGTAGAATCTCTGTTGAGTTGAGCTTATTCCTGGTGACTGAATGTGCACATCAGTCTTTAATGCAGCCCATTCTGTAATATGTTTGTTATTGCATTTTTAAAGGTCTTTTTTCCCTCCAATTCCAGTGGTGACACTTGGCCAATCTCAATTGAACTCAGAAAGCAATGCAAGATCAAATTAATATAGGATAGAGATCACCAAGGAACTGCAGGTTTCCTGGTTATATTTGAGATTCAAAGGAGAAAGTTCTAGAAGGTGGCAAAGGCAAATCACTTCAGTAATACAGCCAAAACTTCATGGATGCAGTCATCCAGAATCAAGCCAAATTTGGAAATGTCTATCCTTAAGATAAAAGCATTTATCACCCCACCTTTCTTGAAGATGTCTTGCTAATGATTTTTCATGGATACATATGTACAATGTAGTCTTCCTTAGTCTACCTAACAGGCAAGGCCACTAAATTTTTTTTCTAATCTGATATAGATTATTTTCCATCTTCTGTTGACACGGCTTGCTGTATGCATGTTTGGCTTTGTTTGGCAATGACTATGGTAATGAATGGCTGAGATCTCCTATTGTGGACATGCCCCCCAGAAGTGTCTGCCATCTGAACTCCTTGGCCATTTTGATTTGTGCTGTTGGACTGATACGACACCAGGAGACCGGTAGTATCCATATTCTGAGAGAAAGTAAGAAGCCAGAACCTCTCTGAAGTGAACTTCCAGGAAGGATAATTTTTTTATCTACATAGGTTGACAAGCAGACAGGTGGATCAGTAGTGATACTTCAGGATTCGGATAGATGGCTATGCTTATCACATCACTCTAGCAATCTATGAAAACATGCCTCTTCTACCAGCCCACAGTGGGGTAACTATTGGATAGATTCTGTTCCCCCCACACCACACCACACTTGGGCAGGAAAATCTTATCAATTGACACTTTAACTTGCCATAAAGTAAATTCATAGTAAATTCATAACTTACTAGCCTTGTAACGAAGCAGAATGTTTGGCTGTGGGGACAGAGCCAATTATGCTGAGGCACTTTCTGCTATCTTGCAGAATGGACAACAGCAATTGACCAATTTTCTGGATCTGCCTTAAACAGGGTCACTGCAAAGCATCCTGTTGTTGGGGAAACTAGCCCCAGCAGGGAATTCTGGGATTTGAAGTCTATACTTCTTAAAAGTTGCTAAAAATGCTGCTCTAGTGGATGTTAGTCAGTCCCCAGACAGAGGTGTGATTTTGCTTCTCGCCCTGTGGGGGAAGTTAACAATATGGGAGAGAGATAAATAGGAAGGCAGACTGGCAGATAGCCTTAGGCCAGCTCACTAGCAGTTCAGCTCTTGTCTACAAATGCCTCATTCTTCTGTCAGTCCACATTTGTTCTACAGTATCACAGAATCAAATAATAATAAGCGGTTGGAAACAGTGCATTTTTACAAAGAAACTTTATCTTTCTACAGATGTCCAATATTCACTCTTGCAAAATCCACTTTCTGTACAACCCAGCCTATTTAGTCAAGAAATAATCTACTTGTGAAAATGAAATGAAATATGCATTCCTCATTTAGATGCTGGAAATATACAGAGCTTCTGATTTATTTTCATCTGAATAGTCTATCTTGACTTTATTATTTGGGATGTGATTTAAAACTATTTAGAGTAGAGGCTGTACATGGAAAGTGTTGTGATGTAATTTTAAAAATCCTAGTTGAATGAAAGCACTAAATTAAAACTAACTGGCTTGCCTCTCAGAGTGGTGACTCGATCATTGGAGGCTTTCAAGAAAAGATTGAATAGGTAAAGAAGGGGTTGGATTAGAAGACTTCCAAGGTCTCCTATGATTCTATGAATATTTCTATGGATTAGGATGCCAGATGGCATCAAATTGTAGGAGACTTGAGTTAACAATATAGCTCCAAGGAAGTGCACAGCTACCGTAGCTCTGTATAGGCAATTGGCAGTGGATCAGCTGAACTGGGTTTTTTGATGAACAAGAACACCTTCTTGTCCTAAGAAAGCTACATTACCAAGCTTAAGTTAACTCCATAAATCCACTAACTAACCAACCAACCAACCAGCCAACTGGGTTAATATTGGTCACAGAAAGACAAAAAGAAAATCCTCAAATTCATGCTCAAGCCCTTCCACTTACCTCTAGCACATGGGTGGGCAACGGTGGCCCCCTTAGAGGCTATGGACTTCAACTCCCAGAATTCCTGAGCCAGCCATTCATTCATTTTGGCCGGAAATTCTGGGAGTTGAAGGACACAGATTCTTAAGGGGCCACAGTTGCCCACCTCTGCTCTAGTAGCTCTTCGAATCCCATCCCCATTATTTTTTTATACCTACAACTTAATCCAATACATCCAAGCCCCAAGGAGAACATTGAATATGTAAAGGAAGAAGTGAGAAAGACTGCCATATTTGAATAATGATCAAAATGTAATAATCAAGACCAGAAAGAAAAGGAAAAGAAAATTATGATATATTTTGTTTATTATTGCTCTCAAAGGGCTTCATAGTCAAATATACAGGCTATGTTCTATTAAACAAGAACAAAATAGTGGATAGTATAAAATCTATTCTTACTGTTCCAATCCAAAGAAACTGATATTCTTTATGCCATACACTGCTATTTTAAGAAATATTCTTTCACATACACTCTGCTTATTTGTTTGAAAGACAAACCAAAAAGATGAGCTATCACGGTGCACTGTGGTTGTACACTTTAGTTGTCGAAGTGGATGTGTTTTTCAAGACTTCAAACAAAATTTACTATGGTTTTAAAACAAAGTATGATCAGTATGTTACGATATGAAAGTAAAACAGAAGTGTGACATATGTTCGTCCTCCCCATAATAGGCATGCCCTAAGCAGAAAGTGGATCCTTGCTTATTCTTCCTGTAGCAGCAATGTTTTCAATGACCCTCTCTCTAATCCCACCCTGTCCCATTTATTTCTGTCAAAATATCTGGTTTTTAATCTATCAGCACAAAACTCCTTATAATTGCAATACAAAACATGAGACCTTCCTACTTGTCTTTTGTTAAAGTATTTGTCAGAAAGCAATTCTATACCATCTGTCAAAGGGAAAAAACTTCCAACAAGCAAGATTTATTTATCAAGCTTAAAAAAAAGTTTGCCTAGTCAGAAAAAAGAATCATTCTTAATGATTTAAAAACAAATGCAAACAGAACTATTTATTAAGTGAATAATACATCATGTGTTGATTCTGCCCCTTCCACCCAAATCACCTTATTCAACTTACAGTGAAG
The DNA here is from genome assembly GCA_009733165.1 of Naja naja. Classification (NCBI taxonomy): domain Eukaryota; kingdom Metazoa; phylum Chordata; class Lepidosauria; order Squamata; family Elapidae; genus Naja; species Naja naja. The sequence goes on from CM019152.1 coordinate 3,602,463, forward strand.
TGAATCAGAGCTCTCAGTCCTTAGAGACAAGGTGAATATGATTCTTTGTAAGAAAGATTACAGTTTATTCTGGGTCTGGTAGCACAAAGGGGAACGATGCAGCAAAAAGTTGTGTTCTAAAGATGCATGTATTCTTGCAGAAAATAAATGATTGTGTATCAAACTTTGCTGTAGTAGTTCCCACTGCTAGAGATGAGTTACAAAGCTGTAAAATCAATACACTATGAAAACACTTAAAATGAGCTCCAAAAGACAGAAAACCTCAAGTGTATTGTTAGTGTTTGAAGGCAAAATCTGACATATTTACCTTTGGCTATGAAAAAATATTTAGTAGAATTATTCAAATAATATAAACCAGATAAGGATCTAAGTTTATGAAGAATTATAGTTATAAAGCTGAGTCAGATTCTGTATATATGTAGGTATGGATGGACTGAGCTGATGTCAAATTTCTTTCCAACATCAAAAAGAAAAAAAAAGGAAATAACCATGGCCACATGCTAATAAATGAATACTTCCTTTCTAAGTATTTGCAAACATCAGTCAGCACAGCTACAGATTAAAGATATCCGCACGCAGATTCTATGAGGTTTCTTCCTGGTGGTAAACTATTTACATACAAAATCCATTAAAGAGCTGCCATATAAGTCTAAATTTGGCTGGCATGCAGTCCACTTCGGCCTCATAGCTTTCTAAATGGAGGCACCGCCCATGCACTGGAATTGGATATGGATGCCACATAAAGCTATTTAGCTCCTCTAGATATATTTCCAAGCCAGTGAGAATTAAAAAAAAACCATTATTGTAACATTAGCATGGCAGAAAATTTGTAAAATAGGTATAACCTTACCCCAACCTCCAATGTTTAGGTATTAAAGCAACTGTTGGTTTACATGGCAACATATATGGATAACTAGGCAACTTAGATCCTACCCCATCAACATGTTTACTTGGAAAATATCTCTTCTGATTGCAGCTTAAAATATTTTCAAGTAAGCATCTATCAGGTTCGAGTCCTAGAGGTACCAGCTTGTCCCCTAGTTCTCAATGCAAGATCTTTCCATAGTGCCGTGCTGGTTTATTCATGTGTTTCATAACACACCATGCAGAAGACTTTGAGCAAAAGAGACATTTTGAAGAAACTCTCAAGACCCAGAGACTGAGCACTCTGAGATATGCAGATCTAAATTACTGGCTCATCATGTCACCTTTTTTTTTCAAAGAAAGGAAAAGCAAAGCAATATCTATATAAGCAATTGAGCCAAACATGTTTCAGTTTTAATTAGGACAACATTGAGTAGAAAAATGTGCAAAAATGAAAGAGACTAGAATTGCATTAAGTTTTAGGAAGTTTTGGTTGAAAGTATGCATTTATCTGTTGGATGATGCTATCATCAAAATACCAGTTTTTGTGGAAGGTAATAATTATTAAAATAAAAATACCTGGAAGAATGATATAGCTTTTTTTTTTCCAAGTGAAATCTTCCACAAGAAACATTTGTAAATAAACTAGACACTATGATTTGCTGTAGCAAGAAGAAACATTCCATAATTTCTCTTGCAAAGCAAATGTGACACTCTTAAAAGATAAAGTTATCTGAAGATGCTTGTATTTCCCTCTCTTAATTCATCTTCCTATCTGCTACAAAACAAAAAAATCCATGAGATTAGCCCAAATTTCTCTCAAAAACTACAAATACAAGGATCCTTGGTCGGGTAAGTAGTCAACTTTTTCCATGTCTTGTGAATCTTCCAAATTCTTCAGTCTTGGCTCAAGTATTGTTAGTTAGCAGTTAATAAGAAAAGAAGATAAGTTTTCTAAGTGTCTTTCTTTCCAATGAAGTTAATTTGATACCACTGTCTTTTATAGTCAAAATGCATCCGTAAACTTATTTCTTTTTCTTGAATTCTTGGTTGCCATAGCTGGAGCCCTTTTCTATTTCTGTTACTCCTATCAGTCTGCGGCCTCCAAAGGATACTTTATATAGGGGGGAAAAAAGATTGCATTATTCCAGGAGTAATTTCAACATTCAGTAGCAAAATTTATGTACACATACAGATTCAAACACAATCCAAACTTCAGACTGGATATTCTCTATGAGTTTTTTCTAAATAATAAACTCTTACACCCAAGATCAAATCTGTAATTTTACAAAATGGATGAATATGCATTATTCAGCCATACATTCAATTTTTGTGAAATGTATGATGTTTCTACCAGGTATTAGGAAAAGAAAAAGCAATTCTACTGTCACATTTTACCTGAGAACTACTGTTTAAAGGAAGAAAAATGGGTCAGTAAATCCCAAATTTCTATGATGGTTGAAATAGACCCTTGCTCAAAACTTGAGTCAACATCATTCCTATTAATGAAGGGGTCTCTTCCTAGATTCACTAGTACAGCTAAGCCCCCATGAGCAAGTGCCCAATGTTAAGCTGAATATCAAAAGGTAGGGATGTATTGCATCAGGAATGGGATTCAGCCGGTTTGGGCGAACCGGATGTTAATTTTACATCCAATTCGGCAAACTGGTAGTCCTGACGAGCAGCTGGTCCCACCCCACACTGCCCCTCCCAGGAGTCCCCATGCACTCCGTTCTGGCTCCCAGGTAAGGGCAGGGAGGCTTCCTAGGCCCAAAATAGGGTGTGGGGGAGGGGGCAGCACCCCCCGAACTGCATTTTGGCTCCCCTGAGGCTCCAGGGAGGCTTGGTAGGCCCAAAATGGGGGCTGGGGGGGGTGCGGCAAAAGAAAGAAAGAGAAAGAAAGAGGTAAGTATGGGAGAAAGAATGGGAGGGGAGAAAGAAAGAACAAGAAGGAGGGAAGGAAGAAAGAGGGAAGGGAAGAGAAAGTGAATGAGATATGGATGGATGGAGGTATGGATAGAGGGAGGGAGAGAAAGGAGAGGAAGGAAGGACCACAAACCCTGGCACCAGACACAGCTTCAGAGAATGCTTTGAAACAGCATAGCAATCCAGGGCTGGAAGGGACCTCAGAAGTCATCTAGTCCAACCCCCTGCTCCAAGAGCATTGTTAAAGTGAGTTTCTCTTTTGACCCACCCAGGCACATGACCAATAGAACTGGTAGTAAAAATTTTTGAATCCCACCACTGTATTGCATTGCTCACTTGCAAGGAAGACCATCTTTGAAATTCTTAACAAACATTAAGTGACTTGCAGCCAGGTCAGCTTCTTGAGTGTCAGCTGAGCTAAGGCAGGATAATTCAATAGGCTAAACGGTTTTACAACTAGATCAGGCTTAAATGAGTGCTTGTTAGGCATCAAGCCTGGACTCTGCATAAATCACAGACCTCAGGCATTTGATTCTAAATTCAGTTCCTGGCCAGCCTTGGCTCCCAGAAAAGATTCGACTGGTTTTAACTGTTTATTTTTAAAAGAAAAAAAAAAGAAACCTCAAACACAATCATGCAAAGATGTTAAGAGATGTTATGTATTCCAGAATTTAAATTTTAGATTTCTTCCTCACTCTTTTGGCATTTCCAAATACTTGGTGGTTCACTTGAGGGCCAGAACTTTCCCAATGTAATACAAAACTGATAAAAGGCTTATAAGTACTAAGGCAGACTCTCCCTCCCTATCATTCCTTCCTTCCTTCCTCCCTGCCTCCTTCCCTCCCTCCCTAGGAAGGGACGAGGGGAGGGAGAGAGGGTGGCAGCGCAGCCGGTGGTCATGGCTTTCCCAAGTGGGGACGAGGCAGAAGCTGTCCCGGTGAAAGAGAAGTGCTTGCAGGCTGCGGGGCCAGTGGGAGAGGCCAGGAGGCGGAGGTGGCAGGCGCGGCGCTGCTGCTGGGCCTACACACTGCTCTACTACAACTGGAACACAGTCAGCCTGCGGGGTCAGATAGTGCTCATCACAGATCAGCTGTGCACCAGCCCCTGCGTGCTCGCTGCCTCCTGTGCAGACGCCCAGCGGGAGCTCTCAAGGTCACTCCCCATCTTCAGGACAGCCCCATGGGCCAGATCTAACCACATTGTGGGCCGGATCTGACTTGGGGGCCTTGAGTTTGTCATGTCTGGATTAGGGAGCAGCTTTGAACATAGATGTTCAGAATAAATTTGAACTATATATATTGCATGTGAATTTGACATAAGAAATAAAAGTTCAGATAAAGAACAAAGTAGTCAGTTATAGATATAGCAGCTGCTGTGTTCTAGTGAAGAGCCTCCTTCAACCAAAGTCTCAAGATAACTTGCAATGAAAATCCCAAGGAGTTTAAGACAGAATGCTACAGCTATGCAGCTGGGATGAATGTAAAAAGGTAGCTGGGCAAATTATTGAAAGCAAATTCAAATGCTGTAAACACCATTCTTCCCCATCCGTCACTGAGCTGACTACACAAGTAACTTTTGAGGGAATTGGCCACTTGATAAAATGCAGACAGCTGGCTTCATGGACATTTTCAATTCCGTTTTTATAATCCACTCTAGCCAATTCTATTACCTGCCCCAACAAAGCAGAGGAATGCCAGAATCAGAAGAGGGGATCCACTTGCAAAAATTCCAAAGCCAAATTTGAAAAGAGGAGAGAGAAGAACAGCAGCCCAGAAGAGGAAGTTGAGCAGTGTCCATGGTCTTCTGGGAGGTTTAAATTGTTGCCCAGGAAATAAGCCTTCTTGATTATACTTCTCTTGTAAGGCATCCTTGAGGAGAGAAAGAAGTTTTCTTTAATGTTCTAATTACTTATGCTTTCTTCTATATATCTGTATATTTTATTTATTTATTTATTTATTTATTTATTTATTTATTTATTTATTTACCGTGTTTCCCCGAAAATAAGACACTGTCTTATATTTTTTTGGCTCCCAAAAACACACTAGGTCTTATTTTCAGGGTAGGTCTTATATATTTATGGTGCCAAATAGTGGGTGTGAGTGTGTAGGGGGGGGTGTTTCGTGGGTGCACGGTTGCTCCCTGAAAAGTCTTCCTGGAACTGGAGATTTACACTAGGTCTTATTTTCGGGGTAGGTCTTATATTAGGGCAGGTTTAGAAAATAGTGCTAGGTCTTACTTTCAGGGTAGGTCTTATTTTCGGGGAAACACGGTATTTGTATTTGGACTTGTATGCCGCCCCATCTCCGAAGACTCGGGGAGGCTCACAACTAAGACCAGACAATCAACAATAAATTACTTGAAAGAAAATTAAATAATCTCAAGCCCAATACATTATAACATTAAAAATTAGAACTTAAAATTTAAATTTAAAAATCCCCCAGGAGGTCAGCATAGCCCGGCCTGTTCGAATATTGGTAAATACTGTAGAGTTTTTTTTAATTCAGAAAGAATATTGCTGGTAGAATTTTAGATGATACAGTAGAATGAGAGTTCCCCAAAAAAGAGTTACCCATAAGCTGACTTTGTAAAAATGCCGCTTAGTAATAAGCAGGCATATACAGTGGAAGGAAGGCTATTGCTGAGCGCATTGGGTTGCGCTCCAAAAATTGTAAGCCGCCCTGAGTCTCCGGAGAAGGGCGGTATATAAATATGAATAAAAATAAAAATAAATAAATAAAATAAAAAGGGAGAGCAAGTGAAGGCAAAAGGTCTTTCCCTCTGCCTCTCCCTCCCTGTTCCAAAGGTATTTTTTCAAAAGGCCACTGGACTTGCTTTGTTTTTGCTTGCAGACATTTTCATTTCTCATCGAAGAAGCTTCTTCAGTTCTGACTTCAAGCAAGCAGTTGCCTTTTGAAAAGCCCCTTTGGAGGACTGGGATGACTGAGAATCTCCCATAGACATCTCTGTCTCTTCCTCCCTCCCTCCCTTCCTCTGAATTCAATGTATACACAAACATTCTGCCACCAGCAGCAATCAAGTGATTTCAGGAAGTCTCTAAACAACACACAGGACAGCACCCATTCAAATATGTTTGATCATCATTCTCTAACACTTTTCTGCTTAAAACTCAAGACAAACTGTCCCAAATTAGATATAGGCTCAAATACTGAAGCATCAAAAAAAGAAGAAACGAAAAAGGTGCAATTCCAGATTTTACCATTTATTTTAAAGCTAAAAGCCGTCATTGGGGCAAATCAGATTAGGAGCATCGTTCTAAGGAAATACACAGATATGATAGCAGGACAATTTTATTAACTCTCTTAAATAACTTTATATTACATCTTATTACAGAGCTCTCTTATTGCACTTAAAATAGAAAAAAACGCTTGAAGTTATCAATATTATTTATTCTAGAATAATTGTTCTATTAGCACATAGCTCTGCAAGTTTTTAAATGCAAACAACTCATTTATGCAAACAACCCATAAGCCATGGTGGCGTAGTGGTTAGAATGCACTACTGCAGGCTGCTTCTGCTGACTGCCGGCTGCCTGCCGTTTGATTCTCACAGCCTCAAGCTTGACTCCACCCTTCCAAGGTTGGTAAAATGAAGAGCCAGATTGTTGGGGCAATATGCTGATTCTGTAAACTGCTTAGAGAGGGCTGTAAAGCACTGTGAAGCAGTAGATAAGTCTAATAGCAGTATATAAGTCAATAGCTATTGCTATTTTTTTTTTAAATTACATTTATACGCCCTTCTCCGAAGACTCAGGGCGGCTTACAATTTTTGGAGCACAACCCAATGCGCTCAGCAATAGCCTTCATTCCATTGTATATGCCTGCTTATTACTAAGCGGCATTTTTACAAGGTCAGCTAATTGCTCCCAACAATCTTGGGTCCTCAATTTACCTACCCCGAGAGGATGGAAGGCTGAGTCAACCTTGAGCCTGGTGGGATTCGAGCCTACAGTAATTGTAAACAGCTGGATCTTAAGAGCAGGCATTTAACAGCCTGAGCCACCAAGGACTCTTGGTGAATCTCTATTACTGAGATTCAAGGTATTAGTGATGTCATACAAAGTCCTACATGACTTGGGTCCAGGGTACTTGCGGGAACGTCTTCTGCCGGCATCAGATTCCGATCGCCCTGTACGCTCCCACAGGCAGGGCCTCCTTGGGGTACCGTCGGCCAGACATTGTCAGCTGGCAGTGCCCAGGGGTAGGGCCTTCTTGGTGGGAGCATCCACCCTGTGGAATCAGCCCCCCTTGGGCCTTCGTTTGGCCCCTGATCTCTGCTCCTTCCGCTGTGACCTGAAGACCTGGCTCTTTCAGCAGGCCGGTCTGCAGTGAACTAAGGGGGGGGGGTTAATGTAATTTTTAACTTGTTTTTTAGTTTCATTATTGGGCTTGTACTATTTAATTATTTTTAAGTAATTTATTGTACTGCGTTTTTACACTGTGAGCCGCCCTGGGTCCTTAGGGACAGAGGGCGGCATACAAGTCTAATAAATTATTAATATTATTTACCTTTTCCTGATAAAGTGTATGAAGCCACTTCGCTGCTTCTTTTTCATCCAAAGGGATATCTTCTAAAGGAAACCTCCTAGATTATAGAAAAAGGGTTCAATAATTTTTTTTTATTAGAGTGACAATAATTACAAAATGAAAATATCTTCAGAATAAAAAGATGTTAATACTGTTCCAGACCTCTATTCCTATAAAAATGCATTTTATGAATGTACCCTTGCATTGTAAATAGCTAGAACATGTGACATATGAAAAATGTAGCAGTAATTCAATATAGCTATCACTTAGATTGCACTTAAGAGTATTTTTTCACTTTTTTCTCAGCCTTAGAGTATCTTCATAATAAAAAATATTTTTGCAGATGGGCAAAATGCCATTACACTCTTAAGCAATAACTATAAAATCTGGAACCTCAGAAATTCTCATTTCGAAAATTAAAATCAGTGAATTATATTTACTGAATTAATGAAGAAATGTTTTATATCCCCTATGCCAAGAACCCATCTCCTCTGATTTTATTGACAATCTAACCTCAAAAGTTGAAATGCCATGGCTACAAGACTAAACTCTAAGCATCTGGTTGAAATCTTGTCTTCGCCATGAATTCTTGCACAAGAGAAGCAGCAGATTAGAACCATTTGCATAACAAAGAACCCAAACAGTGAAGTAATCTGGGATATGGCCCTCCCAAACCTGTTTAGGTGAACTTCCAATGATTGCATGTGGTCTTGTGCTTGAAATGCTCCTGGCAGCATGGCCTCGGGAGTGAAACTGAACGACCATTTTGCTAAATTTTCTGCACAGCCTCGGTAAGATTTTGTGCATCAAATTAACCTTCCAAAATTTTACTTAGGCTGCAACCCTATGCATACTTACCTGGGAATAAAACCCTCTGAACACAATGGAACTTACTACTGGGTAAAACATATATAGGATTGCACTGTTTATTCATAGAAGTTTGCCGAAAGATTGTACAAGTCTGAGCACAGCCATCCATTGAATATTTGCTTGTAGAATATCCACATTGAACCTAAATGGCTACAAAAGTGGCATACATCTGTAACCTTCAGTATGATAAATGGCTACATTGTTAGTTTTCCCTTGCTGGACAATACTGTTCCAGGCCTATTCTCTGCATGGAGCTCTCTAAATTATCTGTCAGTGCAAACTGTATGGTCACATCCTGCAATAAATTTGCCACTAGAGGGAGCCGATAGCAAATAATATCATATAAGGAACAATTTTCTTATCTGAAGCCAATCCTGAACATGGGAAAAAGCATATTTGCCTCATGCGGAAATGTGAAATGTGTTTTCTGTAAAATGTATTGAATTAATTTAAATTCCCCCCAATCTAAGGGAGCAGAGGCAATATCTGCTAGATGCTCATCTCATTCACATGAATCCCAAGACTTAACTAAATCCTTACTGCTTTCTTAAAAATAGAAAGAAAGAATGAAGGCTGAGGATGGTTGCAAAGGAGGGCATTCTATAGATTGGGAACAGCACCAAGGAAGGCCTCTTCTACTTCTTTCAAGATGTTTATTTTGTATGACATATTTCTGAAGTTTTGAAAGTTGTATCTCTAGTGACCATAATGAGTTTTCATACTAAACCTGAAGTCAAGTGAAACAACAAGAGAGTAAATAGCCACATTTAAAAGAAATTGACTATGTTAGATCCATATATTTGCTTCTATCCACTAAGATTCATAATAAAACAAGTCTCTTCCAAACTAAGTCTGAAAAGCTAAAGATGGGAAAGTACAGAGGTGTGGGTGGCCGTTTTATTGCAATAATTGGACACGGTGACAGCTCTCAGTTACAAACCATGCTCACACACTCACCTAACACACATATCTGCTTCATATTTCTTTCCATAAAGAATTCCTAATAAGGAGGGGTTTTTGTTTCCTCTGAAGTTTAATGTTACATCATACACTGCTGAAACTAACACAAGAAAGATAACATTATTGTTTCAATATTCAAAGAGCTGGAAATCAAGAGTTATTAATTGTATTAAAAGGCACACAAACACTATTACATCTATATTTCAGAATAATGGCTGCTAGTGGCAGCTAAACTAAGTGGTCATGAAGATTTTTGCAGCCCAAGTGTGGTAGCTCTAGAATTACATCTGTGGGTATACCTGAATCTGGAAGCCCACCATTCTTTAAATGTAGCATGGATTCTACCTGTCAGACAGATTATGCAAAATCTTGACTGTGCAATCATTTCAACAAAAGGTTAGTGTTATGGTTATAGACTTAAGGGTATCTACAATGTAATAACTTATTTATTTATTCCTGTTCTTTTATTGGAGACCTGCTCAGATAATATCAAACCCACATCTGCCTACAAAAAGAAGACTGAAAACCATGGCCTGAAAGTGATTTCAAACTTTGATCTGGATGCAGACTATGCCTTAGAGTGATCTTTGACTTATGACCATTTGTTTAGTGACCAAAATTATGATAGCACTGAAGAACGTTGGTTATTATTGTTTGTCCTAGTTCCAGCCCGCCACAACAAGTCCATGATGTCCCTATAATCCCATGGTGACATGGTTACAGGCATTTGGCAACTAGTTCACACTTACAACTGGTTGCAGTGCTCCATAACCACATGATTGCCATTTGCAACCTTTCCTGCTGGCTTCCGCAGAAAGTCAGTAAGAAAGTTGGCACGGAATGTCGCAAGTTGCTGAGGTAAATCTGCTCAACCTCTGCATCTTCTCTTCCTCTCTCTTCCTCTCTCTTTCTCCCTCCCTCCCACTCCCCCTCTCCAATAATTAGTCCATAAAATCCACTACAGACATAAAACACACTGTGATTAATTAATGAGGTAAGCACATCAATCAAACTGTAGCACATCTTACATAATATTTGAAAGAATTTGGCCAGAATCACTTGAGTCTGAAAGCAAAAGTTGTAAATAAAAAAGATCTAAATGACCAGGAAATTTAATTAAATGTGAAGGTAAATAATTCATGGTGTCGATATTAGCATAAAATGAACTGAATAGTAAGATGTATCTGGTGGTTTCAGTGGCTGCTATGGAGCCAACAGAGCCAGTTCTTAAACATTTAGCATCACCCCACTGGTTAAAGGCCCTCCTAAATTTGGGGATGGTATTTTGATTTCAATATGTAGCAGGTTTAAAAGGGATGTGAAGCCTATTTAAAAATAAACTCTTTTGGGAAATACATCAAATGTCATTTAAAATCTATGTCCTTAAGAATGTTTGATAGCTTCTACTGTATGCTTATGCTTTAGCAAGAAAAGGAAACCATAGACATTCCAGTTTCTCATGTATTGCTTTGGCCCTAAATAAAACCAAACCAGAAAGCACCTGGGGTGAGTGTTAGGAAGAAAAAATACTTTTAATGCAATATGTTGAAATGTGTATTCAAACATTGCATTCAGACTTACTGATGTCAACCTGTCTTTACTTGTTAATGTGAAAGACTAATGTAAAATAATGTAATTGCTTCTCCATCAGAGAAAAGAAATGGAATGAATTTCTAAACGCATTTAGCTTCACGATTCACAGTGCTCCCTTAATGCTGCTGGCTGGAAGAACACAGTTAAACATTTAACCCATCCGTAGTATTTAGCCAGCCATCTTTCCTATTTAACACCTTTTCCTACGTGGTATAACATGAACTTACATTTCACATGTGTGCTGCGTGTGTAAATTAGGCAATGCTCAGTAACACCAGCTTAGAAACGTAAAATGCTAACTAGAATTATTAATTTCTCTGAATTAAACAAGAAAACTAATCGAAGTATTGAGATGTATTGATACTATCAGGTTCACCATTTAAATACTAAACATTGTATTAATACAGATATTGCATATTGAAAAATGTAATGACTATCACAACAACTAAGCTAAGAAACATAATATGCATATTCACAAACAGTATAAGCAAGGCCAAGGTACCTGTTCCCCTGAGACACTGGACAGCAGTCGTAAAACCTTTGGTTCTGGGCAACAAGTGATATTTGAGTTTAGGCAATCCTTTGGATTCAGCCACTTCCATACTGATACGATGCTTAGTTTCTGTAAAACGGGTTCCTTCACAGTATAACAGAAACTGTAGCACAGAAGGGGGGGGCAGGTGGAGAAAGCTTGCATTACAGTACTGTTAAATTGTTTTACGGAAAGTTTTAGAGCATGAAGACAACTAAAATAAATAAGGGTTTAAATATGTTCGAAGTATTTTGCTTTAGAATAAAGGTTAGAGAACATTCGGAGCCTATAGCCTTTTGCTCTGAAAGCTTCTCCTTGGTGGGGGAAAACCTTCTGCTGCAAATGTCTCTGCATATTAAAGTTTGTCAATCTTGGCAAATTCCAAGATGTGTGGACTTCATCTTCCAGAATTTCCCAGTCAGCATGCTGGCTAGGGAACCCTAGTAATTAAAGTCCACGTATCTTAAAATTGCTATGGTTGAAGGAACACTATTGTATAGATGATGAAGGTTTCTCAACATTCTTATCTCATTTCCAGAGCTCCCCTTATTTCTAACAATCCAGCTTCATTAAACTTCATTAAAAGAGCTTGGTGGTGCAGGCTGTTAAATGCCTAGCACTTAGCTCCAGCTGCCTGCAATTAGTGCAGGCTCGAATCCCACCAGGCTCAAGGTTGACTCAGCCTTCCATCCTCTCGGGGTAGGTAAATTGAGGACCCAAGATTGTTGGGGGCAATAAGCTGACTTTGTAAAAATGCCACTTAGTAATAAGCAGGCATATACAATGGAAGGAAGGCTATTGCTGAGCACATTGGGTTGTATCCCAAAAATTGTAAGCCGCCCTGAGTCTTCGGAGAAGGGCGGCATATAAATGTAATTAAAAAAAAAACTATCACTCCCCAAACCAGAACACATATTTTGGAACCAGATCACAGACTTGCTCACTGCAGTGTTATTTCAAAACCAACAATACCTGCAATAATATTTTATTCCTAAATTAGTGCTACCATGACTGGGCTGTGCAACAGTTCAAATGAGAATTGCATGATTAACAATGTTTCGTGCTATGGTTGTCTGATTTTTTTCCAGTCCATATATGAAATTAATGTCCCAGCTCCTGTTGTTGAGTTTTTTTAATTACATTTATATGCCGCCCTTCTCTCAGGCTTACAATTCTGGGATTGTGCTCAGCAATAGCCTTCCTTCCATTGTATATGCCTGCTTATTACTAAGCATTTTACAAGGTCAGCTAATTGCCCCAACAATCTTGGGTCCTCAATTTACCTACCCTGAGAGGATGGAAGGCTGAGTCAACCTGAGCCTGGTGGGATTGAGCCTACAGCAGTTGTAGGCAGCTGGATCTTAAGAGCAGGCATTTAACAGCCTGAGCTACCAAGGAGTTAGATGTTCCGAAGCAGAATTCTGCTTGGGTTGCCTTGAAGTCAGAAGCCTTCCTGTGAAAAGGGGCCCCATTTAGACAGGTCCCAAATAGCACAAAAATTCTCTGTATTGAAAGGAAGGACAATACAAGCTTGAATCTCTGAAAGCTGTGGAGATGGTTTGGCCAAAGATGGCCCAACTGCTTTTGCTTTTATTGCACTCTAAAAGTGCACATTATACCAGCTGCAGTTATGACTGATCTGCATATACATTATGTCTGTCTGTAAATGGCTAAAGATTGAATGTAATGATATCTCCTGTAAAAGCTATGGATTTAATTTAATAATATTATACATCTATGTATAATGGGAAAAACAGACTGTGTACTGTAGATAACCATATACGTCTTACGAAAACACATAAACGCAAGTACACATATCTAAACCAATCAATATGTTTCACCATCCTATTAAAAGAGTTGATGTGCAGAACTTCACTTACCCACATATACTCAGGATAATCGGCTAGACGTTTCAGTCCTTCAATGACAGCGTCTCTATCTTCTTCCCATTTTCTTTTGCAAAACACGATCTCTAAGAAATACCATGTCCAGCCAATTATGGGTACAAACAGCAGTTCTTTCTTTGCAAGAACTTTTGAACTCTAAAATGCACACAAACATTGTTCGTTCATCTGAAATATATCATTAGCAAATACAAGTCCTTTCAAACGTGTTCTGAAATAGCCTAACACATTTCTCTAAAATTATCCATTTCCTGTCCAAAAGCTTGTGGTGTAGGTCTAACAAGCTCATAACTTTCCTAAGCGCACCCAACAAGTTCTTAGCAAAGTGTGACTTGACTATTGTGCCTCCCTAACTAAACTACATTGGCTCTCTTAGATTCAATTTATTTTAATCTAATTCAATAAGTTAGCACACACAAACAAACACATCTTGCCTTAACCTCAATTTCCCCAATCCCAAAGAACAAAACCGTACGTTAAGACCACTCACCCCTAACACACCAAACCGTTCTGTCATTGTCCAGCCACACAGAAAATCTATTTCGAAGTTGTGGTTGAGAATAATGATGACGTGTTCTTTTCCAAACTTATCAATTGTGGCCTGATCTGTGAATAAAGTGCATTCTGTTCCAGACCACCATTCCAGCAACATCACTAACTCTAGATCATGGGAGACAAAAAAAATAATAAAGGATATTAGGTATGACAAAGCCTGTATTGCAACTTGGTCTTTGCTTGGTTAGTAGATATTAATTCTACAACTGCATTACTTACAGAGGACAGAAGAAAGCAATATGTAGTCTACAAATCCTGATTTATCGTTGTGCAGGCCCAGACTCATATTTTAAAACAGCAAGTTTTCTAAATTTCAGCAGAGCTTGGAAACTTTAACTGAATAAAATTGACCAAGGTTTCCAATACACTTTAGTCCTAAACAAGAGCATTATTTTTGTTAATAGGAAGATTTTCCCCCAAAAGCCCTTATAACACCAGAGGCATAACATTGCCACCTTGCCAGCTATTAAATCTCTTCTGGTTTTTGCATAAGACTATACCTTTATTTTTTCCTTCCTTCTTTCCATTCTGCAGCAGCAAAATTTTACCCTCTTGACATTTCTTACTAACACAATATAACTTGAGGCAAAAATGAGAAGCAAAGCTGAAATACTGACTTCCCTAGGACTAGAGAAAATAGTGTATGTGTGTGTGTCCATGTGCGTGTTAATCTACTTAATCATAACTCCTACAGTATTTTTCCAGTACTAAACACTGGTCATTGTTGGTTGAAAATTGAATAAATGGTACATTATGTTCTATAAGAATTAGACAGCTAGTCCGAGAGTGTTTTAATAAGGTGCAATTAAGGTACACTGTTAATAAGTTCAGCCTTTAAACTTCTTCATTTTAATATTTTGTTTAAATATTAATAGATTTAGCTTGTTCAATCTGCTGATTGGCAAGCCTAAAACAGAATTATTTAGTTGTTTGCCTAACGCAAAGCTTTTTGTTCTCAGTGCTATGGATCTCAAAAGCCATGAAATATTGCTTTAACATTGCTTTAACTGGTATTTCTTCAATGTATTATGATTGCCTTCTTTTAAAATTTGAGTTGAAATGGATATAGCCCACTGGTTCATTGAGATAGCCTGTAGGGTATTTCCTTAATGCCTTTTCTCTATTTGGAACTTTGCATCTGAAGAAGAAACCTGTACCTTAACTAATACTTGATAGCACATAGTGAAGTCACTATTAATTACCTATCTTAATGAACATCGGCAACAAATAATCACTTTAATTAGCAATGCAGATACACAAAGTAGATTTGCTATTTAAAAAGTGAACAAAAGGGTTAGAGAACTTGAGAGTTACCGTAATTGTTTCAGCCTCACTTGTTTAAGTTTGAATATACAATTTCTGTTTATACGAAGTTGTAGTCTGTTCTACATTTTTCAGAATAAGGTCAGGATAATCAGAAGCTTTTAAGCTAGCACTGCAGTACAAATGTATAGTATAAAGACCTGAGATAGGCACCAAGGGGAGATCAAGGTTGAGGGACAAGTGGTATCACAATTAAATTGTTTCTTGGATAACCTAGTTAAATATATTCCAGTTCAACAGCAGTTTTGTTTCTAGCATCAATGTTGAAAAAGCGTGAAAAGAGATATTTTGTGTTTAAGTCCATGCACAAATAACTCAGACACACCACTTCTTGAGATAAACCATAGATCATCCCAGAGGTCTAATATCTAATATGTTTGCGCAAATACATTTCTATAAAGCACAAGCCTTTATTGTGCTCCAAAAATGATCTTCTATAGCAGGGGTGGAGAACTATGGCCCCTTTATGACTTGTGGGCTTCAATTCCCAGAATTCCTGAGCAAGCCATGCTGGCTCAGGAATTCTGGGAGTTGATGTCCACAAGTCATAAAGGGGCCATAGTTCTCCACCTCTGTTCTTCAGTGTGAGAAGAAACCAACAATCTGAGTAAGCCACATTCCAAGCTAATGCAGAGCAACTATAATATACTCACGGCTCCACAATGAATAGGAAAGGCGACAGTTTACTCGTCGATAAAACTGCTTGCTTATAGGCCAGAGGATTAGTGTGCATAGTTGGATGAAGTTAATGATGAAGCCACTCACAACAAAGACAAATCCAATCAGGAGGTGAACTATAAATTGGGTCTTCAGAAATGCAAGTTTGCCCATGATAGTCCCCTAGTAGCGTTTGCAAGGTCCTTCACTCAGAATAACAATCCTAATAAAGGAAAAAGAAATATTGCTTAGCAGATAAAATGTTTGTAATCTAGGGAGTAAATGGGGAGAGAGGAGAAAAAAAAGACACAAAGAACTCTTCTAGTTCATGTAGCAGCTTGGGGAACATAAAAGACATTTTTTGTCACCAAGCCAATTCCATTCAGGTTCTCTCTGGCTGTGGGTCAAGAATTGGTTAGCACTCTATGTTACATATTCATTTCCCAGCAATAGCAATAGGAGCTCTTGCTATTAAATGACAACCCAGTTGTAATATACTTTATAGCAAAATGGTTTCCCCAAAGGCCTAGCCTCTAAAGCCACAATATATATTAAAAAATTGCCTGGGTATGTACAGGAAAATACAAATGCCTTGTTTCAGAGGCCTTTTAAGATCAAGAAACTGTAAATGTTTTGCATTGGCTCACTGAAACACTAATTGCAGCTCCTTAAAAAGGAATGGACTATTAGCTTTTCTTCCTTAGCCCAGATAGAGGTGTCCCAAACATAACAATACAAGAGTGCACAATAGATACAAACTCATGGTTAACCGCACCAAACTTGACTGCAGGAAATACAACTTCAGCAACAGAGTGGTCAATGTCTGGAATACTCTACCTGACTCTGTGGTTTCTTCCCCAAACCCCAAAAACTTCAACCTTAGACTGTCTACTATTGACCTCACCCTTTTCCTAAGAGGTCTGTAGGGGGCATCCATAAAGCACCAACGTGCCTACCTGTCCCTGTCCTATTGTTTCTTTTATTTTCTTATATGTATCCATGTATTTATAACTATGTTTATACTTATACATATTATCTTGTAAGCAATTGACTAATCAAATATATATATATATATATATATATATATATATATATATATATATATATATATTTGTTTTTAGATTTTCAGGTAAAGTATGTAGGTCTTGGTGTATTGGTCTTGTCCCATGTAGATTGAGAATACCTTGGCAGCGTTTTGTGAAATCTCATCCGTCATCTTCAGGCTGGTGTCTTCAGCTTCTTCTCCCAGGAGAACGAAGCTGACAACCAGCCTGAAGATGACGGATGAGAGTCAACGCTGCAAATTCTCAATCTATGAGACAAGACCTGAATACACCAAGACCTACATACATACATACATACATACATATATATATATAAAGTGTCCGGCAGCATGTACTTTCTATCACAGTCTTCATCTTGTGCCCAGCTCATGAGTGGAGCAGTCTTAAGTTATCTCTGGTTTGTATTCTATTTCAACACCATTCAAGGGCCATCTCATAGCATGTAAAATCTATTAGGTTTTGTCATACTTGGTATTGCAGAGAACCCAGATGACAAAGATAACAAAGAAAGAATAGATCAGCAAAATTTTGTGGTCAGCAGAAGTACAAGTGGATAGCAACTTCTTGTAATAAGGGGAGTAAGGAAACAATGAGTATAGGCTTAATGGGCGATACCTTGGCACACTTCTCCCCCAGTAATCTTTTTTTCAAAATTGAAAAATACCCTCAACCAACAGGAAAATGCCCTCAACCAACAGGAAAGCTTCATGTCTTGCATGTTTAAAACTAAGTATAATCTATGTTTGGAAAACCAAAATCCAGTTTTTGAGTCAAGATAAATTAAATCCTCTAAGTTTACCTATTTTTAAACAGTCTGGAGTCTGCCCTTCCCAAAAAAGTATACACATTAATAATTCTGCATTACTCCCACAAAATTCCCTGCTGGTTTTGTTGCAAAAATATAACGATCCCTCTGGAGAGTGTACTTTTGTTTTGGGTTACAGAAGCCGAAAGAAAGAAGTAACCATTTTATTTGTATCAGGGAGCTAATCCAGCGGGCAGAGTCCCTAACATGTTTCGTTATTCCAGAAATAAGATTTGACATTTCAAATGCTAATATAACATCTCTGCTGCCACATTTTTTCATAGGATAGAATCTGTTAGCTTGAAAGTATTTCCATTAATGTCAACACTGTTCAAATCAAATTATGATAGAAGCCTAAAAGCTTAAACTCTTGTAACCATGCATTAAGATTTAATTTTTGAGCACTTTTAAGGATTAAAGCTCATAAGGCAAGAACCAACAGTATACAGTTCAGACAGAATCATTGTGAAGTTAGAACAGATGTCCTTTGACTCTTAAGTCTGGAGGAAAAAAACTTTCTGGAGAAGGTGGGAGAGAAAGGCTTAGGATTTAAACCTTGGATTGGTCACACTGGCTATTAAGGCTGCTAAAAACTAAAATCTGCCACATCTGGGCAATTACAGTTTCTTCATTTCCATCTGTATAGACTATCCACTCTCCAGAGTGTTTTTCTTATTAACAATTGCTAAGTATGGGCTGCTATGTGGCAAGTGCTTATCTTTAGAATTCTAAAGTCCTGGCATGCTTTAGCTTTTTAATTTTCTATTATTTTGTCTATTTTTGTGGCCCCACCAATTCTTGTTTGCAGGCAAATAGTTTTCCTTGCAGATATTCAAATGCATCACTGTTGCTATGTTGTCATGCCATTGTATGGAGTCAGTCTGTGCAAACCTCTTGCAGCAATTAACCAGGTGGCCCACTGTTTCTTCAAAGTATCAGCTGAAGAGACATTTGCTGTTTATTGCTATCTTCTCAATTCTCGCTTTGTATGCATTTCTTTTTAAAGCTTGGGCTTCTGCAGCCAGAATTAGCCCCTCTGCCTCCTCCTTCAATTTTCCTGCATTTAGTCATTGCCAGGTCTTGTTATTTGCCTGCTATTTTTTTTAACACACTGGTCATATATTCAATACTTTGCCTTGTCATGTCTCTTTTCTATTCTTCATTTAGCTTTTCATGTAGAGCAGTTTGGCCTCTCCAATATTCAGTAAGCCTTCATGGTGAACGACCTTCAGTGCATCTTAATTGTCCTTCAGTTATTCCAATGCCCCTTTTCCTTCTTCAGTTTTCTGGTATACTTGCCTCAATGGTATTTCCTCTCCTGATTTTGGACTTTAAGATCTCCTACATTCTTGGAATGTTATTCACTTTTAAACTTCTTGACTTCAGTGTCCTTGATGAGGTCTGCTTGAAATATCCGTAGTGACCATCTTCATCTAGACTTTTGCGGTTATTTCCATAGGACATCTCCATTTCCTTCCATTTTTGCTATTTTTCCATTTTGATATACGGTGTTGAGCAGCTATTATAATTATTTTAAAGTGTTAAAAACTATAAAATAACACAGCTAAAAAAGAAATATTGGATGAAGGAAGGTTAATGATAATGGAGCCATCTCATTAGTTCACCAATTCCCTGGGGTCCCCAGGCCTGATGGAACGATCAGGTTTTGTGGGATCTTCAGAAAGTCAAGAGCAATGGTGCAAGCCTCACCTCACGGGGAAGACATTCCACAAAATAGGTGCCACAGCCGAGAAGGCCCACCTAGAGCCTGCCAAATATATTTATTTATTTATTTATTTATTTATTTATTGGACTTGTATGCCGCCCTATCTCCGAAGACTCGGGGCGGCTCACAACTAAAATCACACATCAACATTAAATAGTTAAAAAGAATTAAACCAGAACAAGCCCAATATTTGTCCATTATTAAAATTAATTTAAAAACCGCCCCCCCCCGAGAAGGTCATCACAGCCCGGCTTGGTCAAATAACCAGGTCTTCAGGTCGTGGCAGAAGGTGCGGAGGTCAGGGGCCAGATGGAGCCCCAGGGGTAGCTGGTTCCACAGGGTGGGAACCGCCACAGAGTAGGCTCATCCCCGGGGGACCGCCAGCCGACACTGGCTTGCCAACGGAACCCCGAGAAGTCCCTGCCTGTGTGCTCATACAGGGCGATTGGCACTCGATATCGGCAGGAGTCGCTCCCTTAAATATTCTGGACCCATGTCGTGTAGGACTTTGAATGTTAAAACTAGAACCTTGAATCTCACCCGGAGTGCAACCGGCAGCCAATGCAGGTCGCGCAGGAGGGGGGTAATATGGGAGAATCGGGAAACTCCCATCACCACCCGCGCGGCCGCATTCTGCACCAGAATAGCTCCTTAAATGTTCTCTCTACTCGATTGGATGGAGTGGGCAAATATAATTGGAGAGAAACAATTGCTCAGCTAACCCGCTCCCCTGCCATGTAGGGCTCCCAAAGAAGAGACATAATGCGTATTCTACAAGAAACTTAATTGGCTGTATCGTTGCATTTGGCATTAACTGAAGTTCCTAGATACTCTTCAAGAACAACCCAATGTACAGTGTGTTACTGGGATTGTCCAAAGGCGAGGTGACTGAGGCATGAGTGATTGTAAGAGACCCTCAGTCTAGGAATGGGCATAACTGGCACACAATATGAAGTTATGCAAAGACCCTCCTAGCCAAGATTGCTACCTGCTCATTGAGCAGAATTCAAAAGTCCAGGGGGACCTCTAGATTTTGCACAAGGCCTGATTAGGACTGTATAACCCCATTCAGCATCAAAAATGGCACAATCACAGAACAGAAGGATCCCAAACCCAAAGCCATTCAGTTTTTCCAGAGTTCAGATCCCCATTCAGACTCTCATAGCCTCAGGAGGGCAGAGTTGACATCACGGTGATATAGCGGAATCCTTAGGGGCTCCTAGGGAGGACGCTGAAATCCCGAAAGCCAGTGCTCTATTGGACCTGAATCGTCCCAGAGGGATGACGATCGAAGACAGGACACTCAGCTGATCCCATACTTTTCAATAACAACATTCTGTAAGTAATTTCTTTTCCTTCTGTCCCATGTACTTGCTCCTTTCTGTCCCCTGAGATTGCTCCATTCGATTCCTCAGCCACAGATATAAATAGGGATGCATAGACATAAATAGGGACGCTCAGCCACAGACTTATTCAGGGATGCAAAAATTGGCATACTGCCCTTTTGTATGGATGATTATAACATTGGTTGGCCAAAAGTCCTAAAAAGGAGGGAAGGGAGGTTTACTTTCATACAGCATCTTGTCTGAGTAATGCAGTGTCTCTGCTACAACTAATAAGTTCTTTAACAGTTCCCTGATTTAGTCAATCATTTTGTGATTCACCCAAATTCAAAACTGCCTTGGTGGCGCAGGCTGTTAAACACCTAGCACTTAAGTTCCAGCTGCCTGCAGTTACTGTAGGCTTGAATCCCACCAGGCTGAAGGTTGACTCAGCCTTCCATCCTCTCGGGGTAGGTAAACTGAGGACCTAAGATTGTTGGGGGCAATAAGCTGATTTTGTAAAAATGCCGCTTAGTAATAAGCAGGCATATACAATGGAATGAAGGCTATTGCTGAGCGCATTGGGTTGTACCCCAAAAATTGTAAGCTGCCCTGAGTCTCCGCAGAAGGGCGGGATATAAATATGAATTAAAAAATAAATAAACATCGGATGTTCAGGAATTAAATCTTTTTCTCCAACCAAATGATTTCACACATTATAGTGAGATTTGGAATAGGAAGGAAGGCAACTTTATTTCATTGGAAAAGGCAAGGAAAAAAAAACAGATAAGCAAAAAGTTCTTAATATCAAGCTTTCACGCCTTGAATAGCTAACCACAGCAGTACCTTGGTACTCAACTGCTTCGAAATTCATCAAATTTGGTAATGAACACATTTTGACATGAAAATCTTGTCCCAATACTCATCATTTGCTTGGTACTCAATACACAAGATAGAACTTGTTGGTTCTTGTGATTCATTACATTACTCCTTATGGGAAAAATCTGTTTGGTACTCATCTTTGTTTGTACCCATCACGTCTCCCGGAACCAATTACTGTTGAGTACCGAGGTACCACTGTGATCTTGTATGTATTTAACTGTATTAAATACATAAAAGATCTTTACTTTACTAGGTCTGTATTACAGAAATTAGATTCATAGTATTACTTTTTCTAAAACATCTAAACTACTTGGCCTGATCACTACTGCTGTTAGGAGAGTTTTCATAAGGCACCTTAGCAACAGAGGTCTCCCAATTCAAATAACAGGAAAAGATGCCAGTTGTATTGGTTAGGATTCAGTATCTCTACAACTCACAGACATGAACAGTTATGAACATTAAGAGCAGAAAAATACACCAAGATGAGCTACATAACATTGCATTTTGGAAAGTAATCGGTCTAAGAATTGGGGCATTTTCTATCATAAACGCCATCATCCAGGACTGCCAGTGGATTAGTAACTACTGTCCACCACTCCTCCCTCCACAGATACATCTCCATCTTCACATTCCAAGAGAGGTAGTTTGTCTCATTCAGCTGAGACACCAAGAAACCTCCTCCCATTACGCCGACGGAAGCCATGTTACCTGATTTCTTTCACAAGCCACTAACCATGATTAAACCACATTGCACAACCCCTCTAGCTCTGGTGTAAGCTCTCACTAGGTCTCTCCTCTCTCTAGTCTCTCCCATCACTCTGGCCTTCTCTCTTTTCTGGGCCCATAACCTATCAGAGTGTTTACAGTGTGTCTCTATTGTGAGACAATCCAGGAGCAAACCACAGGACACAGAGGTTTTGTCTTTTAACAGTGGTTTATATATAAGACTACTATATACATACATACATGTGTTAGGCAAATACCAGGCAATCAATTACCTTAACATTATTACACACTGTTTGTATAGACACTGTCTATTACACACTGTTATTTAGTGTGCCTTTTACAGCCTTGGAAGTTTCTAATGCTGCGAAGCAGACGGTGAGGAATATTTTATCTACAAAGAAGAATGGTACATAAAATAGTCAGCTGCCATGTAAACAGACTTAAAAAAGAAGGGGCAAATCTGTAACAAACTTCACAAATTAGAACCTGATATTATTAGCTTCAAGAAACGCACATCCTATCAAATAATATCTTTTTTGATATCTAGGATTTTGATTGGACAAAGTTATACAGTGGAACCTCACGTCATGACAGTAATCCGTTCCAGGACTAGGGTCGCAACCTGATTTGGTTGTGACTGGAAGCACAACTGTCTGCGCATGTGCGGACAAAAAACCCCGAAATAAATTGGCGCCAAAGGGGAAATTGCCGCAGCAGGAAAAATCACCACGGCCATCTTTGGGTTTGCTTGGTCGCCACCCAAAGATCTGTTTGCTATCAGAAGCAAAACAGAAGCAAAAATTTTGGTCGTCACCGGAGGTTCCCCAGTATTAGTAAATCCTACAAGATGGTGGCACCTTGTTCAATGCAGCTGCACTAGCTCTTGATGGTAAGAAGTTTTTAGAGGAATATAAAGGATATAGGCCTCATGGATTGGCAGGATCTGATGTGTTTGAGCAAGGTAGTCTGTTATGACCAACAGTTTTTATTGGCATGGAGAGTTTTTAACTATTTTGGAACTGTTGGAGAGTTTTCCCCCATGTATATGTATACATTCAGACTAGACTGTGATGTTTCTTTGTGTCACATGTGTGTGTGTATGTGAGTGTAGGCATAATGGTTAACTTTTGTGAGCTGAATACAATGAAATTTCATTTTAATGTATGCTGATTAGTGTACATTTAAAGTGACAATAAAATTTCTATTCTGCTCTGCACTACTCTACTCTAAATATTCAAATAAAGCATGAGGGGTAGCTATCATGTTTTATAGCAGATTTAACACTGTAATGGGATATAAACATTTTGATAATGAACACTATTGTTATGATTGAGATAGCTACTACATTCATGATTGCTCTTAATAGGTTTTATTGCTCTATAAAAACACTCCTGAAATATTGTGTAAGTTGTTTTGCATCCTCCTAGATGCACAGCTTCTATTAGAGTTGCACTAGAAGTCTTTTGCCACAGGGACTTTTACTCAATTCTGACCAGTGTGGCAATTTCAATTCTACTTGAAATGGATGGAGCTTGTCATGGTAACTCATCACTATCCAATTGAATTCTTGCAAGACATAATACTTGCCTTTAAAGACTGCTAAGAAGCTGTGCCTGGACCAGAATGGAGTGGCCCATGTGTTAACTCCAGATGTTACCCAACGCTATCGGCCAAGCACTAGCTTCCAACAGGCAATTTTAAAATGTTGGTTTAGATCTAGAAATCTACATATGACTTGGCATCTAGGTACTTTAAAGTCTGCCTCCTCCAGCTAGACTTGTCCCTGTCAATGCAATTCTTTAATGAAACACAGCTAATAATAAACAAAGCCTTGGTCGCTCAGGCTGTTAAATGCCTGCTCTTAAGATCTAGCTGTCTATAATTACTGTAGGCTCGAATCCCACCAGGCTTAAGGTTGACTCAGCCTTCCATCCTCTCGGGGTAGGTAAATTGAGGACCCAAGATTGTTGGGGGCAATAAGCTGACTTTGTAACAATGCCACTTAGTAATAAGCAGGCATATACAATGGAAGGAAGGCTATTGCTGAGCGCATTTGGTTGTGCTCCAAAAATTGTAAGCCGCCCTGAGTCTTCGGAGAAGGGCGGCATATAAATGTAATTTTTAAAAAATGGTCCTGTTTTAGTGTCAGAACTTAATCTTTGTAATGTTGTTCCAGTTGAAATTTGCCATGCTACTTCCTTGATGTCACTCAGGAAATCACATAAAACTTAAGCATTTATAGATTGTGGTGACACTTCCATTTGTGTTGTATATTGAATGATAGTATTGATCAAGTCTGGTTATATTACAGATTGATTTCTTTTAATTCTTATTACTCTTACTAATGTATAGATGTATAAATAAATATAGATTTGCTTCTTTATATAAATGTGAGCATATTTCTTCCAGAAATCTTACATACTTTTTATTATATTTATGGAAAACAACAGTAGACAAAAAAAAGTTACTGTGTCCTTTTGGAGCATTAAAGTTGTTGATTTTTTTTTTATATCTGGCTCAATATTTTGTAAATATTTGTACACCTCACTCCCCAGTTGCCCCACTACTTGTACACTGATTTAATTGCTTACTTTAAAGCTCATTTTAAACATGGAGATTTCTTTGCCAAACATTGTACATTTCTTACAATAAAGATTATTCAATCTTTATGCTTTTAATTAGCAGTCATTCTTCTGTGCTCAACCAATCTTCCTTTGCATGTTGGACTTGCATTTATATTTTCCAACTCCTCCCAGAGAGCTCTTCCCCACCAATCTTAAGAAATGAAAAATTGCTTTTCTGACCACAAAAACCAATCCTTATTTATTCAAACAATTTACTTACACAATATGTTTTCCCTCTCTTTATGCACCATGTTTTTTTAGAAAATAAGGCAGGGCCTTTTGACGCCCCCAAAAAAAGGCTAGGCCGTTTTTGAAGGGTGTCCTACTTTTCCCTCCACACGCTTTGCCTGACCCCTGGGCAGCTTCGTTCGCGGCCAAAAAGAGGAAGCGATACCTTGCCTGGCTCTGCCACTGACGCTGCTCCAAGAGGCTGCACTGGCGTGACAAGTCTCACAGAGACCCTGGGAAAATTATTATTATTATTATTTGGATTTCTAGGCCGCCCCATCTCCCGAACGACTCGGGGCGGTGTACAACCATATAAAAACAATACAAAAATCACAGAGTTAAAAACTAACTAGAAACCCAATCAAATTTAAAATCATGAAAACAAATCGTTAAAACTCCCATCCCCCCCACCTCAGTCCAGGTTGACAAGTTGGAATAACCATGTCTTCAAGCCACGACAGAAGGAGCAGAGGTCAGGGGCCGTCCGAAGCTCAGGGGGCAGTTGGTTCCATAGGGTGGGTGCTCCCACAGAGAAGGCCCTACCCCTGGGGGTCGCCAGCCGACATTGCAGAGATCCGGGGCCAGGCGGAGCCCCAATGCTAGTTGGTTCCAGAGAGCGGGAGCCGCTACAGAGTAGGCCCTTCCCCGGGATACCGCCAACCGACACTGAGTCGCAGACGGCACCCCGAGAAGTCCCTGCCTGTGCGTTCGTACAGGGCAGTTGGTATTCGATGCCAGCATGATTGGCAAATAGTCATACAGAAAGTCTTTGACTTAAAACCTTTTCTTTAGTGTCCAGTCGAAATTACCACTACACTGAAAAAAGTGACTTATTACCATTTTTCATAGTGACGATTGTTACAGCATTCCCATGGTCACATGATCAAAATTCAGATGCTTGGCAGCTGACTCATATTTGCACTGATGAAATCCAAGAAAAATCCAAGGGAACTTCGAAGAGAATCCAAAGAAATGAACTCTGCCTTTTTGCTCTGGAGCTCTTGCTAATTGCATCTCTCTTGGACTAAGACTGAGTCAAAACTGGGGCACAGTCAAGAGAGGTGTGGCTACAAACTTTAAAAGGACTCAGTCTCTGGGCAGAAAGGTGGAGTTAACCATTCTTTGGATTCTCTGCTCAGTAGACTGGAGAATGGGGCAAAACATACTTAACAATTGTCTCACTTAACAGTGAGCCAGTGTATTGGGCTCAATTATAGTCATAATTTAAGAACTACCTGTATTAATCATATTGAAAATTAATTAAGTTTAAATCCAGCTAATTTATTGTCTTCATTCTATGCACTAGTTTTAAGGAACACCACAATTTAAGGCAAATTGAGACCCTTGGTCTATAACTAAATTAATTTCTATAATTAGAAATAGACTGCATATTAAGAAGACTCCAAATGGTCATTGCTTATTTTTAGACCTGTCATAATGTTAGCCTTCTTAGCACTGAAAGAAGTTCTTACTACTGATGAAACCTAATAAGATTCATGAAATCAGCTAAAGCACATTAGGATACTCTCAAGTTGCCTCTAGAGATCAATACTTTGGATATCCCCCTCTTAAATGTAAAGAAAAACATGGAGAAAGATATTGTTTAGAGATACTTCAAAGCATAACAAGCAATAAATATATGTATGTATAATTTTAGCATGGGAAACCAAAGAGGTTCTCTTTCTTTAAATGCCCAAGTATTTCCAGCTTGCAGAATTCCACTTTAATATGATTTCAAGGATAGGGCATTATTGTTGATACTATAATTTTCTTTTTATTCTTATCAGGAAACATAAAAAAGGCTTAACTTCTGATGGTGTTTTCTTATGTGCTCTCCCAAACGTGTTGTTTTTCCTCTTCGCTATTCAAAATCCCCAGTATTTTCATTTTTCTTTGTATTTTATCTACATATATAAAAGCGAAAGGCATCATAACAAAATCTCCAGAACTGTAAAGCCTACAAACATGAAATTTGCCATGTATGTTCCTCTTGGCTTCTAGGTGCTCATTAAGAAAGGATTTTTCGAAATGACCATCAGAGCATTAGTATTTCGTATATTATTATTAACACGCTCTGACGCTAAGGAGTTCTGCTCCCCCTCCCCATCTGAAAATAAATCTGTTCCAAATGCAAAACACAAGCAGAGGAGTTTCAGTTTTAGTTTCACACAACCAAGCAGCTTTAGTACAGAACAGTTGAGTTAAGCCATGCCTAGGCTCCCTGCTGTCTCCTTCTTCCTCATGCAGCAAATACTGTTTCTGTTTCCAAAAAGCCCTCAACTCTCTCACACACTGACAGGACGCTAGCCAGATGAATACCGATGGATGCTGGCAGGCAGAGGCAGAATTTTTTCCCTTTATTTTCCTCCCAAAAACTAAGCCTGACCACATAGTTTTGTAGCAAAGCACGGGTATCGAGCTAGTATTTTGATAAATTAATAAAAAATGTAAAAATAAAAGCCCTCTAATGTTTTTCTATTGTCGTAGAAAAAAAACTTCTTGATAGAGAAAACCATCAGAATGCCTTTTATGTTCATTAGGTGTTGTTTTTAATGTTTTAATGTTTGTAATTGAGGTTCTCTTTATTTAATAGTTTTTAAAACTTTGTATTCCTGTTTTTTATTGTTGTGAGCAGCCTGAGTCCTTCGAGATAGCATAGAATCCCAATATTATATTAAATTAAATTAAATCTATACATAGCCCTTGTCTTTCCTTTTATGCTAACTCATATGCTTGCCACTGCAAGAATCTTCCCCAGACATGATTTAAATGTGTTTTAAAAGTGCTCTGGGGAAGATTCTTGAAGTGCAAGCATGCAAGTAACCCACCCACAGATGTCTCTGAAAATGTAATGTTCAGATGTGTAATCTGAAATCTTAGAAAGGCAACAAAATAATAGGCTTCACTAAATAGCCAGGAATAGCCAGCAAGCCAGAATTGCTATGTTACCCAAAACAAGGTGTAAGACAGCATAGAAGAATACTCAGCTACCTGTATCTTCCAATATTCAAGCTCCGAGCATATCTGTTGAGTGAACTGTCCTTAGAATGATGTTGCACTAGCTTTGATAATTTACAGCTACATTAAGGCTACTGGTAATCCAAATGAACAAAAAAGCTTTTTATTGAAGGTCTCTAATTACGCCAGTTATTTTAAAAAATGACATTTTGCCTTGTGTGATCATATAAAGCTGCTCGGTTTTCTTTAATGGACACAGATCATGAGCCATTACTACATTACATACTTAAATAGTTTGATATGCATTCGTTTTATGTCAAGTTTCATTCCAAAAAGAGTGCAATAAATGTTTGACGTATCAGGTTTCTATGCATTAATACTCAGAAGAGACGTTAGTCCTACCTGAATGCTTCTTCTCGGGGAGCCGAAGGGAGAATCCAGGATGGGTAGTCTCTAGTCTCCTAGCTCTGCAGACCGAGCTGAAAAACTGAGGACACACCCCCTGGTAAGGGTCCCCAGTTCTGAACGACATCGAAGCGAATTCAGCTGTTCTTTGTCTTCAAACTGATAGCTTATTTGATACTGTGGAAAAAGGCCATTTCCTCCCTACTGTATTCCTGACAGAATACAGGGTGGGACTGGATTCTCCCTTCAGCTCCCCAAGAAGAAGCGTTCAGGTAGGACCAACGCCCCTTCTCCACTGAGCCGAAGGGAGAATCCAGGATGGGACATACCAAAGCTGGCTGATGGCTGTCCTACGGGTGGGAACTGGATTGGTCGGAGGTCCCCACTTCTACATGAACACCCTGCAGGACTCATCTTCCAAAGGCCTCTGCTGAGGCAAATGAGTCAATTTTGTAATGTCTTGTGAATGGGGTCACCGATGACCAAGTCACAGCTCTACAAATGTCCAGAATCGATGCCTAAGTAGCCCAGGCTGCGGTGGTCGCTGCACTTCTGGTTGAGTGCGCAGTGATTCTCCTGGGTACAGGAAGTATCTGTAACTCATAGCCTTCTCAATGCAGGCTCTGGCCCACAGTGGTGTCATCACCCAAAGTTGACAGCTGAAAGGAAACGAACAGGGCTTCAGTCCTCCTAAGAGAAGAGGTTCTTTTAATGTAAATATGGAGGGCCCTCCTAATGTCCAAGGTGTGTAATAAGGAGCTTGGGCAGAAAGGTAGAGTCCAACTGCAGAACCACCCTGTCTGCATGGAAGACGCACAGATCCTTCCTGATGGATAAGGCCGCTAACTCCCTGGCCACTAAGAAGGGGTCACCGAGACCAAGCCACAGCTCTAAAATGTCCAGAATCGATGCCTAAGTAGCCCAGGCTGCGGTGGTTGCTACACTTCTGGTTGAGTGCGCAGTGATTCTCCTGGGTACAGGAAGTATCTGTAACTCATAGGCCTTCTCAATGCAGGCTCTGAGCCAGAGACCCACAGTGGAAGGTGTCACCCTGCGACCCAAAGTTGACAGCTGAAAGGAAACGAACAGGGCTTCAGTCCTCCTAAGAGAAGAGGTTCTTTTAATGTAAATATGGAGGGCCCTCCTAATGTCCAAGGTGTGCCATTTTCTCTCCAGTGCATGGGTAGGCTCTGGACAGAAGTTAGGCAAAATCAACTCCTGAGAACGATGGAATAAGGAGTACACCTTGGGCAGAAAGGTAGAGTCCAACTGCAGAACCACCCTGTCTGCATGGAATACGCACAGATCCTTCCTGATGGATAAGGCCGCTAACTCCGAGATATGGCCACTAAGAATGACACCCTGCATGTGAGTAGGCGAAGGCTGACTTTATGCAAGGGTTCAAATGGGGGAGAAGTCAGTGCCTGAGGGACCTTAGGCAAATCCCAGGTGGGGTAGCGGTGGACCACCGGTGACTTCAAATTTGTGGCTCCCCTAAGGAAGGCTTTCACCCTAGTGTGTTGGGCCAGAGTAGTTGAGTCCTTGACAGAAATCACTGAGGCCAAGGCAGCCACCTGTCTCTTCAAGGTATTGGGGGGCAAGACCTCTGTCCAACCCGTCCACATCTGCAACAGAAACAGCAATGGGTTCCAATTGGTGACTAGCACACCAACTGCAGAAAATCTTCCACATTGCGTCATATATCCTGGTCGTGGAAGGTCTTCTGGCCACCTGGATGGTCTGAATGACCCTTCTGGAAAACTTCTCCCATTTCAGGATCCCCTGCTCAAGCGCCAGATGGTCAACCGAAACCAGGCTGGATCTGGGTGCTCGATCCCTGGCTGAGGGAGATCTTGTGCAGGGGAATTCTCCAGGGTCTGGCGACTGACAGGCCCACCAGGTCGGCGAACCAAGCGCACCTGGGCCAATAAGGGGCTACCAACAGAACTTCCGCCTTCTCTATCAGTACCTTCCTGATTGCCCCTGGAATCAGGGGAAGTGGGGGAAGGCATACAATAGGGCCTTGGTGGCTCAGGCTGTTAAATGCCTGCACTTAAGTTCCAGCTGTCTACAATTACTATAGGCTCGAATCCCACCAGGCTCAAGGTTGACTCAGCCTTCCATCCTCTTGGGGTAGGTAAATTGAGGACCCAAGATTGTTGGGGGCAATAAGCTGACTTTGTAAAAATGCCGCTTAGTAATAAGCAGGCATATACAATGGAATGAAGGCTATTGCTGAGTGCATTGGGTTGTATCCCAAAAATTGTAAGTCGCCCTGAGTCTTCAGAGAAGGATGACATATAAATGTAATTTTAAAAAAAAGGTCTGTTGGAACCCCTAAAGGACCTTCTGCCCTCTTGCTTCTGACGCCCTCTGGAAGCAAAGGCCTGTCTATCGGCCTGAGACGAGGATCTTTGGAAGTAGGGCCTACTTTGGTGGGGAAAGCCTGCCCCAGCTTCCCCCTGTTTAAAGGAGGGCTTCCTGTAGTAGGGTGGAGACCTGTAATTAAAGTGCCTCCCCTGGGAGGGCAGGACCTTTCGCTTGTCCCTGGTTTCCATCAAAAAGGATCCAGGGCCTCTCTGAAAAGTCTCTCTCCCTTAAAGGGAGCCAATGCCAGCTTCCATTTGGTTCTGGCGTCCATCTGCCAATTTCTTAGCCAGAGGAGCCTACGTGCTGTTAGAAGAACAAGTTAAAGAAACGATGATTGCTTGGGGAAATTTTGGATATGGGATTGATTTAGAAAAGTGGCAAAAATTGTGGTCTCAAAATTATAAAATGACAATGTCAACTGCATATAAAGAAAATTTGTATAAGATGTTTTACAGGTGGCATCTACCCCCGACGAGAATTGCGAGAATGTTTAAGAACAAATTGGATAAATGTTGGAAATGTTACCTGGTTCAGATACCTGGTTCATATTACCATATGTGGTGGACATGTTCGGATGCAAAAAAATATTGGACTAAAATCCACACATGGTTGGAAAAAATGATAAAACAACACACAGACTTTAAACAATTTTTTATTGGTAATTATAAAATGGTAAATGGTTGAAGTATTTGATTTAAATGTTTTAACCACTTTGTATTTTGCTAAAAAAAATAAATACTTTTTAAGAAAATTATAACTGTAGCTGAAATGAAGTAAATTGACTTTGAAATTAGAACAAGAAGATAAACAATTTTATATAATATGGATTTTTTATAATGGTTGGACAAAAAACAAATATAATAGTTTGATAATTTTGTAATCTAGAAGAGCAATAATAACTTTAATAATTATATATGTGATATATAACTACAATAAGATTATATATATATTCTCCACTCACCTATATCTTCCATATCTTTCCATCAATTCCATCGCCGTAACAAAATCGCCCTGGGGGTGATATCGCCCAGGTTAAGAACCACTGATCTAGAACATCAACTATGATACTGCAAGAAAAGATCCAAACTCTTTTATTCCAGAGTTGCAGGACAGAAGATAATTGGCCTATACCGGTGGTCCTCGACTTGCAACAGTTCATTTAGTGACCATTCAATGGCACTGAAAAAGGTGAATTATGACTATTTTCAACACTTACAACTGTTGCAGCATCCTCACTGTCACGTGATCAAAATTCAGATGCTTGGCAACTGACTTCTGTTTATGATGGTTGCAGTATCCTGGGGTCATGTGATCACCTTTTGTGACTTTCTGTCAAGCAAAATCAATGGGGAAGCCAAATTCACTTAACAACTATGTTACTAACTTAACATTTCAGGATTCACTTAACAACTGTGGCAAACAAGGTCATAAAATAGGGTAAAAGTCATTTAACAAATGTCTCACTTAGCAACATAAATTTTAGGCTCGATTGTGGTTGTAAGCCAAGGGCTACCGTATTACAGAATTGCAGATTCCAACCAAATGCTAGGAAAAACTTTCTAACAGGGACGTATGCTCTCCTTCATCGGATGTGTTCAACTGGACGCTAGGCAACCAGGTTCTGGAATGCTTTAATCTGGATTCCTATACTGAGCAGGGGTTACATTCCATATTCTAAGTGACCTCTACCAACCCTATCACCGTACACTTAACATTGAGGTCAAGAATGGGCCTAAATTTCTATTCTTCCAGAAACCTATTCCCCACATTCAGCTAAACTTTAAGGACTCCCATGCTGCTAGATATATTATTTTATTTTAAATGGGAAAAAGTCAGTTATATACAGAAGATTAGCACGATGCAAAGTAGAAAAATCAACTTTTATATATATATCAGTTCCAGGAAATCATTAGTTGTTTCCTACCACCCTTTTAAAATAAGGGGCTCTTTTGGAGCTAGCAAAAGGATAGGTAAGAAGAATTTATCTGCTCAATGTTTATTTGGCTACTTTCTCTGATCTGAAGAGCACTGGCTTCCACATTTCCAACTTTAATTTTTACAGGGCTTCTATGAGTAGCAATGTTGCCTAATATTTCCTTCAAAAATCATTCCTTGATTATACAGTTAGCTGTTACACCCCTTATTGTTTGTACTTACCAAAAACATGATTACATAGATAATAACAGAATGGGGGAAAAATTAAACCAAACAATTTGTAGATGTTGGTATTCAGGGGTGCTTCCTATAGTTCATAGGACAGCCTACTTATGGTGATCACCACCCATCATCACGTATCCAAAGAATGAACCTATCTGGATTTCCTATCTGTTCCTACCCCCTCTGTATTACATAAACAATAGCCTTTCAAAGAGTATTCCAAAGAACCTTTGACAAAGAAAGTAAAGCTTGAGAAACAAATCAAAATTCTGTGCATTTCTAAAGCATTTTACAGTTTCTTGGACACATATTCCTGAGCTACATTCGCAAGTAAAGTACTTATGCCCAGCTGAAGCAAAAGTAAAGACGTAAGGCATTTCCTTCTATTTCATCCAAAAGACTTCTCTAATGAGCCAACATAAAAAAAAAGAAAATCCATATAAATTAGCTACTATACTTAATCATATCAGTTATAAGTACAGTGTTCAAAACCCATGTGACCCCAATCTTTTAAAGCAATTACTGAGCAAGATGCTATATAAGTACTTACCAATATAAGTAATAGGAAAGAGCCAGGACAATCAGCATTGAACAAATACCCATTAACAAAAACATTCCTGATCGGTTTGTCAGCATATTTTAAATATATTTTTGGTTTTCCCGATAATGGCGGGGAAAAAGCAACAGGGAACCCAGGAATTTAGCAGTCTGTGCTTGAAGGACAAATCTTCCTTGACATGAACGACGGATTATGATTGCAAAAACACGGAGTAGCAAATCTGAAAACACTGCAGCCACTAAAACTGCCTTCTCAGAAACCACCTATTCTCCCAGCACCGTTTCTTTTCTCAATAGCATTATTGTTAAACAATCCAAATACTGCAATAAAATTTAAAAAACCACAATCAAAGGAAAGAAAACCATAAAGACCTTTCAATAAACATTACAGTCAACACTGATATATTGAGTCACTGACTTAATCCAATAATTGCCTTAAGGAAAACTGCAAATGCAAAGCTTCACAAGATCTTGTGCTGCACAATGGGCAAACAGCAAAGGATAAGATAATAAATGGAGTGGTGTAAATATGGTCATTTTTATAATTTACTCATGATAGAATTAACTTTTGTTCAAAAAAATCTAGGGTTTTCCTTTAAATTTATTTATACTATGCTTTTTATTACAAACGTTTGCATTTATAAGCACAGTATAAACAGGAACAATTATTACTTTAAAATAGACTCAAAAAAGAAATGTGTACAACATTAACAAAATTAAGGCTTTGGAATAAAAACAGGAGAAATAATTTATAAATTATTCATTGTCTAGTACAGTGGTCGCCAACCAGTGGGCCGGGGACCACTGTTGGTCCGTGAGAAAATTTTGGTGGCCCGCAGAGAACTGTCACCCCCAAAGCACTCCCAAAGCAATTAATTCAGGCTGTGCGGGAACACAAGGCTGAGCTGCCCACATGGCCCGTGGGAACACAAGACTTGCGTTGCTAGCATTGCGAACAACACGAGGTACTGAGGGGAAGGGGGAAAGGGCAGAGGGGGGAAACTTGCCCCACTCGCCCCACATGCCTCGTCTGGTCACCGGGCTGCTTCTTTCCACTTCTTTCTTCTTCTGCTTTTGGCTGCACGCAAGGAAAGCAGCAAAAGTTTTTCTTTCTCTCCATCAAACTCCACCAGAAATGAGACTTTGGGACCCTGCAAGGCATCCTGCTCCAAGAGGCTGTGCCGGCAAAGACTCATTTCTGTTGGAGTTTGGGGGAGAGAAAGAAAGACTTCTGCTGCTTCTGCTGCTTTCCTTGCATGAAGCCAAAAGTCTCTCTCTCTCTCTCCCCTGAGAATGGATTTGGAGACGGTATCCTGAGAACCCAAATAAAGAATGATTGATTGGTAGGAAAACGAGGTGGGGAATTTTCCTGCAGACTTTTTTCCTGCAGCCACTGTCAGTCAAAATTCATATTAATGGTCCGCAGGATTTAAAATTATGAGTTTGGTGGTCCCTGAGGTCCAAAAGTTTGGCGACCCCTGGTCTAGTAGCTACTAGTAGCTCAAACAATACAAGTCTATTGGATAAAATACATATATATGGATACAATTCATATACTTACCTCAATTACTGTATTTATGTGTATGGCATGCACCCATTGTGCAAAGCTTTAAATTAGTTATTTAATTTGTATCATCAAATCAATTAGAGAGATACAGAAGTGATTCAGAGAAACACTGAACTTTCTGCCTTTGTAGGTTCAGAATATTGCAACTTTCCCTCTGTATATGAATATGGATAACCTTGCAGGGCTGGTGGGTAAGCCAGCTGATGGCTCTCCAATAGTGACTGTAGTGATTTTTATCATTTTCACAAACTCTGACTATCTGCAGGCTTAGAGGGAAGATTTGAACTGCTTGCTCTGGCTCTTTCTCCTAAATTTCTTTAGGCAACCTGATCTGGAGGATAAGAAGCAAAAAGAGACAGATTTATTCCACTGCTCTTTTTCAGTTTGCACTCAATCATAAAAACACACAGTACTTGTGATGCAGAAAGTCTACATTTTTAATCTTCAAGAAAAAAAAGATCTTGCCAATCTGCAAGAAAAGTTATTAAAAGATCTTCAGGAATCCTTAGGAGGCACCCATAATTAGTAAAAACCAAACCCACAAGGAAAAAAAAATCAAAATTCACTGTATAACTGGCATGCTAGCAGGGAAATGTGTAAGCTTCTGAGTTTGTTTATTAAATTTTTATGCTGCACATCTCACTGATACAGCTACTCTGGGTGGCTTACAATATGATAAAAAGTAAAAAAAAAGAGTTAAATTTAGAGGAATTAAATAGAAAACCAAAACACCAATGCAATGGGTGGTCTGGGGGTGGGGATCTTTTCTATCCACAATGGAGCAGGCCCCTGTTGGGAGCACAGGCTAGTTCTGCAGAATGCTTCACCAAGCAAGATGTAACAGATGTGGAAAGTGCAGCAATTTGTCCACAGTGATTCAAGTATGAGATCTGCTGTTTAACCCAGATGGAGATTATAGACTGAATGGTGCATTGATACTGATCCAGATATACCAATAAACATTATTCACCATGCTGAAAAGAAGCCAAATTCTAATTCTAATCCCAGTCTATATAATGTTAAAATTATGTTTCTGAAGCTGAATTAAATCTACACAAAATGAGCCAGGGTGCGTTACTTCAAAATTCTCTATGCCTAGCTTAGGAAGGACACCCACAGCCCACAACCACACAGACTATTAATTTCACTGGGATCCATGTCCATATCTTATAGTCAAGAAAAAGAGTCACATGTTCAAAAGGAATCTTCTTCTGCTGGAGCTCCGGCTGGCTCCCGACCTCCGCACCTTCCGCCACGATTTAAAGACCTGGCTATTCTTACAATCTGGGCTGTGCTGACCCTCTGGGGGTTTATTTATTTTAACTTTGGGGTTTTTAATTCTAATTTGGCTTGTAATTCTTTAATATGGGCCTTGGTGGCTCAGGCTGTTAATTGCCTGCACTTAAGTTCCAGCTGCCTACAACTGCTGTAGGCTCGAATCCCACCAGGCTCAAGGTTGACTCAGCCTTCCATCCTCTCAGGGTAGGTAAATTGAGGACCCAAGATTGTTGGGGGCAATTAGCTGACCTTGTAAAAATGCCGCTTAGTAATAAGCAGGCATATACAATGGAATGAAGGCTATTGCTGAGCACACTGGGTTGTATCCCAAAAATTGTAAGCCGCCCTGAGTCTCCGGAGAAGGGCGGCATATAAATGTAATTTAAAAAAAATGTTTTTTAGGTAATTTATTTATTGTTGTATTTTTAGCTGTGAGCCGCCCCGAGTCCTTTCGGAGAGGGGGCGGCATACAAGTCGAATTAATAAATAAATAATAAATAAATAAAAACATTTATAGTTCTGATTATTTAACAGAGTTCCATAATACCAAACTTTGATTAATAGAAAAAAGGAATTAAAATATAAGAGTGTTATTAATATTCATTGGATTGTGTGTCAGATATGTATTAAAATTTTGGAATGTGATAAAAGAACAAATTGTAATTATATTGTAATTATATCTTACTGAATTATTCAAAATGCTTTGACTTCCCAACATTAAGACTAAGAAGAGCACCTCACTTGTCCTGGGGAATTTGACAGGAAAAAATGTGGGGAACAATGAATACAATTATGAATATAAATTATGTAATCAGAGAGTGTGAGGTGGCTACAAATGTGGTTGCAATAAACAATAAATTGTTAAGCCATATGTCGTTCTCTCTAATATCAATCTCTTCTCAATAGGAAAGGTCTGATGAAACAATATATATGAGTTTAGATGTGGACTTAAGGCCTTCTTGCTCAACCCATCAGCTCCAAATGGAGGGCTAGCGTTAGAATCCATAGATACCATCCCCTCTCTATCCTTCAAAAGGCTACATTTCCGTTTCTAACTTGACATGGTGGACCAACAAGTGTGAAGCTGGTGTGAAAACGCTAAAGAACAAGTAACATCAGATTGTTCTCTGGAATATAAAGCTAGTAAAAAGTAGGAGGGCTAAAAAAGATAATTAAGCAAACAGAGTGTGCAGCTGTTAATGTATTATTTCTGTCTCCTGTAGCACAAACGCTTTCCAGTAGTTTTTAAGTATTATTATACACTCAACTACTCTTATTTTATGTAATACAATCCAGCATCATAATCCTTTAATGCAGATGTGATCCTCTTGCTTGGTGCCAAAGGCTATGGTTACAAATATCTAATGAAGTACAGATTAATGCAATTTGCATGTCGTTTTCATTAACATGCCAAAGATCAGAAGATGCACTTGTCCCTATTAGCTGGCATTATTGACTTACACCAGTTCTGGAAATAGATCAACTTTAAAGGACTTGCAAAGCAGGCAGATGGGCAAGCTGATTTATTCTTATCTTCTTTTTTAGTTATTGCCCTTGAATATTTCCTCAAACATTTTCAAATGTAGCAGCAATGTAAGAAACAGCTCTCAATTTTAGATTATGAAGAAATACGGTAAATTAAGGTTTTTAAAAACTGCATAGAAAATCTATTTACATATTTCTGAATTAATGACAGTCTTGCTTAAAAATCTGTATTTGGGAGGCTGAATGTACCATGACTTTTACTCTCAAAGTATGTAACAGTTCCCAAAAGGTGACTTTGCAAAAAATATTAAAATGTAGAAGTGGCAAAAAATAAAACAATAATAAGTCAGATAACGCTAGATTTATGGCCATTTATTTAATGAAGGTTTAAAATTATGACAGCCTCAGAAAAAGTGACTTATGACCTCTACTCAGTTATGACATTGCACTACTCCATGGTAACAATTTGGGCACTAGTAACCAGCTCCAATTTACAACTGGTTGCAGTATCCTGCAGTCATGTGATGATGATCTGTAACTTTTTTTGCTGGAAAAAAGCAAAATTTCTGGCTAAAGTGCCCACTGGGAAAACTGTTGACTTAGCAACCTGTAATTTGCTTAATGAGCCATAAATTTTTTTGTAAAATCGAGTCCCATTAGACTTATGACAGAAATTCTGGTCCCAACTGTGGTCATTAGTCAAGGACTACCTATAGCTGAAAATGGTTTTTTTCTACCTTTCTGGTTTGCAATATTTTTTAAAAAAATTCATATTTATATGCCGCCCTTCTCTGGAGACTCAGGGCAGCTTACAATATTTGGAGCGCAACCCAATGCGCTCAGCAGTAGCCTTCATTCCATTGTACATGCCTGCTTATTACTAAGTGGCATTTGTACAAAGTCAGCTTATTGCCCCCAACAATCTTGGGTCCTCAGTTTATCTACCCCGAGAGGATGGAAGGCTGAGTCAACCTTGAGCCTGGTGGGATTCGAGACTGCAGTTGCAGGCAGCTGGAATTAAGTGCTAGGCATTTAACAGCCTGAACCACCAAGGCAGTTGATTTACTGCAATTAGTAACATCTAGATCGGTTTTGGCAATCTATATCTTGATACAGAAAAACAGTATTTTGATTTCCTGAGTCATTCAATTCAGAAAATATTAATAACTACTATATTGATTATTCTCTCAGCCAACAAATATTTGCCAATTTCAATATTTTTTTTATCAAGGACTTTGAAAACACAGGATATTTTCAGTTAGAAGACTCCCAATAACATTATTTAAAAGATTGTGGCAGTTATTCTATTGTTACCTTAACAATTTACCTGGATAAAAGCAGTAATAGAAATAATGCAGTAAAATTTATAAATGGTGCTTGACCTCCATGTAGTTTTCTGAACAAAGGAGGATAATTTCTCAATAAAAGCCTTTTCTTAAAGCACAAACACAAAAGGATGTTCTTATCAGAATAAGCTATGAGGTGGGGAAGCAGTAAGTAGTCCTTTTCACAGCTCTAACCAGCTTGTCCAATAGTGAGGAATATTGGGAGTTGTAGTTCAACCTGGTGGGCCACAGAATTCCTGTCACTGATGTAATAATTATTTAATTAAATGACAATTTTTGGTCCAAGCAAATTTATCGTTAAACATACTGGCATTGCTTCATAATCATGTCAATGAAAGACATTTTCCACTCTGTTGGTAAACATATGCTGGTAAAATGAATGTTCTGTCTTGAATATATAATTGCTTGGATAGGACCAAGGGACAAGTATTATTCTAAGTTAATTAAACTAGGATCATATAGACTCAGATCAAGCTGCAGCAACAAATCTCTACTGCAATATTTATTTTTATAATAGTTCTCTAGGGATCTATTTGAGATTGTGTTTACCTCTGTTAATTAAAGGAACACCGTCGTGGGAAACAGATGCCACTGTTGGGATTGTAATACAGGTTTTTTTTAAGCAATGAGA
Source organism: Naja naja (assembly GCA_009733165.1). Classification (NCBI taxonomy): domain Eukaryota; kingdom Metazoa; phylum Chordata; class Lepidosauria; order Squamata; family Elapidae; genus Naja; species Naja naja. Next base: position 3,642,323 of record CM019152.1, read on the forward strand.
ATATCAGAATTCTTATGTGTTGCTCCTTTGTTTAAAGGAAGATTTATTTTAAAATTTTAAGTATTATTTGTGCAAACTATCCAAAACAATGTTTTTCACAATTATATATTAATGAGATATTATCCAAATTTCATAACTTGATTCTCTCTGTGAAGATTTTATAGGGATTTCAAAGGATTAAACAATCTATTTAACAAGCATATACTCATTGATATTGCTTAGCAGTTGAAGTGGCTAAGCAATATCAGTGAGTATATGCTTGTTAAATAGATTGTTTAATCCTTTGAAATCCTATGAAATCTTAACAAAGAGAATACACACACACACACACACACACACACACATATATATATATGTAGGTAGGTTTTGGTGTATTCGGGTCTTGTCCCGTGTAAGATTGAGAGTGTCTTGGCGACGTTTCGACGAGATCCCACTCGCCATCTTCAGGCTGGTGTCTTCGGCTTTGTGCTTGTGCCAGCAAAGCGTGATCTGAGCTGCCTTCTCTCTATAAATACTGGAGGGGAGGTGTGGTGTGCTGGCTCTGTTGTAAGCGGTTGGTTGGCTGTGTTGTTGGCTGTGTTGTCGCTTCTTGATTGGTTGATGGAACTGATGTTTGCTGATTGGTTGGCTGTGTTGCTGGCTGTGTTGTTGCTTCTTGATTGGTTGATGGAGTTGATGTTTGCTGATTGGTTGGCTTTTTCGTAAGAGCCTGTGTGGCTGAGGTAGTAGCTGTGTGTCCTTCAGCCTTTTGTGTTGTAGCTACCTGGGTAGTGGGCTGTGTGATGACCTTCTGAGTTTTATTGTTGTGACATCCTGGGTCTTGTGCTGGGGTCGTCTGTGTTGCAACCTCCTGAGGTTTTGTGCTGTAATCTCCTGAGTTCCATGATGTAGTATCCTGGGTGGAAGGCTGTGATGTGACATTCCGGGCCTTGGTTTGGCTCCGAGTTTGAGGTCTGGCTATATGTTTATAGTGTGTATCAGTTGGCTTAGTTTGGGGGTCAGAGGGGGTTGTAGCAGCTGGTGTTGCAGCTATGGTCTGGTTTCTGGACAGTGGTTGCCTTTTGTCTATGGGGTGGGCTTGGGTTTGAGTCTGGTGAGGGAGATTGGTGGTGGCATCATGTGTTATTTTGGGTCCGGTGTTGGTTTTCGTGGCTGGGACTCGTTTGTTGATTAGGGCTAGTTTCCAGATGTCTGGTAGGCGGGAAGTATCATCCCATTTATTCATGTTATGGGGGTGTTTCTCTATTTCGATGGCTTCCCTAATTATTCTCTTGTTGAAGTGTTCAGTATTGGAGTTAAGTTTGGATCCCTCAAAATCAATTTCATGTCCTGTGGCTTTAAGGTGCTGGAAAAGGGAGGAAGTTTTTTCTTCTTTTCTGACTGCGTTCTTGTGTTCTGCGATGCGTGCATTTATTCTCCTGTTGGTTTGTCCAATGTATGTGGCTGGGCAAATTTTGCACGGTATTTCATAAACTCCTTGGTTTTCTAGCTGGATCTTGTCTTTGGGATTTCTTAAGATGTTGGCTATTTTCTGGTCAGTGCCAAAGGCTGCCCTGATATTGTGTTTGTGGAGAATTTTGCTGATTTTATCTGTGGTGCCTTTGATGTAAGGGAGGAGGGCGATGCCATTGTCCTGTTCTGTGTCTTGGTTTTGGGGGGGGAGTCTCCCTTAGGATTAGGTTGGTGATTGTGTTTCTTTGGAATCCATTGGACATTAATATGTTAGTGAGGGTGTGTAATTCTGTTCTCAAGTGGTCTTTGAAAGCTAGGCATTTGGTTATGGAGATGAGGGTCTTGGCTACGGAGTTGATCTGTGCAGGGTGGTGATGGGATTGTGCATTTAAGTAGCGGTTGCTGTGTGTCTTCTTCTGGTAGATGGTGTGTCCCAGGGAGCCATTGGGTTTTTTGTATATATATTTTGTATATATTTTGTATATTTTGTATATATTTTGTATATATATCTCCAGTGTTGGTTTTCGTGGCTGGGACTCATTTGTTGATTAGGGCTAATTTCCAGATGTCTGGTAGGCGGGAAGTATCATCCCGTTTATTCATGTTATGGGGGTGTTTCTCTATTTCGATGGCTTCCCTAATTATTCTCTTGTTGAAGTGTTCAGTATTGGAGATACGTTTTGAGGGATAAGTTTCCTATAACATTTAGCTTATGTTTAATCAACTCCATTTCATTTTTTAGGCCTATCTTGTGTGGTTCTTTTTGTAACTCTATTTCAAGTCTTTTATGTTCTTCTTCTAGGGTCTTTTAATACTGTTTCCTTTTCTTGTTTTTCTTCGCTATATAGGTTGTGGCTAACCCTCTAATAATTGCTTTGGCTGTATCCCACACATTCTGTAACACGGTATCAACTTTTCTGTTTTCTTTAAAGAACCCTATTTCTTTTTCCATCATCCATATAAATTCTTTCTCTTTTGTTATAGATTGGTTTAAAGTCCATCTTGTTTTCCTATGTGCCTTCCAGCTAATTTTAACTGGATTGTAACCAGCCCATAGTTTTGTTTCTATCTCTATCTCTTGCACATTCCCACTCAATTCCAGAGTCATCCAAATCATGTCTATTTTGGACCAAGATTGATGCATGTTAGAATAGAATATATACTGCTTTTTTCCTGGATTCATTTCTCTCCAAATGTCTTGTATCGATAATTCTTCTATCATTTTAGTAAAAGTTCTAAGTGGGGTTCTTCTTGTTCTCTTATTTATTTTACTACTTTTATAATCCAATTTTGTATCAACTATTGTGTTAAAATTTCCCATAACACAGATGTTTTCATATTCTGTTTAGAGTATTTTTTGTGAAGTTTTTTTTATAGAATTCCTCTTGTTCTTTGTTTGGTGCATTTATAACAACCAAGAGTATCCGTTTTGGGTTTAGGGTCACCTCCAGCATTAAGATTCTTCCTTCTTCGTCTTTAAAGATTCATTTAGAATTTATTGTCTCATTAACATATATTACCATCCCTCTTGTTTTCTGTTGGGATAATGAGTAAAACAATTTCCCCAGTTTGGGAAATTCCAATAATTTATCATGCTTTTCTCGATATGCACTTCTTGGAGCTATATTATATCCAATTTTAATCTTTGTAACTTTAAATATATATTTTCCTTTTCATGGGGGAGTTCAACCCATTTATATTGACTGATATTATCTTTAGTTCCCCCTGCATTGTTTTATTTATATCTAGGTCTTATCTCCTAGTTACTCGTTTCTCTAGGTTCTTTTGCTATTGTGCCTTCTCATTCCGGGTGTTCTTTTTTCTCCTTTTCACTCTGAAATGGCTGTAAATGTTTTTCTTCTGTTGTTACTTCTTGGCCCTTGTGCACTGTTTCTCCTCTTATTTCCTGTTTTTCTTCTGTATTAAAGTAATTGTCATAAAAGTCCATTGCTTTGTCAAATGAGTCTAGTCGGTGTCTTTTTTTTTCTTGCCAGGTAACTAGTATTCTTTCAGATATCAACCATTTGAAATTTATATTATATTTGGTCAACACTTTCGTCAGAAAATGATATTGTTTTCTAAGTTCCCTAACTCTCCTGGGGATCTGTTTCAATACTACCAATAGCTTCCCTTTATATTCTAATCGTTTGTCTCTTGCCTTGTTAAATATCTCGTCCCATAATGATTTTTTCATGAACCTTACATGCACTTCTTTGGGAAGGTTATATCTTCTCGCATAGTTTGTGTAAATCCTAAAAGACTCATCAATTTCCATTTCCATTTCCTGCTTACCTATTCCTTCACCAACAATTCTTTCATTATGTCTGGTAGATCCTCTCCCTTCTCCTCTGCTACATTTTGAAATCTTAGATAGTGGGCAGCTTTATCTGTTTCCAGCATTATCACTGTGTTTTCTAACTTCTTGTTTGCTTGTAAGAGTTTATAGTTTGTATCATTTTTTTTCTCTACTTGCTCCATTTTTTCTTCCACTTTCTGAATTCTTTATTCATTTTTCATTACCGCTTATTGGAAGTTCTCAAATTTTTGTCCATGTTTTGGATTTTCCCCTTCATCTCTCCCATGTTGTTTCTCGCTTCTCCTATATCTTTCCTTATTTCATTGAAACTTTTAGTCATGGATTCCTGTAGTGTCTGGAGCAGCGTTAATACCTCCTTTTTGGATGTATTTGATTTTTCCACCTGTAGCATGCTTTCAATTGACTTCTCATGGGAAGGGCTTGAGGATGCTGATGACAGGTTGGAAAATGTCTTCTTCACTATTTTGGTTATGTTTGAGGTTGACATCTCAGCGGCTAGTGTTAATTTGTTGGTTCTTCCTATCATTATTTATAGCTACCAATAAATATTTCCACCAGTCCTACTATCCACCAAAATGATAAACCACTCAGAAATTAGCTACCTACACATTCAACACCCCACAAAATCAATACCGATAACCCACATGTCCAGGGGAGAAAACCATACAACAGCTTCAGCTCTTCTTCAGTTCAGTTTCTGTCCATCTTCAATGACTAGGTGTCTAAATATCCCAAAAGCCCAATGTTTCAAAACCAATCCAGAACAATTAAGTTTGTAATCCAGGATGCCCGCCACAACCCACCCTTGAATTTTCCCTCTGCAAAGTAGGTATCTCTTTTTATATTTGTTATGTCCTTGCCATTAATATTTGTAATCCATAAGGCCTGCTGTTTCCCCAATCTTCAATGAAATAAGTGTTTATCTTTCCAGTTTAGTGTTCTTTATAGTACACCACTATCAAAAACGGATTGTCTTCTGCAGCAGTTCCAATCTTCCCCTTGATAAATTCCAAGTCAGGACACCATCTTAATTGTTCTTTAATTGTTCTCTAACATCAGCTTCTGTAGCTAACGAAGTATTATCGACCTTTTTGTTGAGCCTAATCAGTTCGAAGTATTCTTTCTTATAAGTTCCTGATTTAGCCAGTAGATGGCAGTCTCGCTTCTTTTCCTTTCCACTCTAAAAGACTGGAAAAGGAATAGTAAAAAAAAAAAGGCAGCAAAAAAGGGAGATCTTTCACTAAATATGCCCAAGATTTCAGGGGAAATAACTCAACAATAATACATTGTGTGTCTTTTAAAATCTCTTATTAAGGTACTTAGTCCAGTCATTCTCTTCAAGTTAGGTATGATTGCTTCCATGCTTCACTTTCAGTTCCAGCAGTCATGCAATCTGCTCCGAACTTTTTCTTGCCACTTCTGGAGGGAGAAAGGGTAGTAATTCCCTCACTCCTTCTCTCTGGAGTCTCCCTTCTTCACTAAGCTGTTGTGGTGAGTTTAGATTTGATTCTGGGTAGAAATTGAATATTCTTTACCCTAGTCCAATACACCAGTTCCTTCCACTTTTCTTTGTGCTAGCTTGTTCCGGCTGTCAGAGCTTTGGTTGGACCATTAATGGCCATCTTCTTCTCTGCCTTCAGGAAGATGTTTCCAGATCCAGTTACATGAACTGTTGTCCACTTGCGATCTATGGGAGCCTTTCCTTTTTTGCCACCCCTCCATGGTATCATATGGCCCCAAAGAGCCTCCAGGCAGCCAGAAATCAGCTGAAATTCATGGGTCGCCGCAATTCCCAGTTGTCATGCTCCGGCACCAGGCCAGAAGTCCACTTCAACTATTTCATATGCCATAACAACTTCTCTACACTCCAGTCACTGATTGAGAGGCATCTTCTATATATTGTTATATGCTTTAATCCAAAACTATGTACTGTTCTTTATACATATATCTCCTTAAAGCACCCAAGCAGCATATCTTCTGTGATATCTTCTGTGTACTGTGTACACTGCACAAATGATATTGCCATTGGGATAGTTAATGAAACATCTGCACATAAACATGTATGTGGAGGCAGTCTGGAATGGCTAATAAGCACACGTCCATTTCTCGTTTTGTTATATGACTCAGTGTTACATTGTTTCCACATGTAAAGTCACTTTATTCCTTAAAATTCTTTTAAAACTTTGACAGGTCACTTCCCCGTCCAGAAGATCCTCACATACATTATAATTTACCACTTTACTTTCCGTGTTAGTGATCTGCCCATTTAGACATATTGAGAAAGGATCTTTACTTGCTAAACAGCAGCAAAAATCAATAGAGCATGGGGGCAAGTTAAAGAGTAAATAGGGTACACACAATCTCAAATAATACACTGAAAGTAGACAAACAAACAAGGTCAAAAATCCTGTAAATCAGGAAGAAAAATAAACTTCATGGTCTAGTTCAGGGCTCAAGACAAAAAAAAATGCTAGCAATTAAACTCCAAACAACCCAACAACCTGTGTCAGGTCTAGACAAGGATCAGGATTTCTAAAAATTATGACTGTAAAAGTAGTTGTCAAATAAACACTTTACTGGAGTTTCTGGCCCCACACAAGGACATCTGGTATTATTCTTCCCACACACATACACACAATCCGAAGCATTTCTTCCTAACACCTAGCATTTTACTGCAGTGGTTGATGCCCTCACCAGCTTGTAGGTAGATGCCAATGTTGGGTTCAGACTCTAGAACTGAAGAGCTGAGGCTGGTTCTGTGAATATCTTCCCCTTTTCATTTTTAGAAAAGGACTCATCCAAAGGGATCGTAACAGTAACTAAAATATTATATCATAAGTTTTCATGAATTACAATCTGCTTCATCAGATTCATAGAGCAGTCCTGAGAAAGGAGCTTTGTATGTGTATACAAACTTAAGAATCAAAGAGTTGGAAGGGATATTAGAGATCTTCTAGTCCAATTACCTGCCTAAGGTAGCCCAAAAGAAATGGATGCTCAAAATATCCTTCTCCAGGATGAATTGTCTCTAGCTTGTCACTTTCCAGCAGCCTAACCCATCACTATGGTAGTCAAGTCCATTAACCTTTGGGAGGCCAAAAATGGGCCCGTATAAGACATACAGACATTTCCACCCACTTTTTTTGGAGGGTGGGGAGTGCATCTTATAGTTCAAAAAAATACAGTAAATATGATTCTTATGGCTTTCATTGCTGCCTTACAATATGCTATATTGTGGTTTATGTCTGTTGATAGTTGAACCTAAAAATCAGAAGTTATTTACCTCTTCTGGGTGGGGATTGTTATCAGTATAGAAATGAAATGCAATCATATATCTTGACTTCAGACAGGCCAAGTTTTTCCCCTGAGTGCCTGAGGGCTATGCAGGTTTAGATGAAGGGATCTGTCTCCAAGTCAATCCTACGAAGACTAAGTGACTCTGGGTGTTCAGCCCATACAGATTTAGGAATGTTTAATTTCTGACCTTGGGTGGGTTTGCACTTCCATATTCAAAAATGGTGCACAATTTGAATGTCTTCCTGACTAGCTAATAGAAATATATAAGTGAATAACCCATAGGAAATATCTATCATTTTTACCAGGACTGTTTATGACATTTCATTGTTCAAAGGGATACTGGTGCATATTTTCTTATCTTGGTGTATCTTCTTTGGGGAGGACTAAAGCTGCTATCATAATTTATCAAACTTAGAAAAACATCTGAGGAGAAAATTGCAACTTTAAGAGAAACGAACTAATTTTCTTTGTAAATATGACACTAAGTATATATGTCTAAATTGAAAATAATGTCCTGTTGACTTTCCCACAAGGTTGTTTTCTTTTCCTGATTACAACAGTGATATTTATTTATTTATTTATTTATTTATTTATTTATTTATTTATTTATTGGACTTGTATGCCCCATCTCGAAGACTCGACTCACAACTAAAACCAGACAATCAACAATAAATACTTAAAAGAAAATTAAATAATCTCAAGCCCAATATATTATAACATTAAATTAAAATTAAGTTTAAGAAATCCACCCCCCCAGGAGGTCAGCACAGCCTGGCCTGTTCGAATAGCCAGGTCTTCAAGTTGTGACAGAAGATGCGAAGGTCAGGGGCCAGACAGAGCCCCAGGGGTAGTTGGTTCCTCAGGGCGGGAACTGCCACAGAGTAGGCCCGTCCCCGGGGCACCGCCACCTGGCATTGACTTGAACCCCGAGAAGCCCCTGTCTGTGTGCTCGTACAGGGTGGTTGGCACTTGATATTGGCAGGAGATGCTTCCGTAAGTATCCCGGACCCATGTCTTGTAGGACTTTGAATGTTAATACTAAAACCTTGAATCTCACCCGGAGAGCAACCGGCAGCCAATGCAGGTCGCGCAGGAGGGATGTAACATGGGAGAATCGGGAAACTCCCATCACCACCGCGGCCACATTTTGCACCAGCTGCAGTCTCCGGATGTTATGCAAGGGCAGTCCTAAATATATTCAGATATAATAATCTGAATTAATATACTAATATTGTTATTGTAAATCCAGCATCATAGTGCATGAGTTTACACACAGACAGACAAGAGTCTGTTGGTGTGCCATCCAGAAAACAGTACTGAAAGACAATTGCTTAATAGTGCATAAATAGTGGGAGAGTATTACAGAAATGTTCTGCAAAGCAGTAAGAAAATCTGCCATATATGGGCCAAAATCAGAGCCTGAAGAAAATTTGTGGAAAACTGATTAAGCTTTTCCAAACACATGCCAATGACACATTAAGCTAAGTTTATCAGCACTAGTTGAAGAATAACAGTAGTTAACAGTTTGCGCTTATCTATATTTTATGGTCTTTTATATTACAATGTCAATAAAAGCTAGATATGAAACACGTTTTCTTTCCCCAGATTCCAATCCATAAATGATCATCCAAAGTGACTCCAACAATTATAAGTTCTTCCAGATTACAATTCCTATTATCTCCAACCACCTTATTCATTGGTATGGGGGTGTCTTCATCCAATACATGTAGAGAACACTAGACTGGAAAAGATATTCTCAGGATTAGTCTTTATTCAACTAAATTATCTTTTATTAAAAAAAACCATCCCTAAAAGCTTTATTGACCATTTTTTCCTCTATGTGCTTATGAGGATGAATGCTTCTGGGTTCTCTTTGGTCCCAATCCCTGGAAATTTTATTATGCATCTTTCCAAGTCAGAGAAACAAAGGATATTTAGGTTTGGTATCTGCACCAAAACACTGATCTTGACATTTGTTTCAAGTGTAACAATCTACACTGTTTCACATAAAATGACATATTCTTCTGTACTTCTATATACTTATATTAAAGATAATTAAAAGAAACCTACAAGCCCATTAAATCAACAGAAGATTTTCATCTATTAAAAGTGTTTCTGGTTTTTCGTTATCAAAACAACTGCAGTTCAAATTAAAATGAAAATCTTCACAATTACCAGCTAACTAAGCAGCACAGAGTTGCTCAGCAGTGAGATGGGCAGCATAATAAACAATCAAACAAACAAATGGTGAATTTATACGGGCATACCTTTAAAACGTTTATAACCACAGCTCAAAATGTAGTTTGGAAGTTTAACTGATCTGAGAAAATATTGTCCTGATACCCAACTTAGCATTTTTATTCGTTGTTGAAAATTAAAAAAAATACTGGAACTAAAAATGGAATGCATACACATTCATCACCAGTCTTACAAATGGATATTTAAAATAAGTTTTCATCCCCATCTATTTAATGGCAACTGGAGAGATCTGACCAGAAAAAAAAACCCTATTATTAGAAGACTGTTAACTACAAAGTCTGCAATTTAAATAAAGGTAATAGGACTTGAAGCATGCTCATCATGCTCTGTAGGACAAGTTGTTCAATATGGATCATGGACTCACTCTGAAGTCCATGAAACATAGGACTGCAGTCCTGGAGAAGTCTCTGAACTTATTTCAATTCAATTCAATTCAAGAGCTTTGGTGGCTCAGGCTGTTAAATGCCTGCTCTTAAGATCCAGCTGTCTACAATTACTGTAGGCTCGAATCCCACCAGGCTCAAGGTTGACTCAGCCTTCCATCCTCTCGGGGTAGGTAAATTGAGGACCCAAGATTGTTGGGGGCAATTAGCTGACCTTGTAAAAATGCCGCTTAGTAATAAGCAGGCATATACAATGGAATGAAGGCTATTGCTGAGCGCATTGGGTTGTGCTCCAAAAATTGTAAGCCGCCCTGAGTCTTCGGAGAAGGGCGGCATATAAATGTAATTAAAAAAAAATTGAAGTACAAGTTATCATTTAATTCCCATTATTTTCTACGACTGTGATTAGATTTCTAAGGGCCTGTGCAGCATTATTTTCTTTCAAGACTCTTATTCAGGTAAATGTAGACAAGCCTTTTCCCCTACCCATCACTGCAGCTAGGATAGCAAGAACACAAGGCACCTCTCAGTGTTTTTCCAAGCCCACAGAATTAAAGGAAAAAGACATTGTCCTTTGCTCCTCTTTGTGATTAGGCCTCCAAAGATTCACAATGAACTGTTTATTTCCAGACAGATAAGCAACTAGAGGACAAGGTCATGTTGTACTCCATTCCTGCATTTTCTTTGCTGCCAACCAACCTCAATCTTTAGCTAGTTCTTGTATTGATTGTTTAACATTATTCATTCTGATTGCAGAAATCAGGCCAGATTATTTTAATATGTCAGGGGTGGATGAATCTGGAAAGAAACAGACACTAGATACACATGCTAAAGTTAAGGTAGGAAAGGCTGTTGTGGAACTTCAGCCCTCAATCAATGGAGCTGAGAATTGTACTTTAGCAACATCAAGACTGCCACAGGTTTCCTAAACTTGATACAAGTAAAGATGCTAGAATATGAAGACTATACACTTTTTTCTGCCCAGGATGAGCCAATAAATAATGGGAAATATTGATCCAAAATAGATTAGATATGGTCTTTTCCTGAGACAACCTCAGGGGCCTAAGGCCATCAGTAAATAAGCTATAAAATGGTTTATTTGATTTTGGTTTGGAAAAATGTTGAACCAAACTGTTATCTTCATTGGCTGAGATCAGGAGAGAGTTATGAAATTACCCAAAAGAGAAGACAAAGGGAAGGGCTAAAAAATTAAAAAATGCAACAAATTTTTGCAGAAAGCTGAAGGAAGGAAAAAAGAAAAAATGCCAAGAATAAAACTTCAGTAGCAGCTTTGTAAGAAAGCTGATTTATTAGGCAGCCATAGGAAAGCTCAGAAAAGCAACAAAATACATCATTTTTGTTGCTTTTCTGAGCTTTCCTACAGCTAACTTCATCTTACCAATAAGATCCCAGAGAGAGGGAAAAGCTTCTGAGATCACCAGTGAATTCAACCAGAAAAAGAATTAGGATAAGGACAATTTGATATTAAAATACGCTTTGTGTTCTGAGTCAGTTACTTTTTAATAGAAAAAAAAGAGATAGCATTAACAAGTGTCTAGAAGTAGAAAATGAGACATTGAAGTTAATCCTGGTGACAGAGTTACAATGGCCCTTCAAATCAAACCTCTCGTGAAAGGGGCATTGGTGCTTACATGATACGCCCATTCTCTGTGAGCTGTGAAGAGCATCCAGTAGTGAGAGGTGCTTCTGTCTCTTGTTTGGTAGGCTGGGCTTAGTCCTCCACAGGACTCCTCCTTAGCGTCCCGTTTTGGTGAAGTTGAAATGACGAAACCTTCTTTTCCTTCACCCTCTCTAACAGTTGGCCGGAAGAGGACCCCACCAGATGGATCTGGGTGGGGCTGGATGCTCTTCACAGCTCATAGAGAATGGGCATATCAGGTAAGCACCAATGCCCCTTCTCCAGATGAGCTGTTCAGAGCATCCAGTAGTGGGACATACCAAAGCTTGGCATGTCCTACGGGAGGGTCTCCGTCTGGCGTGGAGTCTCTGTTGGTCTTCCATCACCTCCTCGTAATGTGACTGAGTCTGCCAAATCATTAACCTTGCCACCATTGCTATGGTTACCCCAGCTTTCAGCAAAGGAATCTTGACAGACGTTGTTGTGTTCTGGAAAATATTAAAATATCCTTCTCTCCCCTCACCAGACCTCCTCAGGGTGGGTCTAGACCAGCCGTGGGCAAACTACGGCCTGGGGGCCGGATCTGGCCCGTTCGGCTGTTCTATCCGGCCCATGGAGCCAGCGGAGGGTTCTCTTTCTCTCCCAGAAGGCTATGTGAAGTAATCTAACTTTGAATTTATATTAGTTCACACAAACACTCCATCCATGCTTTTGTTCCGGCCCTCCGGTCCAGTTTAAGAACCCATTGTGGCCCTCGAGTCAAAAAGTTTGCCCACCCCTGGTCTAGACTCTCTTGCAGTCGAACGAGAAAGGGCATTCTCAGGTAAATAGACCAATGCCCCTTCTCCATTAGACTGCTGCGAGAGTCTAGTAGTGGGCCTTACCAAAGCCAGCATGTCCCTGGGAGGGTTAGGTCTGGCCCTCATCCGTCTGCTCCAATACAACTCGCTGGAACACCCATCTGCCAAAGGCCACATCTGCCAAGGTGAAAGTGTCCAGACGGTAAGAACAGATGAATGTGGAAGGAGATGACCAGATGGCAGCCTGGCATATCTCCTCTATAGATGCTTGAGTAGCCCAAGCTGCCATTGTGGCTGCACTCCTTCTGGAGTGAGCTGTGAGTCTACTAGGCACAGGGAGTCCCTGAGTCTCGTAAGCCAATGATATGCTGGATCGAATCCACCTGCCCATCATAGATGGAGATACCTTGTTCCCTAACAATGCCAGTTGAAAGGAAACAAAAAGCGATTCCATTTTATGGAATGAAGAAGTCCTTTTTACATATATCTTCAATGCTCTGCGAACATCCAGAGCATGCCATCTCTTTTCCAGTTATGAGTCAGATTTGGACAAAAATCCAGTTCCTCAGCTCTATGGAACAAAGAGTTAACTTTCGGAACAAAGGTGGGATCTAGTCTCAGGACCACCGTGCTACGGTGAAAAATGCAAGGTCTGCTCTAACCAAAAGCGCTGCTAGTTCCAAAATCCTTCTAGCCGACATGATGGCCACCAAGAAGGCCACCTTAATAGTTAGAAATCGAAGTCCATTCTCAGGGGCTCAAAGGGGGTTCCTGTAAAAGTCCGCAGGGCTTTGGACAGGTCCCATGTAAGGTACCTGTGAACTACCAGTGAACACAGATTCAATGCCCTTCTGAGGAATCTGCGGACTAGGGGATGGTGAGAAATGGACTCCAATGACCCCATGGATAAGACAGAAGACAAAGCCGAAGAGCATTCGGTGAGAGCCCCCGTCCAACCCGTCCTGCAGAAATTCTAGCATGTCTCCAATAGAGGCATCCATGGCCAAACAATTAGTCTTATTACACCAAGAGCAAAAAATCCTCCAACTAGCATCATAAATGTGATTGGTAGATGCTTTTCTAGATGTCTCTATAGTAGCTATGACCCTAGAAGAGAAGCTGTCCTTGGTTAACGATCCCCTCTCAATCTCCATACGGCTAACATTGGGGCTCTGGATGCAATAGGGCCCCCTAACTGAGGAAAATCTTGGATGGGGAATCCTCCATGGGGGGGGGGGATCACCGATAGGTTCACCAGATCCACGAACCAGGGGCATCTGGGCCAATGGGGGGCCAGGAGTAAAACCTCCACCCTCTCTGTCAACAACTTCCTGATTACAGCTGGAATGAGAGGAAGCAGTGGGAATGCGTACAGAAGACCCTCTGGCCACTGGCACCGAAGGGCGTTAATTTCTTCTGCCCCTGGTATGGAGAACCTGGTGAAATACCTGGGAAGTTGGGCATTGTCTGGGGAGGCAAACAGGTCCACGACCGGGAATCCGAAAATCCCAGTCATTTCCTTGAAAAGGTCTGGATGGAGATGCCATTCTGAGTGGTCTATCTCAGCCCTGCTTAACCAATCTGCCTGTATATTGTTGACCCCCGACAATGACAATATCCCTTCTAGAGATAGAAGGTGCCTCCCTGCCCAAAGACCTAGCCTCTCTGCCTCCTGCATAAGCACCCTGGACCTGGTTCCCCCTGACGGTTGATGTGCACCTTGGCTGCCACATTGTCCACCATTATAAGGACATGGGTCCCAACCACTTTGCCCTGAAATTGTCTGAGGGCCAGATGGATAGCCCTGAGCTCCAGCCAATTGATGGGACGAATGCTCTCCAACTGAGACCATCGACCCTGAGCCATCTCGGACTGAAGATGAGCTCCCCAGCCATACAGGCTGGCATCTGGCCCACTTGGCTGGGCTCCTTGAAGAGCTGACCCATGCTGATGGCTGGGGAGTCACCAACAAAAGGATCGGAGAACCATTCGGGGAACCGACACCTTGATGGCCAAATGGCTCCTGCCTGACCTTTGATAAGGAAGGAGGAACCATTGTAATGCACGGGCATGAAGTCTCGCCCACGTGACGATGGATATGCAAGATACCATCTTGCCCAAATGCCGAGATAGAAGAGACAGGGGCACATTCTGACATTGTCAGATCTGCTTGGCCAATAACTGCAAACTCTGTTGACGATCTGGAGACAGGAAGACTTCTCTGGACACTGTATCTATTACTGCTCCTAAGTGGAGAAGTCGGTTGCCCGGATGCAGATGGCTATTCTTGATGTTTATCGAGAATCCATGTGACTGAAGCACCTGCAAAGTAATTTGGAGATCTTTCCTGGCAGTGAGTTCTGAGGACAATTGAATTGAAATATCATCCAACTAACATTGAACTCTCACTGGCAGTGCTCGCAAGGAGGCCGCCAGGGCCGCTAGTACCTTAGTGAACACCCTGGGGGCTGAAGAAAGCCCAAATGGTAAAGCCCTATATTGATAGTGTCTTCCATTGTAATAGAAATGGAGAAATTTGCGATGAAATGGCCTAATTGGCATATGGAGGTAAGCCTCCATCAAGTCAATTGATGTGAGGAAGTCACCCTCCCGAACGCTAATATGGTTTGGAGTGACTGCATTTTAAAATGCCAGTAAAGGATACAGTTATTCAGACATTTGAGATCTAGGATTGCTCTCCAACCTCCCGAGGCCTTGGGGATGACAAACGGGAATAGAATTCCTGCCCTTGCTGATCCTCCAGTACCACCTGGATAGAGTGAATATCCATGAGGACCCTTCTAGCATTGTCCCTAGAAATGGGGCAGCTAACACAAAACCTCAGAGGAGAGGAAAGGAACTCGAGACAAAGTCCCAACCTCACAGTCTGCAGAACCCAGGCATCGGAAGTTGTGTTCTCCCATCGAGCAGCAAAGAGAGATAAGTGGCCACCAATGGGGGAATCAGAAATGCAGCTACTTGGAACGTTGGAATGAACGACTTCCTCCTCCTCGAAAGAGCCGTTTGCCCTGTGAAGGAGGAAACTGTCTACCTGACCATTCCAGATGTTGATCTTGATGGGCTGGGAAGGTCCTCTGGGAGTGTGCGAACCTGGAACCAGAGTCTTGTTGGAAGGAAGATGGCCAATAATATGGAGCTGGCCTTTCAGATCTCTTGAACGTGGAAGGCAGAATCTTCTGTTTGTCCCGGGTCTCCACTAAATAGGGTTCCAAGGCATCCCTAAATAGCTTGTCCCCTTTTAAAGGGGCTGAAGCCACCTTCCACTTTCTCCTAGCATCCATCTGCCAGTTGTGGAGCCACAAGAGCCTCCGCACCCTGACAGAGGTTGCCAGGGCTTTAGTGGCAAATTTAGCCGAATCGAGAGTAGCATCTGCAGTAAACTCCGTGGCAGCTATAAGTTTGTTCAAATCCTGATGCACTCTGATATCTGAAGCCAGCACCTGCTCCTCCAACTGTTTTAACCAGCGGAGTGAAGTCCATGTGAAAAACGATGCCACTGTAGGGGCGCGGACTACCCAGGCGAAAGCCTGGTGAGACCTTTGCAGGGTGTGTTCATAGTGCTTATCCTCCCCTTTCAACGCATCCTCCAGTTCCGTGGGGGTCCCTGAGGAAGATGCGGAACTAACTACTGAGGGGTCCACTGGGAGGAGCTGCAAGGCCTTGGCTAAATCCAGACCCACATTATAGAATTTATCAGAAGAGCATGGGTTAAGACCAGTGCCTGGAGAAGCGCATTGCTTTAGCACCACATCCGGAAATAACCTAGGTGATGCCAGGACCTCTGTTTGGACAATAGGTCCATGGCTTAGGAGTGGGATACCTGCGAGACCGCCTTCTGCGACGTTATGCCTCCCAGCGCCCAGTTAGATCTCACAGGGAGGGCTTGCTCCAGATACCGTCGGCCAGGCAATGTCGGCTGGCGGGTCCACGGGCTAGGACCTTCTCTGTAGCAGCGCCGTCCCTTTGGAATATGCTCCCCGCAGAGATTAGAACCACCCCAAATCTACTTGCCTTCTGCAAAGCCGTTAAGACCTGGCTTTGTCGGAAGGCATGGCATTGAGACCTTGCTCTTCCCCCGTGTATGTTTTGGATTGGTATGAATGAGTTTTTGTTTTTATATTGTATAGAAATTGTTTTTATCCTTTTGTACGCCGCCTCGAGTTCCCCATTGGGGGAAGTGAGGCGGGATATAGATTAAATAAATAAATAAATAAATAAATAAATAAATAAATAAGAGAATAGTGAATCCCCCTGTAGCTGTCCTTGAGGAACAGGCTCTACTGAGGTCTCATCCAGGGCTAACTGAGCTGTATTCTTGGTCTTACCTAACAAGGACTTGAATAAGGAATGGTCAAATAATCCTGAAGGGAGAAGCAATTCAGGAGAAACATCCTCATCTTCTGAGAAGTTTGAGCCCCTCACCTCACCTTCCTCTGCTTCAGAGGCAGAGAGTGACTCTGTTCAGATACTTCAATAGAAGGCAGTCTCCTGATAACCTACTCCTGCAACTGTTTTAACCAGCGAATGGGGTAGGATCGAGGCCTGTCCGGTATTTCTGGAAACTTCAGGCCTGACTATGGGAGCTGTTTCACAAGGGAAGGTTTGTATGGGATGGCTCCACAACAACCTAGGACCAATCCCAGAGGGATCTAAGAGATGGTGAATCCCATCTGCAATACCCTGCCTGATGGCTGCTGAAACAACCTCTCTCATAGAATCTGACATCTCAGTTCCTGAAGAGTCCCCTGGGCAAAGGCCTGCAGTTGTGGGGGTAAAAGTGGAGTCTGCTTGTGGCAAGTGCCACCTAAGAGGCTGACTAAAAGCAGAAAGGGCAGGATCAGCCCAAGCAACAGGCCTGTTGCTGGGGCCTTTTCTACTTAAATCCTGAGGCAGAGTAGAATCAAACTCAGCAGCTCCTTCTGGTGACCAAGCCAGTGGTATCTGAATGTTAACAGTCTCCAAATCTGCCCCAGCAACAGATGGATGGGGTGACAGTTGGCCCTGCCCGTCCTTTTGCTCCCGGCCTTTTGCAAACTGCTGTTCAAGGGCCTCATGTCTTCTTCTTTCTACTTTTTCCTCAGCTTTAGTCTTCTTAGTGGCAACAGCCTTAGCCTTAATCCTTGCTGCTGCCCCTTGAGCTGAGGAATGTCTCTTGGATCTCTTCCTATGCCTTAAAGAGGCTTGTGCCATTGCAGGGGACAGGAACTCGTCTCTGCCTGCTTCCCCGTCCATTACTCTAATTGGGCAATTTTTGCCAAGCCAGTCACAGGCAGGCTATGGGGAACCGTGAGGCCGCAGAGATCAACGGGGGATCGATCTATCCCACCCCACAATTAGCACCAATCAGCTGTAGCAGCTAACACAGCGGGAGCTTTGGGTGGCATTTAAGAGGGGAATTGGCCGATTAGGGCAATGTAACTCTTATCGCCACTCCACTCGCTCCCCGCAATGACTTACAGTCTGGTTGTTTTGTCCACTGGTGTCCTCAGCACCAGGATCTATCTATGGCTCTGGAATCATCCTGGGGGGAAAGAGCCCTTCCCACCCCGTGCGACGTCCTCTTGGAGCTCCCGGGTCTCCGAGAGCCGATTGCTAGCTTTGCGTTGATCCGCTGCTTGCTTTAAAGCCGATTGCTACTTTTTTTCCAATTTTACTGAATTTTAAAGGTTTTAGGCTCTGAGAGAGCTCTCAGAACACAACTGCTTCAACGAGTAGACTGAGTCGGAAGGTGGGGTAACCATAGCAATGGTGGCAAGTTTAACGATTTGGCAGGCTCAGTCATGTGACAAGGAGGTGGAGACATATCACAACTAGACTCCGCAGCAGTCTAACGGAGAAGTTACCTGTTAGCATACAAAGTTTGGTATTTGGTCTCCTAACCCCTCTCTCAAATAAGCCCTTAAAAACTCCTCACTTGCAGACCTCTATAAACAGTTTGCACTCAAAACCACTGCCCTTTTTGAAAGAAACAACAGCAAAGAAAAATTAAAAGAACAAAACACCTTCACCACATCACAATTTTTAGATAAGTAATTTAACAAGATCTATGGAATGGAATTGATGCACATTATCAAACCATCTCTGAAACATCACAGGAAAGAATGACAGCATCCCACACTTCAAATAAGTGCGATGAGTGCATTTCTAGCAACATCACCAGTCAATACCATTATTTCAAGGCAAAACTGAAGATTGTTTTGAACTGCCCTACCAAACAGCAATTAAGTTTATTTTTAAATATCCAGGCTTCAGGCTGCTCCTCCTCTTCAAAACAGCCTTAGATTTTGACTTGCATGAAGTCATTCCTTTATATCGTCAGCTGCAAAGGATGAACATGTTCTTGGCAATATAGAGAGAGCCAAAATGAAAGCACTATCGAAGTATGCTGCTGTGCCGGATTTTTATACCGCTTGGCAAGAGGATATAATGCCGCCATACAGTAAGTATCAGAGAGCTATTGCAGACACAGAACAATGCAAATTCTGCCTTTTACAATTGGATTTAATTTCAGATTAGTTTTCCATGTTTCAGATTAGTTCAGTGCAATTCTTGCATTTATTTAGAAGCAGCATTGAGCCAAGTTGACTCAAAAAGTTCAGCAGGATATTGCCCAGTTATCATTTGGATGACAGATTACAAGAAGTTAGCAAAGACAGAGGGAAGCTAAGAGGTTAAAAATAAAGTTTCAGAAAAAGGCAACATAAATTAGTTCCATTTCATGGCCAACAAGTTCATAAAGTCACCAGCAGTAGACTACAATTGAAAGATTTTACCTGTCCAAATCTCCTTCAATATAATGAAGTATTTTATTATTTAACATATTATTTGTTTGATTAATATATTCAATGAAGTATTTTATGGAATATTTAGGATACTATATAGATTACAGATTTATGAGTTTTTTCCTCCTTCCCAACATGAGGAGTTGGGAGCTCCTTAATCAGAAGATCTTAAAATCTTTCAAATGACTGTTATAGTAGTGCTAAAAAACTATGAATGTGCATTGGAAAGTCATTCTGTTACACTCTAATTAATAAGATACTGATCTTGAAGGAAGAGTAGACTTCAAATAAAATGCACCTATTAAGCTATAATAAAAGACAACATAATTCCCTAATGAACTTTGAAAGATTGAATCACATAACTTAATAATAAACTTATTTCTATCCTTTCTTTTTGCACAGTAAGCAAAAAGCATAGTTTTGGGTTACCAGTCTGGGCTGTAAAAATCTGAAAGTGTACATGTCTCCAAAGAGATGCAGTAAACCCTAATTTTATCCTGCCCTTTAAGGGTCCTCCAGATTTTTTCAATCCAGATCTGGTAGATCTTCCATAACTAACCAACTGGAATGAAACAGTACATTTTATAGCAGGGTAGACAATGCTGTGCCCCAAACATACTCTTTAACCTACCTAAAATATTTTAATAAAAGATACAAACAGTCAAACAATATTGCAAAGCAGAGCATCAGCGTCTGTCATATTTGTTCGCAGTAATGTATCTGGAACTCATCAAAATATCACTGGGGCTGTAGGAGCATTCCTGGGGATAAATGAGAAGTTCTATTAATTTGGTATTTTGTGTTTTATGAAATGCTAGTTTCCAATGGCATTTTGAGAATGTGCCCATTATATGCTTCTTAAATTCCAAATGTGCCCATAGAACCAATTTTGTTCTGATATATTTTCGCTACATGGTTTTCTGAACACTATAGGACAAGTACACACAGAGGGAGAGCAAGAGTCTTGTACTAAACATCAAATCATGATGTAATATAGGCATAGTTAGATAATAAAAACTAACCAATCGCATTTTTTAAAAAAATTCATATTTATATCCGCCCTTCTCTGGAGACTCAGGGTGGCTTACAATTTTTGGGATACAACCCAATGTGCTCAGCAATAGCCTTCATTCCATTGTATATGCCTGCTTATTACTAAGCGGCATTTTTACAAGGTCAGCTAATTGCCCCCAACAATCTTGGGTCCTCAATTTACCTACCCCGAGAGGATGGAAGGCTGAGTCAACCTTGAGCCTGGTGGGATTCGAGCCTGCAATAATTGCAGGCAGCTGGAACTAAGTGCTAGGCTATTAACAGCCTGCACCACCAAGGCCCTAACATTTAGCGAAGTAAGTTGTAGAAACTCAATCCAAATGGTTATCTACAGTTCAGTTTGTTATATAAATACAAATATAAAAGATTGGATTTTTCTGAGCAAAACACATGAAATTAACCATAGGTAAATTTTATGTAATGCAAATACAGCTTTATTTATTTTTTTTAAAAAAATACATTGTTAGGAGTCTCAGGAAGAACTGAGAAGTAATCAGGGCTGCTGTGAGAGATTATCAGGAGGCTGAGAAAATAATATAGGAGAGAATAGACAAAAAACCATCAACATGTACAAGAAGAGTCCATTAGAACTACAAAAGAAGGCCCATGGGAGAAGTCTGCGAAGAAGAATTGTTGCAAACTGTTCAAAGAGGATTCATGTTAATGAATTTGCTGCAACAGAAAGTTACAGGATGCAAGAATTGAATAGGATGCAACATACCATTTATACCACTCACCTCCGAGTGAGATTCAAGGTGCTTGTGTTAACATATAAAGTCCTGCATGGCTTGGGTCCGGGGTACTTGCGGGAACGTCTCCTGCCAGCATTGACATCCCTTCACCCTGTACGCTCCCACAGACAGGGCCTCCTTGGGGTGCCGTCGGTCAGACAGTGTCAGCTGGCGACCCCCAGGGCTAGGGCCTTCTCTGTGGTAGTGCCCACCCTGTGGAACCAACTCCCTTTGGGGCTCCGTTCCTTCCGCCGCGACCTGAAGACCTGGTTTTTTCAGCAATCCGGCCTGGACTGAAGTGGAGTGGGATGGGTTTTTTAATTGTTTTTAGATTAGTTTGTGGGTTTTAAATTTATTGGGCTTAATGTTTAATAGTATTTTATCTAATTTATTTGTATTCGTATTTTAATGTGGTGAGCCGCCCTGAGTCCTCAGGGAGAAGGGCGGCATGTAAGTCCAATAAAATATAAATAAATAAATATATAAATGATAGAAAACAAAAGTAGAAGAAGACATGCATCTGTGGCTTAAATAGCAGAAACACAACATTTAAAGAATAAAGAAAGAAGAGAGGCAGTTTGGTTTAGTGCTTAAGGCATCAGGCTAGAAACCAGGAGACTGTGAGGTGTAGTACTGCCCTAGGCACAAAGTAACCAGGTGTTCTTGGGCCAGTCACTCTTTCTCACCCTGGGGGAGGGGGAAACACAGTGGCAAACCACTTCTGAAAAACTTTGCCAAGAAAACTGCATGGACATGTCCAGGCAGTCACCAGGAATCAGTGCTGACTTGAAGGCAACAAAGAGAGACAGTGACAGAAACAGAGATAGAGAGACAAAGAGAGACATAGAGAGAGAATGATAATGGTGGGAAAATGCCTTTCTAAGCAGTTACTACTGTACATCACACACCTAATAAGCAGATTACCATCCTAATAAAAAGCCCCTTTAAACATTAGTAATTTAAGAAATTTATTAGCAAGAGTGTTAGTATATATCTCCATGAGGAGAAATGAGTGCAGCCAGGAAAGCGTGAGTAGAGAGACAATGAATAAGACACTTGACACGAGGATACAAACTGAATATAGGAAACGTTGGTTTTACTATCAGTGAGGATTTAGCAGAGTCCAAAAACAGTCCGAGTCATACACGAAACAAGTCAGTCAGTATCTTAATGCTATTCCAAATATCAATATGTCCAGGCACAGTTCATAGTTTGTCAAACAGTAGCAAACTCACATCCAATAGACAGTAGGCAAACTAACAATGAGAATCAACACAGAGAGAGCAGAGAGCAGCAGAGAGAGAGAACCAGGTTTCTGGCTCCATCTTATGGCCGGTTGCTGTAGCCACAGCCAATCACATTCCGGCTACTCTTAAAGTGACATACACTTTCAATCCTGGCTTATATATTACAAACCCAAATGTTAGTTATACTAACAAAGACATTACAGCATTTTTGTGTATAAAAGGGTAGCAAAAAGCCATCTGGTCTGTTAAACAAAGCTGGAAAGCAGTTTGTTCCATGTGTATATGAAACACAACAGACCATATTCTACCCTTCTGTCATGTTTCAGAAGTCTCTTAAGACCTGGTTCTGGTCTGGGGGCTAGGAGTTAAAGTGCTTGTTCAGCCCCTGTTGAGGCTGAAAATTTTTAAATATTATTGTTTTATCAAAATTATTGTTTTAAATTATTGTAAACCACCCAGAGTCTTTTCTGAGTTGGCCAGCCTTAAAAATCCAATAAGTAAAGAAAATTAAAAAAAATACTAGGATACTAAATAGTCAAGACCTTGTTGATGATCCAAACTCTGTCAAGGACCTTGGAGTACTCACCTCAAACGATCTAAGTGCTAGAGCCCACTGTAACTACATAGCCAAAAAGGCATTAAGATTTGTTAACCTAATCCTATGTAGCTTTTTCTCCAGTAATATCACACTACTAACTAGAGCATACAAAACATTTGCTAGACCAATACTTGAATACAGCTCACCAGTCGGGAACCCACATTACATATCTGATATTAACACAGTAGAGAAAGTCCAGAAATATTTCACAAGAGTTCTCCACTCCCCTACTCATTTCAGAATACCTTATGCCACCAGACTTGAGGTTCTAGACTTAGAAATCCTAGAACTACGCCGTCTTCGGTCTGATCTTAGTATATAAAATCATACATTGCAATATCCTACCTGTCAATAAATACTTCAGCTTCAACCATAATAATACAAGAGCACACAATAGATACAAACTCAAGGTTAACCGCACCAAACTTGATTGCAGGAAATACGACTTCAGCAACGGAGTGGTCAATGTCTGGAATATTCTACCTGACTCTGTGGTTTCTTCCCCAAACCCCAAAAACTTTAACCTTAGACTGTCTACTATTGACCTCACCCCTTTCCTAAGAGGTAGGGGGGCCTGCATAAGCACACCAACGTGCCGACCGTCCCTGTCCTATTGTTTCATTTTCTTATATGTATCCATGTATTTATAACTATGTTTATACTTATACCTATTATCTTGTAAACAATTGACTAATCAAATAAATAAATAAATAAAATAAATAAATAGATGAGGAAGTGGTGACCCTTACATTCGCCAAATGTCAATTTCCAGGACTGTACAACCTTGGTCATGGTGGGTGGAATTCGGCAACATTTGGAAAATAGCAGGCTTCCTGTCTCTAATTACAGGTTTTAATAGCTTCTTCTTTGGGGGTTCAGAGTTATCAAGGTAAATCACATTTATTTATTTATTTGTTTGTTTGTTTGTTTGTTTGGACTTGTATGCCGCCCTATCTCCCGAAGGGAGGCTCACAACGTATCTGGGCCAGAAAGGCAGTTTACTCAACTAAAGAAAGGTTGTTTTTTTGGTGGGTTTTTATTTTTTTTTGCAAACATCTAGAGATTTTCAGAATCAGGCAATCCATTCTAATTTAAAACAAAACAAAAGGTAATCCCATTCATTCCACTTGAAAGAGTCTACATGTACACAACAATATTCTGCTGGTATATTTTCAAAGTAAGCTCTAACCATCTGGAATTTCTCCGCTCTTGAGAGCACAGTCCAAATCATGGTACACCTGTTGCAGACTTTCAGGATCCTCCCAATTAGCTGATGAAATTTGTTATCTGACTAAATCCAATCCTGTAGGATTTACTAAATTCAGTAAGATTTATTCTTGGGTAAGTATTATATCTCTCTCTGTATCCTACCTAAAGTACAAGTTTCATTATGTTAAATAATTAAAATATCAGCTGCATAAAATAATAAGCTATGTAAATGAGAAAAAAACTGTAGAATTTTACTATTTGCAGATTGTTTTTATTCCTACTTACATTCTATGAAGAGCTTCTAAATGTTCCAGTTCACATAATTTCCTGTAAGATATGCTTGCACAGCCTGCATGCACACATATAAATAAATGCAGTGTGTAAACTGCCACGTGCAATTAAAAGCAGGATCTTAATTCAAACTTAATTTGAAAGACTCTTAGAAGTAAAATGCATCAGCATAGATGTTCAGCTCCATGCACTGAAATGTTTATATAAGATTCTCATTTCCAAAAGTATTTCTGATTATCTCTCAGCATATAGAAGACATGTAAATAATTACATGTGCCCTCCACTTGGTCACTGTGGTCATCTCCCAATTGGACTATTGCAATGTGCTCTGCATGGGGCTACCCGGAGGCTTCAACTGGTGCAGAATGCGGCCACGCAGGTTGTAATGGGAGTATCCCGATACTCCCATGTTACACCCCTCCTGCGTGAGCTGCATTGGCTGCCGGTTGCCCTCCGGGTGAGCTTCAAGATGTTAGTAATAACATACAAAGTCCTACATGGCTTGGGTCCGGGGTACTTGCGGGAGCGTCTCCTGCCAGCGTCGACTTCCAATTGCCCTGTGTGTTCCCACAGGCAGGGCTTCCTTGGGGTGCCGTCGGCCAGACAATGTCGGCTGGCAGTGCCCAGGGGTAGAGCCTTCTCTGTGGGAGCACCCACCCTGTGGAATCGACTTCCCTTGGAGCTCTGGTTGGCTCCCGACCTCCGTTCCTTCCGCCGCGACCTAAAGACCTGGTTGTTTCAACAATCCGGCCTGGACTGAAGGGTAAGGGGTGGGGTTTTATTCTTATTTTAACTTTTATTGGGTTTTAATCTTTATTGGGCTTGGTTCACTAGTTTAATGTATTTTTAATTAATTGTATTGTTATTTTTTACTGTAAGCCGCCCTGAGTCCCTAGGGAGAGAGGGCAGCATATAAGTCCAATAAAATCAAATAAAATCAAAAGAATCTGGAACCTTCAACTGGTACAGAGTGCGGCTGTGTGAGTTATATTGGGTGCCCAAAGCAGGGCACATATAATGCCTCTTCTCTGTGAACTGCACTGGATGCCAGTTTGCTTCCAGGTCCAATTCAAAGTGTTACATGGCATGGGCCAAGTTATCTATGGAACCGGCTTCGCCCCATCCCATCACCCTGTCCCACTCATTCAGACAAGGAAGGGCATGCTACAGACCTTGTCAGTCAAGAGAATTCTGACTGGTGGGATCAGGGAGGAGGTCTTTTTCTGCTGCTGTTCCAGTTTTGTGAAACATTTTGCCCCGAAAGGTGGGGAAACCCCCCAAACATTTGGCCTTCCACAAAGGAGTCAAAACCTGGCTATGTAGTTTTTTTGTTTTATTTACATTTATATGCCGCCCTTCTCCGAAGACTCAGGGCGGCTTACAATTTTTGGGATACAACCCAATGTGCTCAGCAATAGCCTTCCTTCCATTGTATATGCCTGCTTATTACTAAGCGGCATTTTTACAAAGTCAGCTTATTGCCCCCAATAATCTTGGGTCCTCAGTTTACCTACCCCCGAGAGGATGGAAGGCTGAGTCAACCTTGAGCCTGGTGGGATTCGAGCCTGCACTAATTGCAGGCAGCTGGAACTTAAGTGCTAGGCATTAACAGCCTGCACCACCAAGCTTTGCATGGGGGACACAAGGGCCCACCCACCCATGGGGCTGGTTGGTCCCATGACCCCTCTGTCCATATTATTTCTGACGGATCATCCACAAATAGTAAGGGTTGGGCCCTCCACCATGAAGCTCAGCACAGGATTCCCTTACGGCTGTGTGCTCAGCCTCTACCTGTCTCACTGTATACATATGACTGCATATCCTCTGATCCATCCAACATCATAATGAAGTCCGCTGTTGATACAATGGTGCTGGGTCTTATAACTGGAGGGGACAAATCAGCATACAGGGAAGAAGTCCAGAATCTATCCACATGGTGTTCAAAAAACAACCTACATCTAAACACTAGCAAGGCAAAGGAGATGGTGCTGGATCTCCAGCACAGAGAGGAATCTGCCCCCCTGTATATCAAGAGGGGCTGTGTGGAGAGGGTTTCCTCTTTTCAATTCTGGGGAGTGCTTATTAGTCAAAACCTCACCTGGAAATACAACACGTCCCCGGTGGTTAGAAAGGCTCAATGGAGACCTCATTTCCTTAGAATCCTGCAGAAAAATCAGGTGGAACAATGGCTGATGACCTCTTTCTATTAGTCTATGACAGAAAGTATCCTTACATACTGTATAGCAGTATGGTATGCGGGTTCAACAGCTGCGGACAGGAAGGCACTACAGAGAGTGATTAATTTGGCACAAGAAACCAATGGTTGCCCCCTAACACCACTGGATGACATCGCCAGGTCTTGCTGTTTCAGATTAAGGCAGATACTTAGAGACGATTCACATCCTGGTCAGTGTCTTTTCTCACTTTTACCATCAGACAGAAGACACAGAAGCTTCGCCAGCTGGACAAACAGGTTTAAAAACAGCTTTTATCCATGGGCTGTCAGACTCCTAAATACAACTGCAATCACTCCACACATACATGGAAACATATGACTGGTTTCTCCCTAATTACTTTTATAACCACCACTTTCTATATTATTCATGTTGTATTGTACTTTTGTTATGGATAGCACCAGCGGAAGAAAAAAATCAATTTCGTTGTATATATGTACAATGACAATAAACAACTTTTAATTAACCATTCTAAATCTTTCCATCTGTTGCAATTTTATAATGTTGTTTTACATTTTTACTTTTTTATCTTATTTGGTTTTAGTGTTTTAGTGCATTGATCAAATTGTACACTGTCCAATTTAAACAGACACTGTTTAAAAGGCAATGACATGTAGAGCAAGATTTCTGTGTCAGCAACTATGCTGATAGTTGAAATGGAAATTTTTCATTGAAAACCACATCATAACAAAGGAACAATCAAAATTATATTCAAAACATTATTCTAGCTTTTGATTGATTTTTGTGGGTAGGGGGGTATACTTTTAAACAGTCCTGAAACACTTACTGTGGAAATTGGATGCAATAATTCTATGCATATTATTTTCCAAGTTTGTATATATTCTTGCTGCTTCCCAAAATCTCTTTTCAAGAATTGTTGGCGCATAAGAACACATTACCATTCTTCTTCGTTGTTAGATATACTGACTCTCTATTTTCCAAATTCATGTCCCAAGTTTCTTCACGTTCAAAGGTAATATGAATATTAATAAAGAAGGAAAGAATTTCATGATCTTGTAGCCATGAGCTTAACTACCTGCCCACAATGAATAACCACTGTTATCTGCTTGCTGGAATTAGGATGAAATTCCTTACCCATCACTATTAATCTCCCTAGATGTCAAAGGCCTGATTCAAATAAAATATTCACCATGCCAGCATGATGTAGGTCTTAAGATTTTGGAATAGCAGCAGAGGAGTGTTATGTACACAGCCTTGAACTCCTATATGAAAAGTGGGCTTTAAACCTACTAAATGAATAAATATCTAGCTTACAATGCATACGCCATAGGTTGTTTTCACATAATAATGAGGATTTGTTTTTTAGGTTAATGTGTTGTGTGTGTTCTGCTACATTAATTTGAAAACCATAGCTTCTGGCTTAACAGGTATGTAAACTCTGTCCATTTGGACATGTTTATTTTAGAAATCCTAATATCGTCATATCTAATTCAGTTTGCTTGTATTGAGTATTGAGTGAATCCATCCATATTGCCTTTAATATCATATGTACCCCAGCCACTATGGCTTACAGAAAAACTATTTGTGTGTGTGTTTTTTTTTAAGTCGTAACAGCATTTTCTGTAAATGCAGCAAAACCATTCTATATTTTTGTCAGATAAATGTCACTCAGATCAATGGCATTTATTTCCAACAAGATAAATATAACAGTTGTCCCAGAGCCGGTCTTTCAACTACAATTTCCATTTTTCCCAGCTACAATGTTCAAAGCTAGTCTGATATCAGAGAGTTGGATTTCATAATACGTGCAAGATAACAGGTTGCCGAAAGTCTGGTATATGGGCATATATCGAAGGCATATTGACTTTCTTAGGGAAAGCAAAAGGACAGGCATTTTGTGGAAAGGATCTAAAATGCCTACATTTCAAAAAATTCAAATTGGATTTCAATATTATTCAACTATTAATCCCAATGTTACAACAACACTAAAATGAAAGCAAATTATTGCCCCAGTAAAGGTCAATTAATTTTTAAAAGCTTGCCAGCACTAAAGAAAAGTTATAGAGGGTTCTGTTTGATTGTTCGTTTAGTTTCTGGAAGTGACAGTCATCACATAAAAGAAGGACTACACTATAATCTTTCCCTATAATCTTTCCTTCAAAGGGACAAAGAGGCACCCTCAGAGAGAAGCACAGAGTAGTCAGGGTCAAACGTACTTTGTGTACTGTTCTGCTCTGCTCAACCCTTCCTTTTCAACTCTCCAAATTCCCTCACCAAGTCCCTTGCCAAGAGCTTCTGTCCTGGTGCCAGTGTCTCAGCTATACTGAGAACATAGCATTTTCATAAGCAAGAATTCCACACACCTTTTTATGCCACTGGCTGTGCTCCACTTTCACAACTATCCAAGACTGAGAAGAACTTAACATTCTGTGCATGAAGGTTCTTTAGAAACATTTTGCTAAAGAGAGTCTCATCATCTGTGCCCTTTAGGTAGCGTGGGCTTTCAAAGGCAGTTTCAGTGTGTGGGCTACTCAAGAAATGGATATACAATAATTAATAACAGTACCTGCCACGTAGTAAAGGAATCTAAACAAAGACCTGCTCCTGAAAATTGAGTCCATTTTCAGAAATACATAATGTATCAAAACCCACAATAACTAAGGTTCAGGGGATTGTAAAATATTGTAGGACATTACATTACTGAAATAGATAACTTTAACAATACCCTTTAACAAATATAATGTTACCTATTGGCTACTCTAATAAAAACCTGGGGCAAAAGCATACAGTACTGCAGTGATGGCTAACCTTTCTAGCACCGAGTGCCCAGTATTCCCAAAATGCAATACACGCGTGCCCCCACGCATGTGCCCAGTCCCTGTGCACGCGCACACCCCATGCATGTGTTATCCCCACATGCGTGTGCATGTCCACCCCTGCGCCCTGGCCCTGCACATGCACCCCACCCCCACACATGTACCCCCATGTATGTGCACATCCCCCACACATGCACCCCCCCCCAAACATGCCCAGCAGAGACCCGAAGACCAGCTGGCCAGCGGGAAGGCGTGTGCATGCGTGCGCAGCAGAGCTGAGCTGGGACAATAGCTCAGGTGCCCACAGAGAGGGCCCTGCGTGCCACTTCTGGCACGTGTGCCATAGGTTCGCCATCACAGCAGTACTGATTCAAAGGCAACCATGACCTGGATGACCTAGAATCTCCATAGACATATAGTACTGACTTAATAGTTTTTGTACAGTTACATAAAAACTATTAAAGTAACATTCTTACTACTATTTTTATGTTACTTAAACTTGGTGAAATCAAATGGAATATATAGTGATAGGTTTGTGCAAACCTTTCAAAGGAGGTGCTTCACATTGCACAAAATCCTGTACAAAGCACCTTTCACTGAAGCATTAAACATCCTTTAGTGGTTCAAGCTTCAAAGTTGTTCCCAAAGGCCACCAGGATTGGCTTATGAAACAGGTGGGTGAATCTGTAAAAAGATATAAGGGTAGCATAGTAAAGGAAACAGAAGGTGGCGATTGTACAGTCCAACTAAGATACTTCAAAGTACATATTGTAGACCAAACCTTAATGTACTGGTGTCATATACATGGATAAACTTGAAGAAAAGGAAAAGGAGATGCTATCTAGGAAACTATCAGACAAGAGAGGTTTTAGCCCCCAATTAACCATCAAAGAAACACATTGAGAAAGAATTCACCCTAATGGATCTAGCAGCTAAAAGAGGCAGGACTGAAAGTCTGTACTTTCAGACTTGCAAGATTCTGTTAATATAGCCTTACAATTGAGCTCATCTGGTCTTATTCCCTATCTGGTTTAGCAGGAGAGCTGATAGCCCTTAAGATTCAAAGGTAATTAACTGCTTCAGTATGTGTATGGGCACACACGTAGCACTGTTTGGGACTATATTGCCTCAGCAAAAGACCAGCTGTGAGATCCTGTAAAAAGATACAGCTGTTTTAAAGACTTCTAAATAGGGGCTATGTGAGATTTGTTTTCTGTATGTCTTCTGAAACACAGTTTGCCTTTGAATCTGAAAACACGTGGAAATTTGCTGTGGAGGACAAGGAAAATATTTTGTATCTCTAATTTATATGAAACAGAACCTTGACCAAGAGGCATTGTGAAAAATCAAGAAACAAAAATCCTACATTTTCAGTTGGAAAGATTGAAGTGGCTATGAGAAGAAGCTATCATGACAGCTAAAAAACGTTAAACGGCCTTGGTGGCTCAGGCTGTTAATTGCCTGCACTTAAGTTCCAGCTGCCTACAACTGCTGTAGGCTGGAATCCCACCAGGCTCAAGGTTGACTCAGCCTTCCATCCTCTCGGGGTAGGTAAATTGAGGACCCAAGATTATTGGGGGCAATTAGATGACTTTGTAAAAATGCCGCTTAGTAATAAGCAGGCAAATACAATGGAATGAAGGCTATTGCTGAGCACACTGGGTTGTATCCCAAAAATTGTAAGCCGCCCTGAGTCTTCGGAGAAGGGCGGCATATAAATGTAATTAAAAAAAAAGCCTTGACAAAAAATGATAATTTATGTGACTTTCCAAAGTAAAAGACATAAAAAGATATTTCACACAAAGACCAATTTTAATTAAAAAAAAAACAAGAAATGGAAGATGTTTCTAAGATGAAATGAATTACAGCAAGTTTTACAGGTTAGGTAAGAATTGTCATGCTTGGTACAAGGCTCAACTGATAGTCAACTTTTATTCAACAATCTCTCAGATACACCCCGAGGAAATAAATAAATCTAAATCTTTTTACTGCTGACCAGATATACATTATATAATGTATACATTACACATCACACAAACACACACACAAACACACACATTATACAAGATATAGATTAGACAGACAGACAGACAGAAAAGTTGGCCTCTACAATATACGAAGTTTAAATCCTTTTATGGCTTTGAAAGCAACCTAATCTATGTTGACACATCATTTCTCTCTATCCTGGGAACCATTCTTCCTGCCTCCTTAGTGTCATTCCTTATGAGGAAGATTCAACAGAAACCATTGAAGAATCAGATGAAAAATCAGGTAAGAGATGGAAAGAATATACTGAAACCTCTATGCATAGTAATATAGGTATCTATATATAGTAACTTCCTGGCTGGTTTGAACTGACAGAGTTGACCCATTCTAAGCTCCATCAATTAATGCCATTTTCTGGACCTTGGCAATATGTCTTCTCTGTAGGGGCACCTGCTTTCTAGAATAAAGTTTCCAAGTTATGAATGGATCCCACCCTACTTCAAAGAGTCCTGAAGATTTGGCTCTTCGCCACGCCTTTGAAGAGGATGACCGATGCCCCTTTCTTTCGTTTCCCTCTGGGGTTGTTTTCTTTGCCATCCTTGTTCATTTGCCTTGTCTGTTTTTGTACTGTTTTTGGTTTAGAAGTTCTTTTAACAATTGTAAACTGCCTACACTTACTGGTACTAAGGCAGCATACTATTATTATGGCTGGTCAAACAGTCAGATGTTTTTGACTGAATTTGGCATTTTTGTCCACTTATCAAGTCTTTCCCAATGACCAGGGATAGGCAGATATTCTTGTTTAAATTGTAATATTAAATAAATATTACAATTATTTATTAACAATACCATGCAAATATTCCAATGTACCATTGTTGCTACTTTGTCACACCATTGTTTGTAGTTAGTCTTTGTGATCTTCTTGCAGCAGCTAACTAGGTTCCTCAGCTTCTTTACAGAGGAAGCGTTTACTGTCTGTTGTATTCCAGGGGTGTCAAACTCACACCAACACATTGTCATCGTGTGATGTATCACAACTTTTTTCCCCTTTGCTAAGCCGGGGGTGGGGGTGGCCAGTGCATGACACATCCTGCCCGTGGCCTGAGGGTTTGACACCCCTGCTGTATTTTCAATTCTGGCTTTTATATGAATTTGTTCTTAAGGCTTGGTCTTGTGCAGCCAGAATTAATCCCTCAGTATCTTTCCTGCTCTTAGCCATTGACAGTCATCTCCTCTGCCTACGTACGTGTGTGTGTGTGTGTGTGTGTGTGTGTGTGTGTACACTGGCCATGGAATAGTTTGCCTTGCATATCTCTTTTTTATTCCTCACTTAGTCTTTCCTGTAAACGAGTCTCTCTGATACACAGTAAACCTTCTTGGTGTACTAACTTCAGTACCTCTCCTTCACTGTCCTTCAGATATTCTTGCAATGTCTTTTTTATTTCTTCAATTGTCTGGTATACTTGCAATATTTTATCTCCACCTGCGCTCCTTGGTAAGTACATCATTGTGTGAATGAATGATATGATTTTTTTTCCTTATCCAAGGCTTTTAATTCTGCTTGAGGCCAGTCTGCTATTCCCGCTGTATATCTAACGACTGGAATTGTCCAGGTGTTAATTGTTTTGATAGTATTTCCTTCACTGACTTTGAACTTTAAAATCTTCATGATGTATTTACGTATAACCTTCTTCTTGACTTCAGTATGTTTGACACTGTCAGCCTGAAGAATGCCCAAGTATTAGTAGTGATCATCTTCATCCAGACTCTTGATTTTATTTCCATGGTGTATATTGATTCCTTCAATTTTCACAATTTTCCCCATTTATTGTAAGGATGGCACATTTGTCCCGTTCAAATTCCACTGCAATACCTTGGCTGTATATTCAGTCAGATTCCACTTCACATGGTGTTTTCTATTCAGCTTCAGATCGCCATGTAAAGGATGTGGGAGAGCCCACAAGAAGTTTTTTATGTTTGTTAACCATAACCCGACTTGTTCAGTATTGTTCACAGATGAATCAATGCAATGACAAACAGTAGAGGTGATATTACTACTACTATATGGAGATAATTCACTCAGGAAAGATTATTTAAAAGTACTTTACAACAGGACATAAATAAGTTGTTACATGAGAAAACACTAAAATACTGTTTAAAGCCATAGAAGAAGTTAAACCAACAGCTTTATTTCAACAAACATGCATAAAGACTGCGTGGATAGAGAATGAAAAATTCAAGTATATTAAATATATTCTATACGCAAAAACCAAAATGGAAGAAAAATGTGTAAATTATCAAACCGTGGCACTAACTTCTCTCATCAAAGTTTTGCTTAAGTTTTTATAAAGAATAGAATGAGAGAGAGACAGACAGACAGACAAAGAGACGGAGGGAGGGAGGGATCAAATTAACAGGCAGGTTTTTAAAAAGGCAGAAGGATACAAGATCAAATTGCTAACCTAAGATGGATAATAGAACAAAACAACATAGGAACAAAATTTGCTTTGGCTTTATTCACTAGACTTTATTTCCAAATTACAAATGCATTATGGCTAGCGGGGCCATACCTGGCCAGCGGGGTACTTAGTTCTGGCCCGTGGGGCTGCCCTAGATAACAGCATAGGACCGGCCCACAGTACCTCTGCCAGCGAAAACAGAGCTTAAGGGCTGCGCACAGCCCCCCGAGCTCCATTTTCACTGGCAGAAGGCGAGAGGAGGCTGTCATGGCTGAAAATGGAGCTTGGGAGCCCATTTTTGCTGGAAGAGTGCTGACACAATGGTCAAGCTGGCCATGGCCACCCCAGCCCCCCCAAGGTCAAACACAACCCTGATGCAGCCCTCAATGAAATTGAGTTTGATACCCCTGCTTTAAAGTGAATTAGAAGCTAATGTAAAAACATGAGGAAACACAGAAATTTGTAACAGAAGAGTGAAGAAGAAGAAAACAAACAGATAATAGGAACAGATGGCTAGGATCCAAGAGACTATAGGATAGATCCTAGAAGAGCTGCTAGAACATATTGTCACAGATGTTTGAATGGTATTTGTCCATGAAATGACCCATCTGATCCAAGATGTTTAGTTAGCTAACTACTTGCGTCATGTTCCAAAGTTCAGTAAAGATATATAGCACCTTTGAAGAACTTTTCTCATAAGGCTATCTCTACAAATAGAGGAATACCCTCCAAATATGCACACATCTTTCTTCCTAGTATCTTCTTCCTCCTCTTCCTCTTATTATCAGTATTATTAGTATTAGTATTATTAGTATTATTAAATTTTTTAGTCAGTCAATGTGTTTCCAATATTCCTTTCCCAGAACTTTTTAATTACACTTTTGTAAACAATGTTTGAATTTATGCCACACAATGAGAACTATATAATTACGTAAGAATTCTGGAAGATTTCTTGAATTGCCTGCAACTATTGCATCCATTAGTAGCAGGCAAAAAGTGCAATCACACATCCATTATCTGGAAAGTCAAATGAATTTGAAAGATAATTCAGAATTAGAAATTCAGAAATAGAAAATATCATTTTTGTTAGCATATTGAACTAAATTGAAATCAAAACTTGAAAATGCACAATTACTCAGAAACTTCTGAAGTAAATTTTTAGGCCAAAATTCTAGCTGCATGAGCCATGAGGGATAAAATGTACACCCCCAGTAACATTCATGAAAAATGTAAAAATATATGACAAATCAGTTAAAAGCAAATAAGCTCTAGAGCATACAATGGTGTTATACAATAGATGTGGCAAAGCCAAACATAAGAAATGATACAAAAATTTTCTTGTTAACATTAAAGCCACGGAACACAGGGAATCAACATTAATCACATTGCATGTACATCTGAACAGAAGAAAGCAGAAAAAACCCACCCCTTCCAGAAACATACTTCTGTCAAAAGAAAGTACTGTATTTGACATGAAAGTTGGACAGTGAATTAGATCTCATTTGAAACCCACTGAATAAATGGGACATGTGTTGAAATTAATGGACCTGAGCACTTGAAATGAATGAGACTTGCGCAACTAACTGGATGCAACCCAACAACTATTATTAATAGTTTCAGAAAAGTAGCTGAGGGCAAAATGCAGTTTTTTATCTTGATGTAAACTTATTTTAGGCTAAGTGCAAAAATGTTATGGAGCAGTTCAGCCAGAGTTCAGTTCTTCATTTGCTTACACACAAGACAGAATCTTTCCAGACTAAATCCTTACTACCATGAGCCTAACTAGGAAGTTGCCTATCTGAACTCTTTCTCAGTGTCCTATCCATCTCCAGACTCTGCTGCCTCTTGCCCCCCCCCCACCTTTGGGGGGGGAATATGCTCCCTACTTCCCGGGAAACTGCACCTCACTGTGGTCCTTCACATCAGCGCCCTTTCTGTGGGCATCCTCACAACTTCAGAGTCCAGAATGGACAGTTTTCCATCCAACTTGGCCATGCTAAATATGAAAAGAATAAGAACACCTGTCACATAAATTGTTTCATTTAGAAAACTAAATATTAGAGAACTAGATTGTCCTATCACTTTCTTTCAGATATTATATTTCTATCTGTATACTTATTTATTTTGGGTGAAATGGCATTTGATTACAAGACTATAATAAAGAGCATTGAAAAACAAGTATGTCGTAACACCAAGGCCTTAATTCCCTATCTTTGGGTACACATTATAATCAAGGAGCTTTTCTGTATGATATTGATAAACTGACCCAAGCACTGAATGACGTACTTCATTTATTTAGAAATTATCTGTCACTACATAAAAGGCTGAAAATTGGGAAATATAGTAGCACCCACATACTCGGAATGGGTGTGCGAAAGAGAAAGAAAAGCTAATTATGAATCAGCAACTACTGTACTACATATAATTCAGAGTTCCAAGAACTCTTTAGTTCTATTTACATAGCACAAATAGTACAGGCTACAAGGCTACCATAGTATAACACAGCTGATTGGCATAGATGAAAATTTTAATTACAAGTGCACCCATTGTGGTAATCATGAAAGTTAAAACATAAGCTCAATGGGGGAGGGGTTGCACCAGGGGTGGGATTCTACCAGTTCGCACCTATTCGCTAGAACCGGTTAACATTCTAAGCAGTTCGGAGAACCGGTTGTTAGAAGAAATTACTGGGCTAATCCTGTAAGGAAGGCAGGAAGGAAACATTCTGGTGTTGCTTACAGAAATTGCCTCTCCATTAACCCTTATTACATTCTTGGCAGGACTAGACTTGGAACTTCTCTGGAATTTTTCCCCCTTCTTTGCTGGTACTTTGCTTGTGTGGAGTGACCATTCAAAGTTACAATGGAACTGAAAAAAGTGACTTATGACCGTTTTTCACACTTACAACTGTTGCAGCATCCCCACAGTCACGAGAGGCCAGGCGAGGAGATGCGTGCCTCGATGTGAGTGATATTGAGTTGGCCACACCCAGCCAATAACATGACCACCAAGCCACGTCCACCCAGTCACATGACCACCAAGCCACACCCACCACCTAAGCCACACCCACAGAACCGGTTGTTAAAAACTTTGAATCCCACCCCTGGGTTGCACAACACATGAAACCATAAACTATCTATATGTATGGGTTCCTACTGCATGCTAGTTCATGGTGCAATGTATCCTTTGATTCTAGCCTACATAATTAATTCTCAGTCCGGTGTATTGTGTGAGCAAAAGCCACTGGGTTAATTTAATAGTGTCTGTCACCTGAACACAATGCCACACTCTGCCAGGATCAAAGGAAGGATGGCAATCTTTTTTCAGCCTACCATTAATTATTCTACAACACTCCTTTAATTGCATTCTCTCCGCAGGGCAACCCTTGGCTGCGGGATCAGATCAGATGCAAAGTAAGGGTCCCAGCTCATTCTGGAAAAAGCCCTTGCCGGCAGCAAACTCAAGCCAGCAGGAATGAGGGGGAGAAACGAAACGCATCGCTTCACAGGCGCCAAAGGAGGACACGTTGAAGGGCTGTAGGACCAAGGCGTGGCGCGTAAAACCGTAGGAAGCGCTGGGTTTGCGCAACTGACAACCAGACGCGTCAAATTAAATGGAAAACTCAGTATATATCTATATATAAAAAGAAGTAACACACACGCTTCCACACGTACACGCACCCCTCAGAGGCAGCCACACACACACACACACACACACACCCGAGCGGAAGCTGGCGGAGAAAGGGACGAAACTATGGGAGGAGGAGGAGGAGGAGGAGGGGACGCTCGCCCCCCTTTAACGCACCGAAGCGAAACCGGAGCTCTCCACGCCGTTTTGCGAAGGATGGGCAAAGCGGGTTAATCCATTAAGGTCACGCGCAAAGGAGGAGAAGCGGCAGCGCGAAGCCGACCGCTGGCCGAAAGGGACCGGACCGGCTAGGAAGCGGGGATCCTGGGAGGACTGCAGCAAAGAGACGGCGGCGAGGAAGGGCTTTGCAGGAAGAAAGGAGGCTCCGGAGCTCAGAGGAGGAGGAGGAGGGGGGGAATCGTCGAGCCCATCTCCCGACGAGGAGGGGTTGCGGGGGGTAAGAGGGGAGGCGAGCCCCGGCCTCGCTGCAGCATCCGGAGCTCCTGCCGAAGCGGCACAAACCTTGCAGTCTTCGCCGCCGCCGCCGCGCACTTCTGCTCCGCGGCTGCTCTCCAGCTCGGCTGCCCAGAGCCTCGGTCCCGCGGGGCTGCAGCCCCTTCGTCCTTCCCCAGTTAAAGCAGCCGTGCCCCCACTTGCCTTCGGCGCCAGCGAGCGGGGCGGCAGCCGCTCTGCTCTGCGGAGGCCGCTCCAAGAAGGGCTTAAAAGGGATTCTGTTACAGCGGCGCCGGGATGAAGCCTTGTGCCCGGAGTGCGGCAGGACCAGCTGCCTGTGCGAGTGTGTTCGAGTGTGTGCCTCTGCTGTGTGTTTGTGTGTGTGTGTGCTCCCAACAGCCGCTACTTCCTGTGCAACGACACTTCAGTTCCCCCCGAACCAGGAGGCAGGGGAATGGGGCTGGCGGCTGTGAAGAAGAGGGGGAGCATGGTGGCGGAGGCGGCGGCCTTGCTTCAGTCGAGGTAGCCCGCGCGGGGGGCAGAAACAACCCGAGTTTACCTTAAAGGCGCCTCTCCGGCGCCAGCATCGTCCCTCCGCCGCCGCCTCTTCTTCCCCCGTTGGAAGTTGGAGGATGGAAAAGCGCAGCCTGGTTCCCGCGCCCCGCCTGTCAGAGATGTGAGGGGAAGCACCGGCGTCGGGCCGCGCGCGCGCGCGCGCGCGAGCGCTGGCGCTGCATAGCAGCAGCAGCAGCTGCTGCTGCTTCCCAGGCTTGAGGGAAAAGGGGAAGAAGCCGCGTGGTTGGCAGGCGTATCGGTGCCTTCGGCCGGTGGTGTGCTTAATTTCACGCGGTTTCTCACACCCGCAGCCCGGTCCTGCTATTCCATGCGAGGGAATGGATCGACTTGGCCTTTTTACCCTAAGGTGAGAGCCCAGGAGAGCACCTCGGTTACAATAAAATAAAAATTAATAGGAAGTTTCCATATGTACCTCGACTAGTTCTGCCTGGCCGCTGAAAACGGAAGGGGCAGAGGAAGGACCAGAGGAACTTCCAGCAGACACAGATCTGTTTGCACAGATGACCCCGGGTGAATATCTGAAAGGAACAGCTTTCTCGTTTATAATTTCTACCTACTTCACCACCCCCACGATACTAAACTCTATGAATTTTGCAGGTTTATATTGGTCATTTTATTTATTTGCTATATTTACATGCTTTTAGGATCAATCTTTTTAAATTTGACACTTAGCCTGATGGTACCTAGTCTATCTGCAGGTGGTCACAATATATTAAGAATCAAAAATGGAAGCACAGAGGCCATTGAAATAGTATTAATATTGTGGTTTAAAACTGATAGCAATAATGCAATTGCACTATGATAAAGTGTGATTAGTGCAACGAATCAATAAGTCATATTAAACATTAGTTTTGTATGGTGTATAAAGCAGCCAACATTGTAAGTTAACAGCTATTAATTTTATTTACTTATTTGATTTGTCAATTGCTTACAAGATAATAGGTATAAGTATAAACATAGTTATGAATACATGGAATGGATACATATAAGAAAAATACAAATAAAAAGAATCAATAGGACAGGGACGGTATGTTGGTGCACTTATGCACGCCCCCTAAAGTTAAAGTTAGTGGCTTAGTTGACCCAATTAACATTCACAGACCTCACTACTCAATAGACTTGACTCCTTGGTTTGGAGGTTGGTGCAGGATCATCAGCAGATACAGTGTTTCCCCGAAAATAAGACCTACCCCGAAAATAAGACCTAGTGTAAATCTCCAGTTCCAGGAAGACTTTTCAGGGAGCAACCATGCACCCACGAAACACCCCCCCTACACACTCACACCCACTATTTGGCACCATAAATATATAAGACCTACCCCGAAAATAAGACCTAGTGTGTTTTTGGGAGCCAAAAAAAATATAAGACAGTGTCTTATTTTCGGGGAAACACGGGTAGTTAAATGAATCGCTATGGAGGGACTGTGGCTTTTTCCTTGTTCTTCCTGCTACAGAACCCTAGGCTTACTAGTCAGCAATCTTATCAACTAGCAAACCTTGGTTTTGATTGCTGTCTACACAGATACATACATATGAACATGTGTAAGTTGCATTTCATACTGTGAGATATGCAGAAATCAGAATGTGACAGCTCCAAACATTTGCTCCCTTCATACGGTCAGTGAATTGACCATGTGAATAAGCTGCTGAATTTTCCAGCTACACTCTGCAAAGAAACGTTTTTCTAGTGCCTGCATTTTGATATGAACTATGAGTATGAACTATAAATGTATAGAGCTTCTACACATGAGAACTTTAGCCCTGTCAGGAATCTATGCAGAGGAGAATTCTGCATATTCACAATGCCCGTAAGAACTTGATACTTAAAAGTCCAAAAAGAGACATCCATAACATCAAGATATCTAAGGGGAATATGATAGCACTCTTCAAATACTGAAAGTAGATCACACAAGAAGGTCGGGAGCTGTTTGTTCTCTTATCATTCTTGAGTAAAGGGCACAAAGTAATGGATTTAAGTTACCAGAAGGCAGATGTTGAATGTATGTAAGAGATGAGGAGGGGAAATTCTGTAACAGTAAAAGTGGTTTGAGAGTGGAGCAATTTATCGGGAATGGGGGTGCGTGGGTTAGAGTTAGGGTTAGGATATCTTCCCCCATTGGATATGCTCAAGCAAGAACTATTTTAAGATTCCTATATTGAAGAGAAGGATCCTGTAGTTGTTAATTGTTGTTTCTGTGTGGTTATGCCTTAATTTTCATCTGATAGTGACAGTAGTTGTATGTTTTCCTTGGCTCTCCTGATGTTGAAGTAATTTTTTCTCTGCCATCTGATGTAATTCAGTAAACTATTTGGCTTTCAGGGTGGGATCAGCTCAGCAGGTCTTGGTCACTATAGGCTGGTAAAGACACTCTTCTATTAAGTCTTTGAGTGCAAGGCTTTGAACAATTGCTTTTCTGCACGCCTATTCACAAGTAACCTTATGCATTTAATAGTATTAGTTGCCAGACAAGTATGTTTAGGAAAATAGCCTTAAATGGACATATTTGTGTTGATATACATACATATGAAGAACAACAAATGTAATTGCTGCAGGAATAAATAATTACTGCTGTAAAATAATTTCTTCTTTGAAAAAGGGTTAAAATTAAGTTTTGAATGACTCAGATGACTCAAATCTGATTTGTCATATTCAGAATGATTTTCCTATTCCTGCTTATAAGATCGGTATTCCTTATTTCTCACTGGTAACATTTAGCCACATATATGGGTCTGAAGTGTGTGTGATTTCTCAATGTATATGATCTGTCTGTGTGGGTGTTCAAATAATTTTGATTGATTTCATCTTATAATTAGTATCAAGGTTCAAGTGTGTTATCAATGAACAATAATGACAAATATTGTTCAATCTTCACTTCTGTTTTGTAAGAAAGATGTTCCCATTTTATGTGTATCTGTGTCTGTAGATATAATCTGAATTAAAGAATGAG
The DNA here is from genome assembly GCA_009733165.1 of Naja naja. Classification (NCBI taxonomy): domain Eukaryota; kingdom Metazoa; phylum Chordata; class Lepidosauria; order Squamata; family Elapidae; genus Naja; species Naja naja. Next base: position 3,683,462 of record CM019152.1, read on the forward strand.
GCCAGATAACATTTCAGATATTTTAGGATTAGTCTAATAAAATACAATTATGTTTAGGAAAACTTAAATAAACCTACAACCACAAAGCTTATTAAAGACTATAATTAGTTCTAGGCTGAAAATGCCCCACCTTACATCCTATCAAGAAAAAAATATTTTGATCTGCTCTCTAATTTGTAACATGGCTCCAGGACAATTTTAGAATTGCATTTAAAAATTACCTTCTTAAATCATTCAATCTTCATTTTTTTTACCTGAACCATGGCATGAAAGACAAATTTGATGTCTTTAGCCAAAAGATCAACTCTGGATTTTTAGAGAGCTTTAAAGGCTCTGAAAGGCTCTAAAAGGCGAGGGTTCTAGAGAGCTCTTAAGTTGCTGAAAATTCTTATACAACCATGTGGCCATGAAAGGGTATTTATTTAATAAATAGGACATAAATATTAGCTAGCAGCAATATTGTCAGTTGTATTTCTTTAGTTGAAATTACATATTTGTATGCGTTTACAAACCATTTAGCGCAAAACAAATCTAAAGACAGACTTCTAACATGGAAAAAAAGACTGATTAAAAGAAAGCTGTTGTTGGCTGTTAAAAAGCTTGGCTTAAGAATTGGAGGAGGTTGGAGAACAATGCAATCTCCCAGCCTCTTGGGTTAGCCAAATAGGAGGTTAACCTGTCCTATTGGCACCACAGAAGATTGCTGGGGGCATAATTATAATAGCTCCTCTTTCCTTTTGCACCTATAAGATTTTGCCAGCTGAGGCAATATGTCTGCAATGTTGTCAATTCCTCAAGAAGCCCACTTAGAAAGTTACTTAGCAATCATTTTGGGTTGCATTATTATATTGTATATCACTTTCACCTGTGGGAAGAAGTTCTATGCAACCATTGACCATCTTCAAAGTGGTCCTCTATCTTTGTTGTGGTTTCTGGTAAGCTGAAGAGATGGAAATTGGTACAACTTTCTCTAACTGTCTTATAGTTGTTTAATAAATTTTGTACTGGCATTTCACCCTGGCTCCGTTGTCTTCCAATTGGCTACTGGGTGTAACCTCTCAGGTCCCACTGGAAGTTGGCTTAGGGCTCTTCCAAAAGAACACTAAACTTATCTTCAAAAGAATCCTGACCAATTGCTCCTACCCCTCCTCCCCTTGCAACTTCATTTGTCAACTGCCTGGACACCTGGAATAGGTTTGGACAAATGTGTAAGCACAACAGGCTAACCACCTGAGTCAACATTTGCCTCCTTCTCAGCCCCATCCCGCCTTAAGGATAACGAATTGACAGTGTTAATTTATTGAGAGGATATAATTGGTATGAATAGAGAGAAAGAACAAAAGTGCCACCGTGCCTCATCATGTCTGTAGTAGGACAAGGAGCTGTGGGTAATGGTTCAATACAGGTAATAGGTGCATGTCAAAATCACATTTTCTAAAGTATTTCATTCCACTTGATCTCTGTTATCTCTTGACCCATAACCTTTCCATTTATGCATCAATGTTTTGTTAGGTTGTTAGACTATTTCTTTTGCTAGCATTCATAGGAAGTACAAAATGGAGAGTTTTTATTGCGGTAGCTGTGGGATTTGGTAAGAGCAGCTTACAGTGAAATAGAATTTGGATTTCCTGGGAACATTTTGTCAAATTACTTTGACCACATAATGAGCTTTTGCATTTGACTAATTGTTAAATAAAAGTAAAAAAAAGATAATAACAGATAATAACATACACTCTAGTGTAATAGCTGTGTATAAAGCCTGAATTTTAAGAGCTGCTTTGGATACATTAATGGAGAAAGATAATGCAGGAAGCATGCACCTTTAAAAAGAAATTGCAAAGAGATTGAGGTTTAATCAAAACTCTCATTTGTTTGGCTTACTGTATTGTGCAACCCCATTCAGTTAAGGTGTAATCATAATTCACAATTGGAAATCCTGGAATTAAAATTCCATCCCTTCTGGAATGACAGGTTGGAAAAACAAGCTAGTCTACATTAGTAAGGAGCATTCATATCAGTTGTAGAATTCATCCTCCGTAATTGTTTTAACAGGCAGGTCATTTTAAAGTTAAGACACTTCTGAAGTTTTTCATGAACCCAGAAATCTGAAACTAATACAAATGATAGACTGTCATTGGCAAATAGCTTTTTAAAATATAATGATAGGAATTATTGTAAGCTGTTTTCAGTGTCTATTGCAGGCTAAATTAAAATACATTTTCTAAATCATCTTTTACATGTAGGAATGCAGCAGGACTAGTGAAACCTTTCATCCAGTTCATGGTGGCTGTTTTTATGAGTGTTTTGGCTGTGGATTTGCAGAGTACAGCAAAAGTCTTTGAAGCGATAGAAAGCTATTTCTAAAATTAGAGAGCCATTGTGAATAGAAGATGCTTGTCTTAGGCCAGGCAAGTTCTACATGGAAATATAAATGGCTTGAGTGGGAGTAAGGATTTGTCATCAACTTTGCTCTTTTGTTCATGTTTCTGCTGGAATATTATCTGTAGATCACCTTGAATGAAGAGTAGATAGTTTGAGTTTCTCAATAGCATTCTGCACTAGGAAATAGAACTTGGAGGTCAGTGGTATAGTACCATTTAGCTAAGGTATGTGTTTAAATGTCTTGAAAATTAGCCAATACAGGTTTCATTGCACAATTCATAATTTGTATGCCATCTTTATGCTGTAAGATATTTTGTTGAATCTCCCTGTCACGCATTGGAATATTGAAGAATAAGAATATATAGAACCATGGGAGACGCTAATGAATCAGTTCAAAACCAAAAAGAATTGCAATACAGGCATTTAAACTTAACATTTATGGAAAGAGTGAATTTTCAAATGAATGGGATCTTGTTAATAAAATAGAAACATAAGGAATGTAGCCTTGGAGCCAGCTCACACCAGCCTGGTATGTCTTATCAGGATATTCCCATGACAATCCACTGACCTGTTTCTTTTCACTTAGACAATTGCTATCTTTTTGAAGATAATAACAGCAAGAAGTATGATATGTGTGCTTACATCATCTGTTACTTAGGTGACACACACACACATACACATCTATTACACACACACAAATTCTCCTTTCCTGAAATGTTTAAGTACCAGTGTACCTCTGTTTTTTAGAGGTATCTCTCACTATTCTTTTGGTGGGGTACCCTCCAGTACATACTGCTTATATAATAAATATTTCAGTGAGTCTTAATAAATTATTTTGGATCCTGTGTTGTAAGGGATAGGATTTAGGACAAATGGTACTCATTTAGTTTATTTTATATCGTATATACCTTTTGTGTCTGATCTTTCCAGTCTACAGAAAGGCTCTTTGGCAGAAACACAATGTTTCTTTACAGCTGGGATGGAAAACTTTTTCTATTCCAAAGACTGCATTAATTTAGGTAATGAATAACATTAATTATTGAAATTAATGGACTGCCTCAATTTCAGGCAAGTACATTGGAGACTGTATGCCACTGAAGTCCATAGCCTAGAGTAAATGGGAACACGAACCAGTATGCATCAAACCAGATGTGTTCTTGAACTCACCTACCCTATTCATACATGCACAGTTCTTTCAGGTATAGAGAAAAGAGCCCTCAGAACAGCATTTAACATTGAAAAAGATGGCTGCATCCATGCAAGTTGTGCAGAGCTTTTCAGGGGTGGCAGGATTGTAACAGGAACATCCAGAAACCAGGAGGAGAGACCTTGCAGCCAAATCTGGAAAGTGTTAGGGATTTTCCTATTCTGCTCTACCATACAATTGAGTGTATTGCTGCATTGGCAAAGATGCATTAGGGAAAAGATGTATCAACCCCTAGGGTCACAGTTATTCTATACTACCTCATTCAGTCTTATTACACCCATATTCAGTGGTGAGATTCAGCCAGTTTGCACCACTTTAGAAGAACTGGTCGTTAACTTTCTGAGCAGTTTGGTGAACTGGTTGTTGGAAGAAATCATTAGGGCAGAGAACCGGTTGTTAAATTATTTGAATCCCACCACTGCCCATATTGGTTATGAAATTATGTGAATCACTATAAAAGGATTACACTGAGTTTATCTTGCTGCTTACGGTGAGATTTATATTAAAGCAAAAAAAGTTAATGAGAGACTATATTTTAGTGCAAGCTTAAATTTGTATACCTTATAACTGCAGGAGAGAGATGGCAAGCTGATTTCAGACTTCACTGCCAGTCTCTTCTAACGCTTTCCAAAAAGAATTATAATAATAATAGCAATTCTGCCACTGGTCAAGCTGAAACAGCTAATAAGTTAGTCTAAGTGAGAACTTCTAGCTTTTGTCCTTGAGCCCAACTCTCAAAAAAATAGGAGCATACTTTGACTTTTGATCCCATAGTCCCAAAACAATAAATTTAACAAACCAGTTCAGAAACACCAGTGGTAATTGCACAATCATATTTTCTCACATGTGGGGAATTTTTTTAAAAATGAGAATTTAATAAGAATGTTCCCTTTTAGAAGTCAAAGTTGTAGATATAAAAAGGAGTTTAATGGAGAAGATGAATTACAGGTAAACAGGAGAACACAGTAATATCAGAATTCCAAATGAAATGACTTTAAAATAGTTACATACTAGATTAAGATTTTGAGGTTCAGAATCTCTTCAGAATGTATTGTGATGAGGATGTCTTGAGAGAATCTGAATCTATTGAGCAAATGTTGTTAAGCAAGCCTTTTGTCTTTTTCTTTGAGGATTATCTTCACAGTTTCATAGACTGCTGAGGATAAATGAAAAGCAGACTCTTTGTTTTGCCAATTAAGCAAAAGTCTTCCTTTCTGGTGTCATTGGCTTGACTAGCAAATCAGAAAATTATTTGGTAATAGAATAGGAATGGGAATGGAATTAGAATTAGAACATAATATTATTGGCCAAGTGTGATTGGACACACAAAGAATTTGTCTTTGTTGCATAAGCTCACAATGTACATATAAACAGCAAGTAATAGGTCATAGATCGTAAGTCATAGTTACAATTATTAATCCTAAGTAACAAACAACAATTGGTAAACCATAAGAAACCAATAGGAGAAAAGACAAGAAGATGTTGGTTTAATGTCTTTTTAAATATTTATTGTTCTGTGCTTTTAGCTGTGAGCCGCCCCGAGTCTTCGGAGATGGGGCGGCATACAAGTTCAAATATAAATAAATAAATAAATGAGAAAAGATGAGAAATTAGTGCTGTGGGAATTAAGTGTTCAGAAGAGTGATGGTACGGGAGGAAAACTATATTTGTGTCAACATTTATAGATGAATGATAAAGATGATTAGTGGTTTTACCTGTTAAAGTTGCTGCTGATGACATAGCCTAGCCTTGAGGGACTTCCAAATGTTATCAGGAAGCAGCCACCACCCTTTCATGCAGGTGCACAATATCATGACAAGAACAAAGCTGTAGGTCTTACATTGCTGCAACACTGCTTAATTTTTGTTGTCTTCTTACTCTGCCCTGCGCATGTCACCGTAGACTTGTCCCTTAAATCACTGGAAAGGAAGCTCCACTTAATGCAGAGATTACTTTTTACAAATATGATAAAATAAATAATTACTTGCAGGCCTGGAACAGACCATACATTTTGGGAATGGAGGCAACCCCACCACTGCCATAATCTTTAAAAGTCATGCTCAGTGGGACCAGGAAAAAAAATTAACTTGATTTCATTTCATTTACAATGAATTAAAATTGTAACTAATATATGACCATTCTCCTGTCATGTGTTCTGTAAAAGAGCTGGTGGATTAATTATTAATTAATTAATTCTGTTACTTCTCTTCTACAATAGTTGGATAACTATGTTATTTCACTGCAGCACAATTTAACAACAGTTCTCTGACACCTTGGAAACTGATTGATATTTGTGTTTCATAAGTGTTTGTTGAATCATATGGATAAAATCGGCATCAAAAAAGTGTGATGATAAACCTGTAGTTAGAATTCCCATAAAAACAGTTAGTTTATTGAATAATATGCAGAAAGGCTGAGTTTTCATTGAGAGCGACTGGAAAGGAAAAATTTAATCCTCCTTTTTGCAGCCACAAGTATAGTAAAGCTGCCCTTCCCCCACTCGTGCTATTCATGTTAGAAAATAAAATCCATTTGGCACCATTAATCCCCACAACTAAATGCTAGAATAAACTTGGTAATCTTTGAGGTGACTTGAAATTTTTGCTGCATTTACTTCTTGTAAAACATACACAGAGGGATCATACTGTAGGAGGAATAGTGTGACAGTTTACGGTAGTCAAAAATCAGGAACTTTCGGTGAACTAAACTCACTCAGATACATGAAGTGGCTAAAACTGATGGATGTAACATTTAAATTAGAATGAGGTAGAAGGGGAAAGGGGTGGTGAAGACAAAACAATTATGCAGGTAGTTTTTAAAATTTTGAACAGGAGAACATTCAACTTAGGTATGTTAAATTTGGAAATAAGTCTAGTGAATACAATATGATTTACTCCAAAATGTATATTCAAAACACTACACAATACCTGTCAATATCCAGGATTTCCAGTACTCGGAGGTGCAGCCAAATATTTGGTTTACTTACCTAGATTGATGTGGAACAGTTTGGGTTAATTCTGCAATGCATTACAGATGGCTTAAGATAATTTTGCTAGTTCAGTTTTACAAGTTCTGTTGCAGGATTTTTGTTCCTTTCCAGTCCTTTTCTCAAAAGCAAAGCTAAGCCACCCACCCAAACTTCTGCCAACTTCTGATGGTCTAAGAATGAGATCTTACAGACTGATCACACATTCATAAACATATGCATATACCTGTTGAAAGAAATATCCTTCTGGGTTCAGTTCCAAGTGGGGAAAAAGACACTGGAAACATGGAGGCTGCTTGGAAAGTTTAATGGTGAACAGGACCACGTGGTCTGGAGCTCCAGAGAAAGATGATCACATGCTTCAAGGTGAAGGAGAAGATCAAGAAGGGCTGAGGTGCTGAGAGTGCCTGGGTTTTATACCCTCTGCTGGGATTTGAATTGGAGCTTGTATTCTAATTGGTTGTCAGACTCCCATGAGGGGCAACTCTGTAGGCTGTCCTGAGTTCCAGGCTTGGTTGACCCTTGCTGGATGATTTATGCCCTTAAAAGGGCTTTTGGCAATTGCTATAGCTTTTACCTGGAGACCTTTCTTATGTAAAGTATTCTGGCCCAGGCCTTAATGGCCCACCCATTAACAAAGGTGCCGGTGAGATTCTGCTTCTGGGTTTCTACTCTTTTTAGAGGAAATATTCTGCCTTTCTAAATATTTACTAGAATATTTCATTTGTCTAGGAGCGGGGTGGGTGCTAACTTCCTACATACCAAAGACTGAATTATGGAAAAAGGGTGTTGTCCTCCTTCCCTCCATTCTAGCTCTTCTTCCTTGTTTTTATTTTTATATATTATCATCATGACTATCAAATTTACTTGTTGCCCATTTCGCAGTTCAGGGCCACTTCTTTTATGAATTGGTGTCTCACCTCAAATGTATGGTTTCATTCCAACGTTCATGACATTTCACTTAAGACAGTTTGCTAGTGTGCAAATATTAGAAAGATAATGGTATTATTGGGTTTTGGGAGCAGGGGGCAGAATTGAGTAATAGATAAGTCGTTCTCTGACTGGTTCAATCATTTCTCTTTATCCATTTTTTCTTCTATTAGAGTGCTTACCTGTCAGGGTAGAATTCTTATCCCCTGTGGTGACCTGGTTAGCTGCTAAACACAGGACTAAGTCTTATGGGGAAAGAAAGCTGAGATGGGAATATGAGATAGAGGCCTATTATAAAACCAACTCCTATGAAGAGTGCATTGTACGTTACTCTTTGTGTTAAACTATAATATGGCTTCTTGGGTTTGAATATTATCCAATCCTAGCCATTGTGATTACTGTGCCAGCATATAAGGGTGCAACATGAACTGAATGCAGGTGTTGTAAGCTAGTCAGCAAAAAGCAATTGCCGGTAAGTCAAATGAGAGAAACAATTTCTTTTCTTTTTTTTCCTAGAAATCTTTCAGATTTCTGCTTGTCATTTAAAGCCCATTTGTGGAATCCAAGTAAGTGGTAACAGAATCACAGAGTTGGAAGGGACTTGAAGGTTTTCTAGTCTCAAGCAGGAGACCCTATATCATTTCAGACAAATGGTTGTCCAATCTCTTCATTAAAAAAAACTCCAGTGAACTCCAGTGATCTGATTTTCATCCAAATAAGGAAAGCTGTCCTCTCTGCTGATTGATTGTTCTGCTATCAGGAAAGTTCTCCTTCCTTCTGGGTTGGTTCTTGGTTAGTTTCTATCTATTGCTTCTTGTTTTACCCTCAAGTGCTTTGAAAAATAGGTTGACTCCATCTTCTTCATGACAACCCCTTAGTTATAATATAATGTAATAATATTGTTACCTTGTCGGGTAATGAAATGTTTGCAAGCAAACAATCAAGCTCAGGGAATACCAAGGATTCTACAATTCATATCTGAGCTACATATATTCTCTTCTATTGAAAGTCTATTTGTTTTAATAAGGTAGCTGAACACTATTTTAAAGCCTGCTAGTACAATTCAGAGGGAAGCTTTTCTTATTTGGATGAAAGTCAGGTTTTAATGGGGATTGTTACTTGTGTTTCTATCATATTTGGCATAGTTTTGTTTTTATAGCACTAGTTAAGACTATGGCCTGCATAAGATACAGCATATTTTCTAAACGATTGCAAACAACTCAATTTTTATTTATCAGATTACTTCTTTCTTGCAGCAAAGTCTATGCATGGTTATTCAGAAATCAATCCTACTTACACTCTAATAAACGGGCATATTTCATTATTGTATATATTTTAATCATTAACAGACCCTGCCCAAATAGCTTGTAATATATGGCATGCAATGCGATACACCATAACAAGCTCATAAAACTATAAATCAAAGTTACGTAATGTGAAGAATCAATCAGAATTAAACATCAGCAGCAAAACAGCATGTATAAGAATGGCATATATGATTTAAAATACACTTTCAGTAAAAGCCAAAGAAAATAAATAAGATACAAAATCCAAGTTAATTATAATACCACTATTGAGAAGGCTGCATTTCTCAACCCTGCCAATCTCAAAAATCTTAAAAGGCAGGCCAACAAATAGGTCCTCCAATTATACATTTGACAAATGTGGGTATATATACAGGTGAAACTCGAAAAATTAGAATGTCGTGCAAAAGTTCATTTATTTCCGTAATGCAACTTAAAAGGTGAAACTAATATATGAGATACACTCATTACATGCAAAGCAAGATGGGTCAAGCCGTGATTTGTCATAATTGTGATGATTATGGCTTACAGCTCATGAAAACCCCAAATCGACAATCTCAGAAAATTAGAATATTGTGAAAAGGTGCAATATTCTAGGCTCCAAGTGTCCCACTCTAATCAGCTAATTAAGCCATAACACCTGCAAAGGGTTCCTGAGCCTTTAAATGGTCTCTCAGTCTGGTTCAGTAGGAATCACAATTATGGGAAGACTGCTGACCTGACAGTTGTGCAGAAAACCATCATTGACACCCTCCATAAGGAGGGAAAGCCTCAAAAGGTAATTGCAAAGAAGTTGGATGTTCCCAAAGTGCTGTATCAAAGCACATTAATAGAAAGTTATGTGGAAGGGAAAAAGGTGGAAGAAAAAGGTGCACAAGCAGCAGGGATGACCGCAGCCTGGAGAGGATTGTCAGAAAAAGGCCATTCAAAAGTGTTGGGACTTTCACAAGGAGTGGACTGAGGCTGGAGTCAGTGCATCAAGAGCCACCACACACAGACAGATCCTGGACATGGGCTTCAAATGTCATATTCCTCTTGTCAAGCTGCTCCTGAACAACAAATGTCAGAAGCATCTTACCTGGGCTAAAGAAAAACAGACCTGGTCTGTTGCTCAGTGGTCCAAAGTTCTCTTTTCTGATGAGAGCAACTTTGCTTCTCATTTGGAAACCAAGGACCCAGGGTATGGAGGAAGAATGGAGAGGCACACACTCTGTCCACAGTCTGTGTTGATTTGGGGAGCAATGTCATCTGCTGGTGTTGGTCCACTGTGCTTCATTAAGTCCAGGGTCAACGCAGCCGTCTGCCAGGAGATTTTGGACACTTCATGCTTCCTTCCACAGACGAGCTTTATGGGGATGCTGACTTCATTTTCCAGCAAGACTTGGCACCTGCCCACACTGCCAAAAGCACCAAAATCTGGTTCAATGACCAGATTACTGTGCTTGATTGGCCAGCACACTCGCCTGACCTGAACCCCATAGAGAATCTGTGGGGCATTGCCAAGAGAAAGATGAGAGACATGAGACTGAACAATGCAGAAGAGCTGAAGGCTGCTATTGAAGCATCCTGGTCTTCCATAACACCTCAGCAGTGCCACAGGTTGATAGTTTCCATGCCACGCCACATTGAGGCAGTAATTGCTGCAAAAGGGGCCCAAATCAAGTACTGAGTACATATGCATGCTTATACTTTTCAGAGGTCTGATATTGTTCTATGTACAATCCTTGTTATATTGATTGCATGTCATATTCTAATTTTCTGAGATTGTGGATTTGGGGTTTTCATGAGCTGTAAGCCATAATCATCACAATTATGACAAAACACGGCTTGAACTATCTTGTTTTGCATGTAATGAGTCTATCTCAGATATTAGTTTCACCTTTTAAGTTGCATTACGGAAATGAACTTTTGCACGATATTCTAATTTTTCGAGTTTCACCTGTAATTGTAGTGTTAAATATACAAGACTGATCTGGTTCAGACAAAGCCATGAGATACATAGATAAAGCCATGAGCTGTTCAACCATGGTTTATTGAATAAATTACTTTTGATTGTGTCTCAGCAGAACATGCTATGCCATAAACTGGTTTTCAAATAAAAATACTTTATAGAACACAAAGTCAATAAAGCCAATAAATATTGGCTTGCTTTATGTAACATGTTTAAATTGGTTTTATATAATGTTTTAATTGCTGGTTTTATTGTATGCTCTCCAGAGTCATTTGGGGCTTATATAAATTAAACAAATTATATGTCAGAGTGTTTACAGCGTGACTACTATTGCAAGACAACCCAGGAGTAAACACAGGACACAGAGGCTTTGTCTTTTAACAAGACTACTATATACAGACATACATACACTGTTTATATACAAGACTACTATATACATACATACACTGTTAGGCAGGGTGGGATTCAAATTTTGTAACAACTGGTTCTGTGGGGTGGCTATGTGGGTGGTCATGTGACTGGGTGGACATGGCTGTTTTGCAGCACCCCCACCCCCATTTTTTGGGCCTTCTGGGCCTCAGGGAAGCCTCCTGGGGGGACATTTTTTGCTCCTAGGAAGCTTTCCTGGGCCCAGGAAGGCAAAAAATGCACCCCCCTCCATTTTTTGCCTTTCTGGGCCTCAGGGAAGTCTCCCAGGTGAAGCAGTAAGTAAGCAAGGGGAATCCCGGCACAGCTGATCATAGGAACAGCTGATGGTTGGGAGAGGGGAAAATATCTTAAGGAGTGACTGTGTGGGGAAGAACACAGTCAGTGATGTTGGGCAGGTATGCAATGTTGCTCATGTGTGATTAGGACTGATGAGGAGGTGAGGGGTGGGTGGAGAGGGGAGGAGCCAGCCAGGGGCACGATTTGCTGATTCTCCAAACTGCACAGAATCATAACAACCGGTTCTATAGAACCGGTCTGAACCAGTACAATACCATCCCTACTGTTAGGCAAATACCAGGCAAGCAATCAATCTTCAACTCTAAACTGAGAACTACAATGAAGATAGAACAGAAGGAGAGAGAGATGCCCTCTCATGGCCTCCTTTATATAGACAGTTTCTTAAAGCAGCAGTACTCTGCTGACTCATCCTCAGTTCATCATCTTGGCTTACAGCCTTTAACAGCTGGTCAGCTATTAAATCTATTACCTTAACATTATATGTGCAAAGACAAAAGCACATTATGGTATTATGTATTCAAGGAATACAAAAAATGTTAGTAAGGAAATCTACCTACAAATCTTTATTAATTTGTAACACATTAGTACTGATCTGTAGTGAAAAACCATTTTATTCTAATTTTCAAAACTTTTGCTATTTTTAGTGGTTCATCATTTGGTATTATATATAGATTTTTTTTAGTGAGAGGCAACTACAGATCTTGATCAAAATAAAAGTAATCTTCCTTTGAGTTTTATTATTTTCTATTGTTTGTGTTGTAAAGAAGTTAACAATTGTAACTGTGGAGTTTAAGTCCTGCCTGGCCATGAAAGCCAGCTAGATGACCTTGAGCCAATCACCCTCTCCCAGCACAACTCACTTCACAGGGTTGTTGTTATGAAGAAATAGGAGGAAGGTGTGTTGGATGTATTTGCCACCTTGAATTACTTTTGAAAATAATTTTTTTATTTATTTATTTTTAATTACATTTATATGCCGCCCTTCTCCGGAGACTCAGGGCGGCTTACAATTTTTGGGATACAACCCAGTGTGCTCAGCAATAGCCTTCATTCCATTGTATATGCCTGCTTATTACTAAGCGGCATTTTTACAAGGTCAGCTAATTGCCCCCAACAATCTTGGGTCCTCAATTTACCTACCCTGAGAGGATGGAAGGCTGAGTCAACCTTGAGCCTGGTGGGATTCAAGCCTACAGCAGTTGTAGGCAGCTGGAACTTAAGTGCAGGCAATTAACAGCCTGAGCCACCAAGGCCCATAAATCCAGCCAGTCTGATAACACTTATTAAAAAATAAACTATATGTGCACCCTTATTTTCAAACTGTACATGGAATTTTAAAATCTTCAAAATATTAGGGTTTGTGCCTCAAGATATTTTGTCATAAATAAATACACGATCTTTTAAATTTTGGGTAAAGATAACATTTAAAGGAAATATTAAATGAAGCAGCATGGCATACAACCATGGATGCATGGATGTGCTGCTTAATCAATACTTTTACAGCATTTCATAAAACAGCTTCATTCTATTACCTTTCTGTAATGTAATAAAGATTGCATTGACTTTCAACATAATTCTTCCGTCATTACATCAAACATGGCTTTAAAAAGTAGGTCAAATTATACTATCTCTTAGATACTAGAAAAATGCCAGGCAGATGGAATAAGGTCAAAGATCATCCCTGTAAATTGCTTGTTAAACATTTTCTTATCAACAAGGATCTTTGAAGGTTAGTCAGTTGCTAGGACAAAATTCTATGCCTCACGATTTTTAGTTATTTGACATTACCAGTATATTTGTGACATCCTCTTATTACACAGCTCCTACATAGCAGAGCAAAACCCAGCCAGCCAGTCTAACTCAACAACCAACCCAAAATCCCGAGGAGTATTAATCAGCCCCAGGAAGATCAATGTCAGCCATTGGATGGACAGTTTGAATTATTGTGGGTGGGAATGTTGCCATCACTTTGTATATGTGATTTTCATGCCGAATTCCTCAGATTCAGAATTCCTTTGATGCTACCACTTGATTTCTAGTGAAAGATATCTTTTCTCTAATCAATGGAGTCTTAAGTATTTCTTTCTTGGATTTTGAATGGAGCACCAGCTGACAATCACGGTTGGTGCCACAGTTGAAGAGAAAGGATCCCAGCAGCATAGCTACTTTGAGAAGTTTGACAGGAGTAAGGAAGAGCCTCCTGTGATGTTGGAGCTCTTTGTCCAGCAGGAAGGGGACATCTGCAGATTCCCAGAGTGGCCAGAGGGAGGAATTAAAATAGTTAAAATGGAACGATAACTATCAGCAGCCAACTTTTGCTCATAAAGTAAAACACTTTAGCAGAGAGTTCATTTTAAACTTTCCAAAAAGTGGGTGGGCATACTTGGGCTACAAAATGCCAAGCCAGTCTCCATGTTCTGGAAGGCTGGATTGTGTTGGAAAAAATTAAAATGAAGCAGGTTCATTCCTTTGTAATAGCTTTAAAATGTGAAGAAGAAGGGAAAGAAAATGAATGATCATTCAGCTTGAATCCAAGCTCAAGCAAACTGGAGCATTAGCATATTTTAAACAATACTAAGAGCTCCGTTATTATTCAGTTCACCATAACTATTATTTCCACTGAACTTCAGAGAGTTTTCAATACTCTTCAGTATAGTATTACTTCCTTGCCCTGTTCTTGGTTAAAAGAACAGTTTGTTTTGCCTAGTTAATTTAATATTGTAGGAAGGTGCACACACACCCCTGCAAGAATGAAATATTTTGGGGTATATTAAAAGAGGCAGAATATTACATTTCCCCAAAGGAGAAATGGAGAAAAATCTTAATAGACAGAAAGCAGCCCCAGCAACATCCAGGAGATGCCTGAACTCTTTAGAGATGGATATTTGGGGCCCATTAAGAACAGCGGTGGTATTCAACCGGTTCGCACTGGTTCAGGAGAACCGGTAGAGGTGATTTGGCATGGGTCACCAAACTGGTAGTAACTTCTGGAAGCCCATGCCCCCGACCCGGTCATCCTGGTTGCCGCTCACTCACTTGCCCCGCCCACCTGATGCTCACCCGCACGCCCCACCCAGTCAACTCCTCACCTCTTATACAGCATGCTGGATCCTCGTGGCTTGCCTTTAACCTGCCTTCCCCACGTGGTGCCTGCACCCCACCTGAGAAGCCCTGATCTGCCTGCTCACAGGTAAGCCTGCGAGTCATGCTAGCCCCTCCCCCACCACCCAGGGCTTGCCTGGCCTCCCCTGCCACCCCTAGGGCCTTGCTGGGCCTCCACCCACTGCCCGGGGCCTTGCTGGGCCTCCCCCCCACTACCCCAAGGCCTCGCCAGGCCTCTCCCACCTTGCACCTGTCCTGGCACTCATCCTGCCTGGCTGCGATGTTCTTGACACAAACAGAGGCTGCTGGTTGGAGCGAGGGGAACCGCAGTGCTAGGCTCCCACGTTGGCAGGTGCCAAGGGCATAGCTAGAATTGGAAGAAATGGCTGTGCATCTCTGGCAGAAAGAACCAGAGTTTCTTGACACGAGAGCAACCGCTGCCTCACTCGCATCTTCTCATCCAAGCCGCCGGGTGTTGCCCCAGTTCTTTGCCACAGCCGCACAGCCTTTTATTCCAATTCTAGCTACGCCCTTGGCACTCGCTGCTGCTGGAGCCCAGCACTGTGGTTCCCCTCACTCCAACCAGCAGCCTCTGCTTGCCTCAAGAGGCCCACGGCCAGGTGGGAGGAGGCCAAGGTGGGGCGCTGTTTCTGGGCCAGTCTGGCCGGCAGATGGATGAGCAGGTGACCCTCAGGGTGATGTGGCGATGGCGGCAGCCGGAGCATGCCACAGCCATTGGCTTTCTCTGCTGCACTGGGGCTGAGAGGGGCAACAGAGATGCTCCGAAATGGAGGGCGGGAGAACGAACGAACTGCATGCTGTTGTTGGTTTTTCTCATCAATAATCAGAGTCCTTCTTTCCAATCATCCTCCATTTCATTTCCAGCACCTTTCTCCCAGATTGGAAACAGATCAGATTTTTCTTCCAACAATATATTCTATCTGAAACAAAAAATAAATGCACTAGCCTTTAAAAACAGATGTCTGTATGATTAAAAAGAATAAAATGCAGCAGCAAATGAGCATAAAGCAGTTTGAATGCTGGTTTGTAGTCTCTCTCTCTCTCCCCCCTCCATATAATCTCAGCAATTCTTTTGAATTCCTAGATTCCCTGCATAAATGTGGGGAAATCTGCTAAATTTATTATGTATCAATTTTTAAATTTTTTTTACTAAACTATGGTCTTGTTTGCCAGGCAGCACATGTATATCATTTATTGAGTACTCTTATCAAATATTAGGGATACGCCTACTTTTCCCAGATGTCCTTGTCAAGAAGTGTTACAATTTCTCATATCAGGTGCTAAGCATGTTTGCATGAAATATCTTGTACCTTTTCATTCTTCTTGGCTGGCCTTGTCTCAAATCCACCATTTATAACTTAATTTTTAGCCCTCAGTGCTCATCCTGACATCTTTTCCCATTGTTTCTTCATAATACTTTTGTGTCCAAAGAAAATATGTTAAGAAGCAGCCTCCATCTGGTTGGTCTTATAGTTCTGTGTAGAATAGTATATTTGTTTCAAAAACACATTTTACTTATTGATGAACTGCTTCAGTAAATTATGTTTAACAAAACATAATTATTTTAAGGCTTGATTGTTAATGCATGAGAATTTGGTATTCTTCCTCCAAAAGTCTGTGTAATCCATACATTTTTCTGGTTCCTAGAGATAATTTATATGTAGTAGAAAAAGTAGATTATCTTCTGATGTAAACAATATGGAGAAATACTTTTTATTTGCAATAATACATGTGTTTGGGGTACTTTAATGATACTGTATGTTTTTGGCATATAATCATACTGTATACCTTTTTTCTACACAAAAATTGTCTGTTAAAGAAATCATGTACAAAGTAGCAATAAGAAGACCAATTAACGTCAATCCTCCTGGGAATATGTTTTATGAAAATGTGCCAACTGAGAATAATTAAATTTGTTTTCCTTATTACAAAGTAAAGTTAACTTCATTGTGTAAATACTAATGTTGGAAATAGGAATGATAATTTAACAAATCTTTTTCTTTAAAGAAAAATGTCGTTGCCTTTAAATGAAGGCATAAGACGTCCTGAATTCTGGATTGCAGCCATTGTTTTCTGATATCTGACATATATCAGCCAGGCAAGCTGAATACTACCTATTTTAGGAGGAAGAAATCCACAGATCATTAAAACAAAAACCTCATATTTTGCGAATTGGCCAATATGCTCAATAAAGTTGTCTGTAGCTTCTAACCAGTAAGGGTAGCCCTTAAATAAAATGCTGGTCAAGTTTAAGTATTATAAAAGCAGGGGTGAAAGTTATCTAAACAGTTAAAGAAAAGTTATTGTTGATTGGTTGGCTTTATCATGTTGATTTGTGTGAGTTTAATTTTAAGCAAATTCTATAATTGTAATTTATTTTCAGTTTACTTATTCTAGTCATGGCTATACACATTGGGCAAACCCACTTACTAATCAGCTTGTGGTTAAACTGCTAGTGGATCTCCTGGAAAAAAAAACGGGGCACAGAAATTGGCCACACAGTTTTTGCAACAGCATCTCTGCTGCTTTTTATATTTATATTTATAATTATATGGGGTGGTTTGTTTTAAGAACAATGGGACTGGGAGGATATATATGTCCCCAAACTTCATGTGGGGATTATGACTCAGATCTGCCCTGGTATTTTTATTTTATTTGAAGAAATATTGGTTAGCAAGGAGGAATGGGAAATATCAAACTGCTCCCCACAACAGTTTGCCATGGTTGCCAGCTGCCTGCCCTTAATCCTAATTTAGAAATTTACGGGAGTATGCCTAATAAAATCTGCTTGAAAACATAAGTTAACCTCTAGCTTTATAAAGCTGACTGAAAATGAAACTCTGGATTGATACATAGTCTGTTTATTGGTTTTTTTAAGCTCCCATAAGTTAAATTGCAACCTATTTCATGAACTTCTGTTGGGAATTCAAAGAGGAGCTAAATGGTCTTAAACACTGTAAACTGGCTTATTACTGTCCCATGTACTGTAGTCATTTTACAAAGAATGGTGAATACATCCATCTGTGCTCAATATCTTCTAAAAATATCAGGTCCAATTCACTGAGATACAGTAGCAGACATATCTGCAGGGAGCCAAAAGTGTCAAGATGACACTACTATATGTTCATAGAGCAATAATGTGCATTATGTCCCCTATGGCTCTGTGAAATGGGAACAAATGTCATGTTCTGTCCATAATCAGTTCCTTTGTCCTTTTGCTGAAAAGAAATACAACTATTTTAATGTATTCAAATTGTATTTTCTACTAATCTAGTGGGCTTTTAAGATAACACTTTTGCTAAATATTAACAAAGGCAGATGGATTAAAGAGGTACAATACTGTTTTTCTAGAAGAGTAATTATTTATGTCCCTTTTGAAGACTTTTGACATCCTTAATTACTGTATGCCATAAATGATCTTAGACTGCAGTTTACAAAATACATACAAAATTGTCCTGGGTATGGAAGATTACATATGCATCTAGGGGAAAGGGGCTGGGAATAATAAAAGGAGAGGTCTCTCAGGTCTGGACCACTGAACTCTGGATGCCAGCAGTAGATGTCAGCCAAAGAATTCTGAAATCTTTAATTCTTGGCTGCATCTCATGGTCTTCTGCATCTGATAGGGATTACTATATTTTGTTTGGTGCTAAATAGGAATCAGGATCCTTGGTTTATTCCTCTCCAAACATATTAACATCATGAAGCTGCTTTTTACTCCTCTTTCTCTCTCCTGTGCCAATACATGCATGTGTGCACGGACATACACATGTATCCTTAGCAATTGTATTCATATATCTTACCAAGCCATTATGCCAAGTTTACAAACCATGATAGATGGGTTCGCACATAACCTGCCAAGAACAGATTAAGAAAATCATATGATTTATGATCCTTCCTACCACAGGATTACTGGAATTTAGCTAACTATACACTGTAGACTATACACTATACTATACACTTTCTTGGTCACCGCTAAAAATCAAATGGATTCTGGTAGCATTAATTGATCATTCTTAACAGTGAACTATATCACGAGTGTCAAACTTGTGGCGTCACGTTGCCATCATGTGATGTATCACAATGTTTTCCCCTTTCTGGAGTTGGAGTGGGCGAGGCTGGTGCATGATGTATCCGGCTTGTGGGCCACCAGTTTGACACCCCTAAACTACATTCTCCTATCTACATCTCACATCCTACTAATAGTATCATCCTCCTACTTGATCATTGTTAAATAGCACATGATCTTGCATATATGAAACTATCTAATTTCTTCATTTAAAGCCATATTTGTATTATGCAGTGCATTCATGTTTTATAGTTGTTTTGTTGTCATATGCAAAAACCTGGACTTTTCCAGGGGTTCTGGACCCCTATCCCTTGGTGGTACAGGCAGTTAATAGCCTAGCACTTAGTTCCAGCTGCCTGTAATTATTGCAGGCTCGAATCCCACCAGGCTCAAGGTTGACTCAGCCTTCCATCCTCTCGGGGTAGGTAAATTGAGGACCCAAGATTGTTGGGGGCAATTAGCTGACTTTGTAAAAATGCCACTTAGTAATAAGCAGGCATATACAATGGAAGGAAGGCTAATGCTGAGCGCATTAGGTTGCGCTCCAAAAATTGTAAGCCGCCCTGAGTCTCTGGGGAAGGGCGACATATAAATAAAAAAAAAAATAGCAAGGCTAATGATTCTAGCTGTTGGTTGTTGGAGTATACTTGGAGGGCCTAATTTTTAACTCTAGCAAAAAAAAGCCTTTTGGATATATAAATGCTACAATAGTGCCACTGTATGTTCTACATTAGTGCCACTGTGAAGTTTAGAACACTGTTGGTGAAAACTACAGACTATGAATTTTGCATTAAAGTAGAAGTTGCCATTCATTTGTTGCGTGACAAGGATGGGCAAATTGTAACTTTCTCCACCACAGGCTAAAGGCTCACATTATTTTTATTGCAGTGCTTCTTAATTTTTTTTCTTTCAGGAGAAAAGCTTTCTTCCCATTTTTAAAAATTATGGAGGGTCTCAGAAGAGCATTTGGATGGACTATATCAATATTTATTGTATTAAAATTAAAACCGACACCTTCATTGCCACTACCATTTCCCACAGTTGTTTATGATTTTAATTGTCTTTAATTTAATTGTATTATTTTTCAAAGTAGCCTGGCAAATAATTTTGATTTCAAAGACTCAAGACAGGGTTTTGTTAAGAGGATGGCATTTCAATGACTTGGTTCGTGAAGGTATAATAAAGGAAGTGAAGCTATTTGTAGAATAGAGCAGCTCATTTTTAATCAAGCTTCTTTGGACTCTAGAAGGGACAACTTGGCATCCTGATGAAGCTGCCAGATGCTGAGCCAAGTCCATGTCTCTTTCTGTCTCTCTCTCTCAAACACACACACACACACACACACACACACAAACACCTGAAGAACTTCTTATGAGAATATGAAAGTTTCTTTCATCTTCCTTTTTTTGTCCTTGACCTCTCCTGATTCCTCATTATAACAGCTTGAATACCGTATTTTGAATATTGTTTCCATGTGAGGGGTCTCCAGTCTGCGAAAGAATGCTGGGACGCATTGTGCAGTGTGTACATGAGAGAAACTGCAGGCAGTAAAGTGTTGCTGGCAAGGGGACTGTATAAAGCACAGGTGAAGCCGGGAGAGAGTATGCCCACACATCTGCAGAATATGAAAAGGGCATTCCTTGAGTTAGAAGAAAGAGGAATGAATTTACTGAGGCACGCAAGGGTATGTGGTGCTCAGTTCATTGAACAGTTCATGGGACATTCTTGTGACAAGTCTAGAGTCTATGCAAGAGTGGGATTTAACCATGGCATATTTAACTGGTTGATTGTTAGAGGAGGAGCAGAAATGGCTGGAGAGGCAACCAGGAAAGGAAGGAGAGAACGCTCAGCACAGATTAGCATCTACAACAGTCCAGGATGCTGGCAGAGCAGCTGAGACAGTTAACATAGTGAAGAGATGTTACATGTGTGGTTCTACTGAGCATCTCCAGAGACGCTGCCCTGAGAGGAGAAAGAGAGGAGCAGCAAGACAAGGGTGCAGGATTACTCAAAACATGTGGAGCAGTTCTCCACCATCATTTTCCCTGGCAGTGTCAACAACTGAAAACACCAGGAACACTTGGTTGTTGGACAGTGGGGCGAGCCAGCATATCGCTAACAATCCACAAGCATTTTCTGGTTTGAAACCAGCAGTGCAAACATGGGTTAGCCTGGCCAATGGTCAAAGAGCTGCTGTAAAAGGGGAAGGTAATGTTTATGTACCAGAGATAGGAGAAACATTATACAATGTCCTATATGTACCTGCATTAGATCATAATCTATTGAGTATATCCAGGTTAGACAGGCAGGGTTATGAAATACTATTTGCAGGAGGGCAGTATTCCATTAGGAAAAGTGGAAGGATATGTGCACGAGGATAAGAAGTGGAAGGATATGTGCACAAGGATACTTTAAGGATGGCCTGTACATTCTAGGAAGACAGGAAAATAGTTGTGCACAGGTGTGGGATTCTACCTGGTTGGACCAGTTCAATAGAACCAGTTGTTATGATTCTGCACAGTTTGGAAAACTGGCAAATTGCACCACTGGCTGGCTCCTCCCCTCCCTGCCCACTCACTCCTTACCTGGCATGTGCGCCATCCAACTTGCCTGCCTTTTGCCTTTGCCTAATTTTTGGTAAGTTGCTATTTTTCCTCCCCCCCCCCGACCATCAACTGTTCCGACTATCAGCTGTGCTGGGAGATTTAGATTAGCTAGAAAGCAGGAAATTGTTGGATTTCTTGCTTTCTAGCTAATCTAAAAGCAGAGCTGAACCTTCCTTAGGACCGAAGCTTATATTTTTCAGTGCAGACTCAGGCAGCAGATTGCAGAAAGATAGATCTCTGAGTGAATCTGTGATTCTGTGAGCAACTCAATCTGCCTGCCTGATTTGCCTGATTTTGGATAAAAGTTGCTTTTTTTATTTAAAAAATTCAATATTTACATATATGGTGTGTTGTGAGTTAATTTTGTGAGTTTGCTTGCTAGCAAATTTTATGTGACAGACTCAGGCAGCAGATTGCAGAAAGGTAGATCTCTGAGTGAATCTGTGACTCTGTGAGCAACTCAATCTGCCTGCCTGCTTTGCCTGGTTTTGGGTAAAAGTTGCTCTTTTTTAATAAAAAAATCAATATTTACATAAATATTTACAATATTTACATACAAGCCATGCCCACCCAGTCACATGACCACCAAGCCATGCCCAGTCAGCAAGCCACGTCCACCTAGTCACATGACCACCAAGCCATACTCAAAATTAGGCCACGCTCACAGAACCGGTTGTTAAGAAATTTGAATCCCATTCCTGGTTGTGCACGTGTACTTACGAATGCTCCCACACATGACAATTGTGTACATTTGTTGCATAGGAGAGTGGGGCATGCAAGTTTTGATGTATTGCAGAAGATGCCAGGCCTAGCTGAGGGACTTAGGATAAAGAAATGCAATGTGTATTTAGATTGCGCTGTTTGTAAGGAGTCAAAGTCAGGGCGTATCCTGTAAGTAAAAAAAGCTCAAGGAAAACAGAGTATTGTAGTTAGTGCATGCTGATTTGCTTGGCCCTATGGCACCTTCTTTAGGAGGAGCTAGGTATGCCTTAGTCATAGTAGATGCCTACAGTAGATATGGGTTTTGTTATCTGCTGAAAAGCAAGACCGAAGTATTGCAACAGTTCAGGCCATGGGTAACACTTGTAGAGCGACGGTATGGTTATAAAGTATGCCAGCTGCAAACAGACAGGGGAACAGAGTTTATGTCTAATAAGTTCCAAAGATGGTTAAGCAGTTTAGGCATAATGCATAGATGAACGAATCCATATTCGCCAGCTGAAAAAGGAGTGGCTGAAAGAAGGGATAATAATAGTAATAATAGTAATATAGACAATGAAGGACTCATCACTTGTTGATGCAGGCATGAGTAAAGTATACTGGGGGGAAAAGCCATGAAGACAGCAAATTATATAATTAACAATATGTGACGTACGTAGCGATAAAGGAAACCCTCCTTGGCTCATCTAAGGACATTTGGCAGTTACGCCTGGGTGCATATTCCAAAAGGCAGTAGGAGAAAAGGACAAAAAAATGGCCAGGAAGCTTAGGTTTGTTGGCTATGAGCCAGATGGTACCAGAAAGGTAGTGATTTCAAGATCTGCTAGTGTTGTGGAACAGAAAAATTGGAATAGGGTGCATGCTAATCGTGAGGTGTTCATGCCAATGCATAGCACTAGTTTTACGGAAGGCAGCTCAATAATTGGAGACAAGAGAATGAGTCAGAGGTAGATATAGAAGAGGACAGACATAAAAAGCGAAAGCACAGAAATGTAGGAACAGATAATGCCAAGATCTGAAAGGAGTAATGAAGGTATACCTCCTGAAAGGTTCACTGCAAGTGAGATTAGAATATATAGTGTTAGGTATGAACCCCATAATTACCAGGAGATGTTGTCAGTGCCTAAGCTAGAACAAGAAAAATGGAAGGATGCTATGGGCAGGGAGATGGAATCTATGCACATGCATCCGGTTTTTACTCAGGGTGCAAATGGGTATATAAGAAAAAGGTGTTACACAATAATGAACTTTTAGTATAAGGCACGGTTAGTTGCCCAGGGATTTACGCAAAGAAAAAAGGTTCAATATGATGAAGTATTCGCGCCAACTGTAAGAAGTGAGACCATAAGGCATTAGTTTTAGCAGCCTCGTATAGATATACCATATATCACTTCGATATTTCTAATGCATATTTGAATGCAGAATTGGCAGAGGAGATATATATGGCTCAAGCTCCAGGTTATGAAATTGCGGAGCCTGGATATGAATATAAATTGAATAAAGCCATATACGGATTAAAAAGTCAGCCAGAAACTGGAATCAATGCTGAGATACTGCTCTCAGGGACTTAGGATTTAGGAGCAGCAAAGCAGATTCATATTTATATATGGCAAAGTACAGGTGAAACTCGAAAAATTAGAATATTGTGCAAAAGTTCATTTATTTCAGTAATGCAACTTAAAAGGTGAAACTAATATATGAGATAGGCTCATTACATGCAAAGCAAAATAGTTCAAGCCGTGATTTGCCATAATTGTGGTGATTATGGCTTACAGCTCATGAAAACCCCTGCCACGCCCACCAAGCCACACCCACAGAACTGGTAGTAAAAAAAAATTGAACCCCACCACTGGAAGAAACCAGAGAGTCAGGTAGAGTATTCCAGGTATTGACCACTCTGTTGCTGAAGCTGTATTTCCTGCAATTGATTTT
The DNA here is from genome assembly GCA_009733165.1 of Naja naja. NCBI lineage: Eukaryota > Metazoa > Chordata > Lepidosauria > Squamata > Elapidae > Naja > Naja naja. The sequence continues at coordinate 3,707,398 of CM019152.1, forward strand.
GGTGCGATATACCTTGAGTTTGTATGTATTATGAGTTTGTGTATTGTTGTGGTTGAAGTAGTCATTGATGGGTAGGACATTGCAGTGGATAATTTTATGTACTATGCTTAGGTTGGACTGAAGTCGGCATAGTTTTAAGTTGTCTAAGCCTAAAATTTCAAGTCTGGTGGCATAAGGTATTCTGTTATGAGTAGAGGAGTGTAGAACTCTTCTTATGAAATATTTCTGGACTTTCTCAACTGTGTTAATATGACATACGTGATGTGGGTTCCAGACTGATGTGCTGTATTCGGAGTATTGGTCTAGCAAATGTTTTGTATGCTCTAGTTAGTAGTGTGATATTACCAGAGAAAAAGCTACGTAGGATTAGGTTAACAGCTCTTAATGCCTTTTTGGCTATGTAGTTACAGTGAGCACTAGCACTTAGATCATTAGAAATGAGTACTCCAAGGTCCTTGACAGAGTGGGGGGGTCATCTTTAAGGTCATGTCCATTCAGCTTGTATTTTATTTTCTGATTTTTGTTGTCAATATGTAAGACAGAGCATTTGTTTGTTGAGATTTGAAGTTGCCACTTGTTTGACCATTCTGATACATAATCAAGGTCTTTTTGAAGAGTACTAGTATTGTCGGTGGTGTTGAAAAGTTTTACATCATCAATGAAAAGAATGCAGTAGCTTTTAATATGATCACAAAGGTCATTTATTTAAAGTATAGAGTTGTCCTAGAACGCTGCCTTGGGGGACACCACTGTTGACAGATATGGGATTTGATAGGGCCCTATTTTGACCATTTGTTGACTGTTTGACAGGAATGCAGCTATCCAATTATGTAGGTGTCCGGAGATGCCATAAGATTTTAATTTTAGAAGTAGTTTATCGTGTACCACTGAACCAAAGCTTTACAAAAGTCTATATAAATAGTGTCTATTGCTTTGTCCTGATCAAGCTGTGTAGTCCATATGTTTTTGCAGTGTAGGAGTTGCAGATTACAGGATATTTTTTTTCTGAAACCAAATTGTTTGTTAAAAGAGTAGGTTGTTTGTCTCAAAGTGGAGGGTAATGGATTGCTTAATAATTGATTTCATGACTTTGCAGGTGATACAACATAAAGAGATTGGTCTGTAATTTTCAACTAGGCTGGAGTCTCCCTTTTTGAATGTAAAAGAAACCGTACCAGTGTTTGAAGACAATGTGGCATGTTAAAAATGGCAACAGGAGATTGCATTGGAAGCAGGAGTAAACATGTAGACATCAAATATTGTAATATTAGGGAGGCTGTAAAGGAGAACCTGATAATATTACAGCATTTTTCTACTGACCATAATATAGCTGATATATTAACAAAGCATGTAGAGAAACCTCAGGAATATGTTAAAGCATTTGGTTTATCAGCTGTTTAGCTTTAAATGGAAGGAGTGTTAAGGTAATGGTTTAATAGCTGACCAGCTGCTGTAAGGCTGCTGTAAATGCTGATGCAATGAGGATGAGTCAGCAGAGTTATTGCCACTTTAAGAAGCTGTCTATATAAGGGAGGCCATGAGAGGGATATCTCTCTCTCCTCATGTTCTCCATTGTAGTTCTCCATGTAGAGTTGAAGGTTGATTGCTTGCCTGGTATTTGCCTACTAGTGTATGTATGTATGTATACAGTAGTTTTGTATATAAACCACTGTTAAAAGAAAAAACCTCTGTGTCCTGTGTTTTGCTCCTGGGTTGTCTCACAATAGTAGTCATGCTGCAAACACTCTGACAGTTTCATTTCATTTAGATTTATGGGAGCAAGGTGTCTGCTGTTGCTCAAGTGTAAGGGGAGGTCACACTACATATTTGCTACTTTAGCCTATGGAAGCTGTTTTTTTCAGCTTTTTCCTATTTTTAAATATTGCCTACAAATTTCCTGTAATTTCTGGTTGTATTCTAATAAGGAGACCCAGTCATAATTATAATGGTCATTATATTATTGCCACAACCAATCTAATGATGGTCTAAGACTTTTGCACAGGATGATATATATGGAGAGAGAGGGAGGTTGTTATCCATATATTCTCTATCCATATATTCTGTACATACTCATTAATAAGCCCACCTGTAGAAACAGACCCTCACATTTTAAACCAAAATGCAATGAAAAATGTTGCACCCACAGATAAGCCAGTTACGAATATTAAAACATAGAAAAAAATTGAGGGTCAGCTTATCTGCAGGTGGCACAATTCTTATGGTATACTAGTTGAAAATTCATGGGTGGCTTTGTGCAAGAATATATTGTAATCTGTAATGCAAAAGATAATTCTTCCATTGAAGAAGAAAATAGAAAACTAATATTCTTCTTTTTGATTATTTTATAGCATCTAACCTAGAAAATTGAAGGCTTTTAAAAATTCTTTTAACCATTTCCATTCTTTTATGATTACATCTAAAGAATATAATGTCCCAGAAAATAATTTTCTCTTTATATGCTTTTTTTTGGACGTATGTGCCTCATTAATTTGAGCAAACTTACAAGGGACCTTCTGAAGAATCATAACATCACTAGTTCAGCTGTTATGCATTTTAATGAAACACAAGACTTAAGAGATTCCTTTTTTTAAAAAAAGTACATTAAATAGACTAACCATCGCACTTTGCTCAACAGGAATTAAACCTTGGTCTTCACTTAGATTGTTCATTGACTTTATTATCTTTCTACTTATTACATATTTTAGCATGTAAACTTTACTACAAAATGGATAAAAGTCACATGTGCCAAACCAGAAAATATACAAACAACATTCTTCATAGGGACAGTAGCCACTAACAGTTATACACAACTGCACATCACATAGATTCTTTTTTTCTGGAATAAAAACTATTTATCTACTTATTGTCCCTACAACTCAAGAACAATTAATAAGAAGTATAAACATAGAACCATTTGATTTCTTCAATACAAAGCACTACACAAATGTCATCGACATAGAAAGTTTGCTCGTAAATATTTTCCATTTAATATTTTAGAGCTAAAAATATATTTCAAAGGCATCTTTATTAATTAAATCCATCTAGGGCTGTTGGGGTTGATTGAACTCTCTTTCTCATTTCCACAGCCACCCTCTTCTATCCAAACTTGCAGCTTTACATTCTTGGAAGAAGCTGATGTGATGTACTGTAGCTGAGACCTAATATTGTACAACTGTCTATAAAAATATATAATTTTATTTCCCTTGCTGAAGGCCTGCACTGCTAAGCCTTTAATTTCTACATTAATTTCATGTACATAGAACTTCAACACACACACACACACAGAGTACACATGCCACATTCTTCTAGACACAACTATTATTCTAATCAGCAATGCAATGAAAGGCAATATGTCAAAGATACACATAATTTCCACTTATTAACATATGGCACAATTTAGCAGTATCTCTTATGTGCTTCCTCTGTGTTTTTTTAAATGCACCCAAATCATGATTTTAAATACAAGAATAAGTTCAAGAATACATTTTTGCTCAAAAAGGCAGGCAAACTTGGAGTACCAGTTCCAGTTGCACAGGTATCAATTGTCTTTGGATGGCATCATCCAGACCTAGAACTAGAATTTTGGAAAATAGTATATGCAGTTGGTCAAAATATCACATTGCCTCACTTCACTCCAAATGGAAGCAAGAGAGTAATATGTTTCTTTGCTGTTATATTTGCTTTTTATATTTTGCCAATTCCACCATAAACACTTCCATTCTTTTAGGTTTGATTTTAAGGACTAAATTTTACACTTAAAAATCTGAGAAAGCACAAATGCATTTGCATGTATAGCATCCCTAAAGGAGAAGTTCAGTATTCTAATTAAGTTGGAATTCTAATGCCGTTTCCCATGCAGGTGATCTATTAAGTACTCAACACTTAACACAACGTTTTACATTTGAATGAAATACTTCAATAAGGTTCTCGAATTGCAACTTTGTTCAATGAGCACTCCAAGTCATGTTACCTTGTGATTAATATTATGATTTAAGTTTGTACAGGATGATCTCTAACTATGATCCATTTGGACAGGAGAAATATTAGGCCACAGTTTACATCACAAACAGGCATGGCCCACAACATTTCAAGTTTAAAAGCAGGAGACTCTTGGAAAAAAATGGAATGAGAGGGGTCTACTAATTAGTTGATATTGCTGGCTCTAGTATTCTTTTCCCATTAGAAGTTACCAGTTCTTGTAAATACAGATTCTTGTGTAAATAGCTCACAGATCAGAATAACTGATCATTAATACAGTCCGTTTCTGTTTACTTTTTCCCAACTATCTTAGTATCGAATGTGAGAGTGCAAAGGTAATTTAATGTAGTAGCAAGCACCGATCAACCCCCTATCCCCTTAGCCTTAATCTAAAGGCCATGGTCTATTGCTGGGATTAGATCCACCAAATCAACAATGATCAGAAGCAGGGAAAAACATTAAATTTATTGTTACACATCTGGCAATTACTAAAGTTCAGTTGTAGATTCAGTCACTTTGAATATCCCTACCTTATTTTGTAAACATATCAAACTAGGTAGTTGTGCAGAATATGTAATGAAATGTTCATCACCCACTTTATCTACACTTTATGTAGATTAAAAACCTAATTACAAGGGCTATGTAGTCCTTTGGAATTGATCTCCAAAAGGTCCTGAATGCAATACTTTAAAACAGCCGCTTAGTCTTGGGAAACAAAATGGCTGATTTAATGCACTGCAGACATGTGCTACCTTTGTGCTCATGAATATTCCAAATAAAACATCCAATGTCTTCTCCATATGACTTAATTAAAGGATAGAGATAACCATGTCACTTTAGAATGACAATGCTAATTTTTCAAGGTAGATTGAGCCCTTTGTATGAACTCATGGTTACTTGACTGTTAATTCTCTTTAGACATTTCACATGCTGATAATGATCCCCAGTCACCATTCACATTATGATCCTCAATCATCATGCACATGTTCACATGAAGTAATGAAAAAAAATTAAAGGCCACCTGATTTAACAGCACTGTAAAACTAATCTGGTATTGTTTAAATTTGATGTAGCTTACAACAAAAAGAAAATCTAACCATAGTTATGCACAATAGTATTGATTAAACATACTTTTATTACAATCCTTCTTGCTATATATTATGAATCAAGAAACAAGTATGATCACAGTATTAGAGAATAATTAACACCACCCAGTCAAGATTACAAATCAGGGAACTCAACAAGGCAGTATCTTTAGCTAGAAATCTTGGTCCTCTAAATTCTTTGTAAAGTATTGCGTTGATCAGATTTGCTGCATTTTGAATACAATTTCATAAAGAAATATAAAAAGAAAGCAGTTTTAATATATGTATATGCTACTCAAAAGCATGTTATAATGCAAGGATTTGTATGTTTTCACATGCATATTTCTACTCATTTTCTACATTTTATTATGTTTAAGGTAGTGAGAAATTATTGAGTATGTTAAAGTTAATTTAAGCTTCATTTTACATGAATTTTGGTCCTGCTGCGGAGCTAGTAAAAGATTACAGTGTGCAAATGTATTAGAGGTTCCTCACTTAATTTAAAGAACAAATAAGTTCAGGAAGATAATTAATTGCTTAACTATTTTCCTGCTATTGATTTCTGTGCACAACATTGTCATCTTCTGAAGCTATTTTGTTTAAAATCTAAGCGTGCCAGAATCCAGTTACACATTTTTAAAAAATATAATTAGCTTCTTGTGAATCACAAACAATTCAAACCATAGTAATAAAAATTACTTTCACAGATATACTGAAATGTTCCTTGCCAAAAGTGGGATACATATGAGCAACAAATGGTCACCCCCATTTATTTTCGTTAAAACAACTACTAAAAATTAGTGGTAGTAGTTTTTCAGTTTAGTGATATATGTCAACATGGTTATACTTCTGCCAGTATTAAAATACACACTATTTAATTTCTTTAATTTCAACATGTTTCTTATCCAGCTAGGCCAGATCAGTTAGCTCAGATCAGCTTTGTGTCCGTATCCGTGTCCGTGTGTGTGTGTGTGTGCAGAGAGAGACAGAGAATGAATCTGGTTCCTTGCATTAAAGTATCTTAAGCTGCTGATGCTGAAAAACATAGTTGGGTTCACACTTTAGGATAATGGCTAAAGCCAAGCCAAGAAACCACTTTATTGTTTGTATAATTCAGCCAGTGAATTTGTTATGGTTTATGACAGGGACTGGTAACCTTTAGAAATGGTAGATACCGTTATACAATCTCACACAATAGTGAAGGTGCCAAGCAAATAAGTGCAGTTTCTAATGCCAAAATTATCTCATCCTACAATTATCTCATCCTGAATTCTCACAGAATGGTAAGATTCCATGTGAGAGCAGAGCATGCGATTCAAGGTTTTAACTTTAACATACAAAGTCCTACATGACATGGGTCCTTATTACTTAAGGGAGCGACTGCTGCCAACATCGAATACTAACCGCCCTGTACGAAGTCACAGACAGGGACTCCTTGGGGTCCCATCAGCCGGGCAATGCCGGCTGGCGGTCCCCCGACGACGTGCCTACTCTGTCGCGGTCCCTGAACTCTGGAACCAACTTCCCCTGGGGCTCCACTTGGCCCCTGACCTCCGCACCTTCGCCATGACCTGAAGACCTGGTTGTTTGACCAATCCGGCTGTGACCGTGGGTGGGGTGTTTTAGATTTTGGTGGTTTTTAAGTTTTGTATTAATTGGGACCATTAGTTTAATTCTTTTTTAAATATTTATTGTGTTTGTTTTTATTGTAAGCGGCCCCGAGTCTTCGGAGATGGGGCGGCATATAAGTCCCATTAATAATAATAAAATAATAATTTTTAAAAAAGCATTCTGCAGGATTTATTTAGAAATTTTGATGCTTATGTGTTACCCAAACCCACCTATGGCGATAGTAAACCTTTGCCTCTCTTCTGATCCATTTCACTGCTCTTTGGAGAAAAAATGGAGGGAGGAAGAGAGACAGGGAGGGAGAGAGACAGGGAGGGAGGGAGGGAAGAGACATGTATGAGGATAGTGCTGGTGGCTGATGGGTACACTTGAGGAACAGTCATCTCTAATAGTGTACATATTAAAACACAGTTGAAGATAAAAATGACATGGATGAACCTGTAATCAGGACAAGTACTCTGTGAAATGTTCTTTCCTTTAAATGAATATGCCAATATATAAAGTATTTGTTAGTAGCTTTGTATACTTCTGATTCCAAACATATTTGGAACCGGTTGTCTAAAAGAAAAAAACAGTCATAGGAAAACTGAATCACTGTTCTATGCAATATGTAGATTTACTGTATATATAGCCAGATAGTGTAAAGTAATTAAAAATCTCAGCAACTACCAATGATCTGTGATAACATACTGAACTTTTGTATTTCCTTTTCTTTAGTTACTTCATGTTGAGTCTCAAAACATAAGAATCAATGTCTATAGCAGGAGCAACAGTGTAGGTTATCCCTCAAAATTAGGGGAATGATTAAAATTAGCCAGCACAGAATTCAAAACACAGGTAAATAATATTTAGTATTAAAATACAGCATTTTAAAGTAAGATTTAAAATTTATTATAAAAGAAGATGTAGGTTGATTTTGAAGGGATCTTTTCTTTCCTCCAAAAGGAATATTTTGCTGCTCTCCAGACTAGCTGGATGCCTGGCTAAGGTTACAGTTGTACTGGCTTGGTGATTATTCTACAAGAGAAGGCATTTGAGAAGGTTTGACATAATTAAAATTCTGTATTGAATAAACATTCACTTTTTCTTTAAAAATAAAATGATTCTCAGAGCCTACTCTGTCGCGGCCCCTGACCTCTGGAACCAGCTCCCCCTGGGGCTCCACCTGGCCCCTGACCTCCACACCTTCCACCATGATTTGAAGACCTGGTTGTTTGACCAATCCGGGCTGTGACCTTTTCTGTCCTGGGGGGGTGGTGGTTTTATATTTTTAATGTATTTTAAATTTGTTTGGGCTTGTAACTGGGTTTAATCTCTTTTTAATTATTTATTGCTGTTGTTTCTTAGTTGTGAGCCTTGAGTCTTCGGAGATGGGGCAGCATACAGGTCCCAATAATAAATAAATAAATAAATAAATTTATCTAAAAAAAAACCACCAAATTCCAAATGCTCAATTTGAGTTGATACATACTAGTTAACTTATGACAAGGGAAAAGGCATTATCAGCTCAACTGGTAGCATATTTTTGATTATTGCAGCTTTAAGTACCTATTTTTCTATGAAAGATGATGTGCCTCAATATAGTTGCTCCAGATTTAGGAATATCATGGCACTAATTCACCTAGTAGGAGCGCAGGGCAAGAATTATGATTGTTTATCTTCAAATTTCCCCAAATTATGAGTAGTGATGTAAGTAGAATGCAACTTTAATCCTTGATATTTTCTGTACTCTTTTAAATGTCCAGATAGGCTTAACAGATGTAAAGTCTCTGTGCTCAGATATATTTTTTCCCCTCAAAACTATATTCCCCCAGTCCAAATACTGTGTTGGATCTAGGTAGGGCAGTGAACAGTGATATTGAATTTTTAAAAGTTAGAATGGCAATTGTTGACGTAACTGCTTTGTTTGGTTCTGTTGGCAGGAATCTCGTGCTGTAGTAGATTGTCACATTTCCTACACTTTAACTTCTTAAAGGTTATTTCATGGAAATGGTAACAATAGATAAATGACTACAAATTTCAGTCAGTTATAGAATTTTTCCATATTTCAACAAGAGAAATACTTTTTCAGATACAGAGTTTGCCTTTTGATTTTATCTTAAAGGGGATGTATTTCTCTCAGATCTGTTAAATATGTTTTAACAAGAAACATATGTTTGTATTTTGCCTCCAACAATTAAAAGAGTAGGTGAAAGAAGTTCTTATTCAAAGTAAACATTCTGAAAAAGAGACAAAGGAAAACCCCCAAAAAGAAATAAGAGTTCCATTGGTCTAAACTATTAAATAAAACTTTTAAAGGTGTTGTTTCTAAAGCAAACCAGGTGTCCAGTCAAGATGTATCTGGATGATACAGAGATGTGGGAGGCAGTGCCGGAATCTACTGTGCTTTGACCTGAAAACCTGAAATCAGAATTCTACCAAAACGAGGTTGATTCATCTAATGGAATGCTTGAAGCTGTGATCAGATAGCTGGATGAAGAAATGCTATCTTTTCCAAAAGGACTTATATTGGCATTTTCATACAAAATATGGCTTCCAAAACACTGCAGGGTTCAGGAAGTGGTTCAGAATGCTTCACATACAGATGCTGTCAGCTGGTGCTCCATTCAAAATCCAAGAAAGAAATACTTAAGACTCCGTGAATTAGAGAAAAGATACCTTTTACTGGAATTCAAGTGGTAGCAACGGAAGAATTCTGAATCTGAGAGGAAGAGCGCGCAAATCACATATACAAGGTGATGGCAATGTTCCCACCCACAATAGTTCAATGTATCCACCCAATTAAAAGTTGCGTATAGCATCATGTGGGCATCTCCCAGTAGTGATGAGGCCTCTGTCCGTTGACCTTGACATATTTTGATAAAGAGCTGCGGCTGCACATAGCATAAGATAGAAACCTAAGCAAGAATCTCTCCCCACCCAACTTATACAATTCTGTTTTGTAAAACCTCCAGCTCGCTTCCCATAACCATGTCCCCCCTTCCTCCCCCTGTTACTTATGACAGCCGAAAGATGCAAAGCAAAGGAAGGAACTCTTGAAGGCTGACAGATGCTATGATTACATACTGAAAGGCTGGGACAGGGCATGTAGGCAATATTTGGGCAATGTAGTTTATGAAAGCAATCAATGATGTGCTAGTGTTTTTACATTTTAATTCTTTCCACAGGTAAGATGTAGCTAGTATGTCCCTTCCTGCTGTCATGCTTATCAAAGATATTAATGCCTACACATTACTGAAAGGCTATTCAAGGTCTTATATTGCCCTAGCCCTAAAACAGGCCACAAGTGAGAAACTTGTTTGATGCTGAAGACCACTTTGAAGAAAGAAAGAAAGAAAGAAAGAAAGAAAGAAAGAAAGAAAGAAAGAAAGAAAGAAAGAAAGAAAGAAAGACAAACCCTTCAGGTGTATGATAAAGGATCATTTAAATATTTTTAATAAATGAAAGTTAACAAGTCTGAATAAGATTCTAAGAATGGAATTCACAGGTTGCTTCAAGAGTTTCACATGTTAACGACAGCACTTTTGCAAGAATCTGAGTTTCAAAGATGTCCCAAGAAAATGACATTTAATAGAAATAATGAAAATACCCTGGTTACCTGTACAGAAGATGTGGATTGTGGATTGATATGATACCCTGTTTTTTTTCCTGTTCCATATAACTTATGGAAAAATCAACAATGGGGCAAAGAAATGAGAGTTAAAATTTAAAATTAACTGTGAATGATCTTAAGACTAATAGATAAAGAGAATCAAAGCTAATTTAGTGATTTCAAAGAGATTGAGCAGTGTAGGGCTTCAGGGTTTACTGACTGAGGTTTAGACAACAGGTTCCTGATGCTTAGTTGACAACTGTGGTTGGTATCTTTAGAGGCAAAGATGGTCACAATCACAATTTTTTTTAAATTACATTTATATGCTGCCCTTCTCCGGAGACTCAGGGCGGCTTACATTTTTTGGGATACAACCCAGTGTGCTCAGCAACAGCCTTCCTTCCATTGTATATGCCTGCTTATTACTAAGCGGCATTTTTATAAAGTCAGCTTATTGCCCCAACAATCTTGGGTCCTCAATTTACCTACCCTGAGAGGATGGAAGGCTGAGTCAACCTTGAGCCTGGTGGGATTCGAGCCTACAGCAGTTGTAGGCAGCTGGATCTTAAGTGCAGGCAATTAACAGCCTGAGCCACCAAGGCACCAATTGCCAGTGAAACATCAGAAAATCTGTTGTCTAGGCCACCATCCCTAAACCCTGAAGCCCAACACAGCACAACAGATACCGGCCACGAAAGCCTACACCAGTATATTAAAAGAGACTGCAAGGAAAGAGGTCCTGTACTGACTTCCAGAGTATTTAGGCATGTTTATATTTCACTGCAATACACAACTTAATTATTTTAGAGTAAAATACTAATAACTGTAAATTCTTGAGATTGGTCTGTACTGGTTAATCAATATTAATGGACATTAAACTCCCAGAAAAATCTATGTTCATTTCAAGAAAGCGTGCTATGTTTTTGAAAGGGGTAGAAACGTGTTAAAACTCTGCCTCTGATGTAACTGATTTATTAGATGGTGCTTTAATTTAATTCTCCATTCATAGAACAGGAATACCCCCACTCGCAGCAATAAACAGTGAATTGGTCTTAATATGTAACACATAGCCTTTCATGTCACTCCTAATTGTCAGAAGGTAAACTGGGAGGAAAAAGCTGATAAAATTGAATCAAGCCTATTCTGTCAGAGGTAGAATCACCATTATATTCTACACATCATCATTTCTTTCTAAACAAAAATATGACATGGGATATTTTTAATAGTTCGATATTAAAGGATTAGCACCTCTGAACAGTGGAATCTTGGATTTCTTCACAGATGGGAATGGTTCAGACATGTTATACCTCCAAGGCCTGTGTACAGTACCTAAAAACCCACCCACCCACCCAATGAAAGGGGTTTCATTGCCTGAACCTCTCTTGTGCTCCAGAACAGTTGAGGTACTGAATATTGTAACAGGCTACCAAATCTCTTCGTTTAAGGGAAATGGTAAAACTACTTAATTGGCACATGACACTTTATATGACATAGTTTATATACTCCAGTCAATCGGTTCACTAAAAATGCAGTCTTGAAATCTTTGGCAAGGCAGGAAACCTTGTGTGCTTATACCCAGGTTTTATAATGAAATTAAATTAATTTGACAGCCATTTTCATACCTGGGAGGAAGCTGTAATACACACCTAACTTTTTTTTCTCTTCTTAATTCAAGCAAGGCCAGCACATGTGCTTGGTAGTGGATCTCATCTATGCTGGGCACTATTTCATGGAAGTCAGGTTTCTGTCACAGATCTAAGGCAAACATCACAATTTACAGGAAAGAAAATGAGGACATCAATACATTGTGCGTTGTTAGGAGGTACACAACCTTTATAACACAGTAGCAGTTATTATCATCTCTGGATTTTCTATGTCCTTTTTGCTTTGCACCATCCTCAGTTCCAGCTGGGCTGAATTAGGTTTGTTTCCTTCTCCAGCTTGGGCTTAAAAGAAAACAAACAAAAAAACACAATACCATGGAAATTTAATATTAACATAAAACAGTGTATAAGAAAATCTCAGTTCTCCTAAACCTACAACTCCCCATCATCAATAAACTTTACTGTCCTTCTACTACAGTTTTAAGATCAGTGCATGAAGATTTATTATATGGAACATTAATAAGAATTGTGAAATCTGTGAGTCTCAGGTATGCAGGGTTTTTTTGTGATGACCCCAAATATTTGAATGCCTATCTGTGGAAATAAATCTAGTCTGCTCTCACTGACTGTTGGAGGATATTAATAATTTATTTACAGGTAGATGTATGATCATAATGGAGCCTGTTCATTACAGTCATAAATCATGATGGTCATAAAATGAGTCACCCACATAATCAACCCGATTTGTATTTGTGTTTTCATGAAGTCGTATATACATGTGTGTGTGTGTGTGTCTCAAGAGTTATTGCTATCTTCTTCTTTTTGTTCTGTTATTTTAATTTCATATGTTGAAAACTGCATTTTATGGTTTACTTATTTGTACTTTGAAGTTGTATTTACAATGAAAAGCAGACTAGAAAACATTGGCAATTTTCTCTCTACTTATTCAGCACCATGCCAATCCATCTTGTAGCCCATATTCATAATCAGAACTATTTTCTGTAAATGGGGTAACTTTCCCCATTCCAGCATCACACTGGCTGGAAATTAGAAGAGTTGTCATTTTAATGCACCTGGTCTGTTCCACTTTTGAAACTATTTATGCCAGTGGCTCTTGCAATACCTTCTATATGCAAGATGAAAGGAAGGTAAGAGAATAGACCATCATAATTTTTCTTCCTATTTCTAACTGGATCCAACTAATTTTAAAGCTCAAACATACAGATTTGTTGAAAGTTAAATTACTTTCTCACAGAGGTATAAAATTTTTGAAAATATCTGTAGCATATTAACAATTGCTTAATTTAATCAGAACTGCAAAGACTCTTGCATATAAACCTGATTATTTTGGCTGGGTTGTTACATAATACTGTTGTTGTCACTATTACTGAAGAAGTAATGGTAGCCTGTTTTACACATAATATAAACCAATATATGAGTGGATTCTCAGCTTATATAATGCTCCCCACCACACCAAATCACATTATGACTTAGTGGGAGTCATAATGGGACTCAGCAACCTACTGGATTTACATAACAGATTGGGCTAAATATAATAATTAGCTCCTTGTGAGTTTTGTCTGTATAATGCATAGCTTCATGTGTTGTTCAAACCCGTAATTCATTAAACCATAAGGTAAACCATGAGTTACTATGTTATATGAATAGATCAACAATAGAATCAACACAGAAGTCTGATTGCCTCATTAATCTCCTTTATTATCTGTCTACTTGATCCTTTCAACTAGAGGTACAGGAAACTGAATGGGGGACTTGAGCAAATCACATGCTCAGTCACTCAGCAATGACACTTTTTAGAAAACCTTCTAATAATAAATGAATATACTGTATACAGAACCATATGCTAAATAAATAAATAACTGTATACAGAATCATTATGAAATTGACCTACCCTTTGCACTCCTGATGGTCCTTTGCAAAACATGTTGCATTGCTGATACTGTCTTTTCACAGGCCATCTGCAATTGTAAAAAGGAAAAAAAAGGTTTTACAGTATTACCACTTCATTGACTCTGGCCACATTGAATATTGATTGACAGTTTAAATAATTATTTAAATTGGATAAGAAATACAAATAAAAGTGTTTTACTTTTTAAACTATTTCCCCATTATAGAAATGCTGTCCTAACTGACACACCATACTAATCCTGACAGAAGTTGGTTTGTTATGTTTTTTTTTCCTTTGGTGGGTGAAACTATATACTGTGTTTTAACATCAGTCCAAAGTCTGTCCATGATCACTCTTATTATGTTAAAACAGAAGCTTAGCATCATTTCCAAATAAGAGTCTCACTTTCTTTTAGAATTATTTTATGGCCACCCAGACTTTTACTAACCTAATACATAGACTTATTTTGTGTAATCTCTTGATCCTGTTGAGAACAGACAAATGTTTTTTTTCCTGTAACTGATAGAGAGAAGAAATTTAAAAAAAAAAACCCAATCCATACCTTAAGATTGTCTGGGTGTTTGTGAGTCCAAGCCAAGAGCATAGCAGCAAATAGGTCTCCTGTTCCAACGAAGACGGCATCTACTTTGGGAGATTCCATTCGGATCCTTTGTGTCACTATAGTGCCATCTGCTGTAGCTAATAAGGCATTATTACCTGTTAGTTATATTTTTCTCAGCTATGTAATCATATTTATTTATTTATTTATTTATTAAATTTATATCCCGCCTCACTTCCCCCAACGGGGCACTCGAGGTGGCGTAAAAAAAGATAAAAACAATTTCTATACAATGTAAAAACAAAAACTCATTCATATCAATCCAAAACATACACGGGGGGAAGAGCAAGGTCTCAATGCCATGCCCTCCGACAAAGCCAGGTCTTAACGGCTTTGCGGAAGGCAAGTAGATTGGGGATGGTTCTAATCTCCGTGGGGAGCATATTTCAGAGGGACGGCACCGCTACAGAGAAGGCCCTAGCCCGTGGCCCATTGCCTGGCCGACGGTATCCGGAGCAAGCCCTCCCTGTGAGATCTAACCAGGCGCTGGGAGGCATAAGGTAGCAGTAGGCAGTCTAGTAGGTATCCCGCTCCTAAGCCATGAAGGGCTTTAAACAGTACATCTCAGCATAGCTTTGTCATAGATTATAGTGTGATGCACTGATAGTGAACAAGATGCACTGATATGAACAATATTGGGTGCATGTTGCAATTCTGTGGGAGCACGCGAAAAAATGAAGTATTGGACTTTGACACCGAGATGAAGTGGGCTAATGGGCTTAGCAGAATTAAGAATTCCCCTCCCCCAATCTTTAGACACGTATGTCTTTTCTGAAGTCTCCTCTTTCAATGAAAACTTGGCATCTTTAGAAATGAAATTAGTTACTTTCGGTTGACTCAATTACACTTTCTGAACTGCGATAACATGCTCCAATGAGTCAACACATCTGAAAAGCTGTTTCATTCATAGTGCTTTAACATACAGCTACTTATGATATGGAACTCTGTGTAATTGGCATTTCAGATCCTGTGAGGCTTCTGCATGATGTGGGTGATATATCTAACCGTAAATGGCTTGGGTCCAGGGTACTTGCGGGAACACCTCCTGCCAGCATCACATTCCGATCGCCCTGTCCGCTCCCATAGGAGGGGCCTCCTTGGGATACCGTCGGGTAGGCATTGTCGGCTGGCGGTCCCCAGGGCTAGGGCCTTCTCCGTGGGAGTGCTTGCCCTTTGGAATCAGCTCCCCGTGGATCTCCGTTTGGCCCCTGATCTCTGCTCCTTCCGCCGGGACCTGAAGACCTGGCTGTTTCAACAGGCCGGCCTGGAATGACCCGGGAGGGGGGATTTTAAGGGTTATTTTTAAGGGTTATTTTAATTAGTATTTGACTTGTTGTATTTAATCTA
Source organism: Naja naja (assembly GCA_009733165.1). Taxonomy (NCBI): domain Eukaryota; kingdom Metazoa; phylum Chordata; class Lepidosauria; order Squamata; family Elapidae; genus Naja; species Naja naja. Next base: position 3,723,161 of record CM019152.1, read on the forward strand.
TTTTTATTGTAAATTTGCTCTGTTTTAATGTTCGCCGCCCTGAGTCCTTAGGGAGAAGGGTGGCATACAAGTCGAATAAATTAATTAATAAGTCCATTTATAAAGTGATTCAGCACCTGAAGAGTTTGACTTCCTTTAGTAAATACTAAAGGTACAATATAACCAATTATTTTAAAAGGAGTAAGAGCTAGATAATGGAATGGTGAATACCATCCATTTTAAACAAGTCAGCATTAAAAGAATGCAAATTGTAATGGGAACAAGTACACCTAGCCATTCTTAAAATACAGCTTATCAGAACAGAACATGTTATTTTTTTAATTGCCTAATATATCTCTTGAATATAATTGGCATCCCCACTATTACTGAAGATGACAAAGTTACAATCATCTCATGAACTGTAGTCTTCCTTCATATTGTAAATAAAATTATTTTACAGAGCATTATTACAACAACAAAGCAATGTTCTATTAAACAGAAAATCACTGACTAACATTAAGTGATATCTGCTCAGAAACAAACTCTATTTAATTCAAAAATTCATACTCTCAAGTGAGATAGGATTGCAGCTTAAATATTGGTTGGAACAAAGTTTGTATATTTCTGCAATTTGTGCTTTATATATTTGAATATATATAAAACAAAGCATTACTCTTACTTTGTATTAACAGAAATGGGAAAAATTGGAGAAGTGTCATGCTACCTGTAAATGCTGTAACAATAGAACAGACTATTGATTAAAAATAAAACATACTTCTCCTTTGGCTTCCTAACGCAATCAGATAGTCATTTCCTGAAGGTGCCTGAAGGTCTGAGCTGGTGATTACAACTGTTTCTGGTCCCATATTGTGGAGCATATCCATTACCTTTCCAAATAGATGAGGAAAAATATATTAGTACTAATATGTGTGTTTGTGAGACGGTGACTATGCTTCTTGGGACATAACTGTCTAAACTGCATGCCTTTTCATATAAAATATAACACAAAGAAAAAAATTTCACAGCTTCAATTATTTAAAACTGTCCTTATGAGAGATCAAATCGCTCTGGCAATAAATCGCCTCAGTGCATTCAAGCTTGTATACATTGTTTAGATCTGATTTATTCAGTTAGTAGATGTATGGCACTAACAGAAAGAAAAATATTTTTGCAAGGAAACAGAAAAAAAATGACAATATCTGAACAAAAGAGCACATGGTGGCAAAATGCAGTGTCATTTGCCTTCTGAGGACCAACACTTCAGCTATGCTGATGTGAGACTATTTTATAGAATGACTTTAGGAAAGCAGCTGCAACTGAATTAGTTAAAACTGGTTCTGGTTCTAATAATAGGAACTTGGAAATAGAGGCAGAGATGGTACAATTATGTCCTCCATGCCAACTAGCCCGCAAAGCAATTGGGGCTCACTTTATAGAATATGTTGAATTATCTTTTCCAACTAATACCTTGTCACAAAATGAGCGTTCATCTCCTAAAAGCCAATTAATATGGAACATTAAAAGACTGAGATGACATTACAACAACCCTGTTTTATACTTGGCTGAAGCTTAGATTTTCCTAAGTCCTATAATATTGTATGGGAATAAACCAATATGTTGAGGAAAATTGTTCAAAAGGGATTTTAACAGGTGACCAAACTAAAGCTTAAAACTTGTTAATTTGCAGGCTACTAAAGTTGGGCCTTTCACTGCAGCTAAAAGAGTTAATTTGACATTTAATAGTATTGTCTTAGAATGAAAATTTCACTTTGACAGAATATAATCAGTAAAATTAACATCAAAATATTTTACTGCAAGAATCATATACACTGCTTTTAATCCAGCCTACAGATATTGAAGCAATAATAACAGGATGGGACATCCAATGGCCACTGATATCAATGGCACTTCTACAGACATAATTAGCAGGATTGTGTCATGAAAACAGTACCAATTTGTGCACTCGACAATGTATAATACAACTGGTTTTATTTTGATTTAGGACAGCCTTCTGCAACCTTGATCTCCATCAAACTACACAGATTTCACACCCCAACATTCTAAAAAGTGGTTGATGCATTCTGGAAGATGAAGTCCATGTATCTTAGAGAAAGGCTGGTGATACCAAATCTAAGAAATAGCCACTCCCAGTACACTGATTTCCCAAAAGAGCATAGTTCCTTAAATACCCTTCCTTAATAGCAATAGGAGATAAACAGCAGTAATACCAGGAAATGCAAAGTTCTTTATGTATAATCTCATCAAGGCATTCTCAAGAATTTGCTTGAGAACAAAATATTCCACTTGTCTTACATGTGGATTGTTAGGAATTTGAAGGATAAAATAATATCAGGAAGTAGGAATCTTACTAGTTGCTAAAGGTTGAAATCAATAGACACCCCAGACAAAAAATATAGATGTATTAACAGATTTGCTTAATGAAATGTTTTAGGATAAGTAAGCGCTATAGTGGAATCTGTTTATCACAGGAGCTCAGACATCAAAAATGACTACAAAATTGGCATAAACACCAGGGGCAGCATATCAAATCTGATCTACTCCAATTTATTTATTGCTGACAAATAGCACAGTCACTTCTAATTTATAATTTTCTGCATAATGGACAGTGGGAAAAATTTTAGTAGAAAAGAGATGTAGCTCTACATTCCTGTTCAAGCACTGAAGGAGAAACCTGCCTTCCAACACACTTACCTCTATTGCTTCTTTTTCAGAACGTATCTTCCTGCCAGTAAGTAACCTAAAGTAAGGAAATAAAAATTTAAAACCTTGTCTTTCCCATTAGAAGTAAAATTTCCATGTTTTTCATGGAACATTTTGGTGAGAAACATCAATTAAATCTCTTTTAATGATAAATGAGATAAAATTTGTAAAAAAAACCACTTTGCACCTATCTATTTAACCACCCTCTTGTCCCATTCTATTCAATACAGTAGATATATTATTGAAGCCAAAGTACGGTATTCTGTCGCTACCACATAGCTTAATGGAAGCTCAAGATGCATTTTTAAAGGAAACTATCATTAATTCCACAAGCTTACCACAATTCCACAAAGTATGATCCTAGTTCCTTCTCCTTTAGCCTTTGCACCAGTGTTCAGAATCGTTTTACGGCTGTCCACTCAAAAGAATTTTGCTGGTACCTTAGCTTCAAAAGCACTTGAGCAGAATTTACAATGGAGATTGAACCACTTCACTGAGTTGATTATTTCAGGAATTCAGAGCAGGTTTAACTTTATTCTGTTGATTTCTGCTGAAATGTCTCTCAAAAGCAGGTCTAATTTACTCCTGCCCCCAAATGTTATTGATTAAAGTATTAAAACATTGGACACGGCGTAATCGTCCTGACATTTCTTTTTGTCATACATGTTATCAGATATAATACATATTTTACATACATTTGTGCATTTATACACTTGTACAATTCATTTTTATCCGTAATTACCCATTCTACAGATCCTACTTTTTATTCTGGGTCCTTCCTTTCTTTTCCCACCATTGATAAAATTTGTTCCATATTTTGTAGTATTCTGTCTCTTCCTTCTTTTTTAATTCTAGAGTCAATCTATCCATTTCAGCACATATCAATAACTTTTTTATCATCTCACCTTCGTTGGGAATTTATCTTTCCATTTTTGGGCAAAAGTCATTCTTGCTGTGATAATATGTACTGTTAGGTAAATCTCTTCTTTGCTATATCTTTCTGTCATAATGCCAAGTAAAAATAATTCCAATGTATACTCTATTTTCTGTCCCATCATCTCTTCTAACCACATCTGGAACTTATGCCAAAACTCCTGAGTTTTCTTACAGGATCACCATGTATGGTAATATGTTCCATGTTCTTGGGCACATTTCCAACAAATTGGTGACAGATTTTTGTACATTTTAGCCAATCTTGCAGGAGGGAGGTGCCACCTATAAAACATCTTATATAAGTTTTCCTTATACAATGTGGCCAATGTTACCTTTTATTTTGCTCCCATAATGTTTGCCAATTATCCAAATCTATATAATGTCCAAAAATTTTGGGCCATACCATCATCGTTTCCTTCCCTGTTCTTCTTCCATTTTATAGTCCAATAGGAATTTATAAATTTTCCTCATCAATTTGTCATCTATCCCCAATAAAACTGCATCTAGTGTTGTGGCTTGTCTACTAATCCCCCATTCTTTCATGTCTTTCCCATATCTTGTTTGAATTTGTAAGTAGGCCCACCATTCCAAATCTACCCCTTGTTCTTTTAGCTCTTGTCTGGACTTCAATTCCCTTTTTTCATTTATTATTTCCTTATATGTGATAATTTTTTCTTAATTCAAAAGGTTTGGATGTATTAATGCCTCTAAAATGGATAATCAAGCTGGAATTTCCATATAAATTTGCTGTTTAATTTTACTCCATACCATGAACAATGCTTGTCTAATCTGGTGTCTTTGAAAATATTGCTGTGCACTGTGCCTGCCATACCATAAAAATGCGTGCCAACCTAGTTGTAAGTCATGGCCTTCTAGTGATAATAATCTTCAATTTTTTAAGGTTATCCAATCTTTTACGCAGGTCAGCACTGCTGCTTGATAATATATTTCCCAATTTGGTAAGCCAAAACCACCTCTTTCTTTAGCCTCTTGTAAAAGTTTTAATTTAATCCTAGGCTTTTTCCCTTGCCATATGAAATTTAATGTCATTTTATTCATATTTCCCCCCAAAAAAATTTGTCTAGTTTTATGGGTATATTTTGGAACCGAAAGAACAGTTTTGGCAATACATTCATCTTTATTACAGCTATTCTACCCATTAGTGAAAGCCTCAGATTTCTCCATCTTACCAAATCTTTTATTTGCTTCACTAATTTAACATAGTTATCCTCTTTGATGGTTGTACATCTTGTCAAGATGTTAATCCATATCTGGACATCTATTCCCTTGGCAAGATTTTCTTTCTGTTTGTTCATCATGTTCTTGACTATCATTTTAGTTTTTTCTTTCTTTCTTTTTAATCCTGCAGCTTCCCATAATCTTCTAGCATCTCCATGAGTTTCGGCCCCAATTGTTGTGGTTCTTCCAAGATGAAAACTGTCATCTGCAAACGCTTGTAATTTAAATGTTTCTCTCTTAATTTCTAGACTTTTTATTGGCGCTTCTTTCCTGATTGTCCTTGTTAACACTTCCAGGGTTAGTATGAATACTAGCGGGGATAATGGGCATCCTTGTCTCGTTCCTTTCTATATTTTAAATGTTTTTGTCATCTTTCCGTTTATTATTATTTTAGCTTCTTGATTGGAATATATGGCAGAAATAGAATTTCTCTCCAAAGTCCATATATTTAAGTTGCTGTAACGAGAATTCCCATTTAACATTGTTGAATGCTTTTGGGCATCTAAGACAAGTAGTACTACTTGTCTTCTGCTATGTATTTCATAGAATTCTAAGGTGTCTAATATTATTCTTATATTATTTTTAATTTGCCTTTTTGACAAAAAACCATTTTGATCCTCATGTATGGAATCATTTAAGAATTTTTTTAGTCGTTTGGCTATTATCGATGTGAACATCTTATAGTCTGAATTTAAAAGGGATATTGGTCTATATACCTTCCAAAATAAGACACTGTCTTATTTTTTTGGCCCCAAAAACACACTAGGTCTTATTTTCGGGGTAGGTCTTATATATTTATGGTGCCAAATAGTGGGTGTGAGTGTGTAGGGGGTGTTTCACGGGTTGCTCCTGAAAAGTCTTCCTGGAACTGGAAGGTCTTATTTTCGGGGTAGGTCTTATATTAGGGCAGGTTTAGAAAATAGTGCTAGGTCTTACTTTCGGGGTAGGTCTTATTTTCGGGAAAACACGGTAGTTTTTAATTAATGCCTGGTCTGTATTTTCTTTAGGCATCAATGTGATATTTGCTTCCATCCATGATCGTATCTTTGCCTCGTCTAGAACCACATTAAATACTTCAAGTGAAGTTTGTCCTAATATTTCTTGTTGGCCTTTATATAGTTCTGATGGGAGTCCATCTGGTCCCCGTGTTTTATAGTTTTTTTGTTTATTTATTGCCGAAATTACTTCTGACATCCTAACTTCTTCATTCAACATATTTTTTATTTCCTCTGTCATTTTTGGTAACTCCGCTTTCTTTAGGCATTGTATCACTTTTTCCTCTGGGTTATGGTTGTTTTCATTATATAATTTCTCATAGAACTCCTGAATTATCTTATTGTTTTCCTCGTCCGGGTAGCATATCTTCCCTAGTTCATTCTGTAGTTTGCCAATCCATCTTTTTTCTTTCTGCTTCTTCAACTTATATGCTAGCCATCTCCTTGGTTAATTTGCATTCTCGAAAAAGTTTTGTTTTGTTCTTTTTAATTGTGCTAGATCTTCTTTCTCTGGGATATTTAGTTTATGTTTAATTAAATCCATTAGTTGTTTTAAATTTTTCTTTTTAGGTTCTTTCTGGAGGTTCATTTCCAATCTTTTATATTCATCTTCTAGGGTTTTCTGTCTTTTTTTCCCTTTTTTTTGCCATATATGATTATAGCCACCCCTCTCATGTATGATTTCGCTGTGTCCCAAAGATTTTGCAGGGATGTATTTTCTTTTTTATTTTCCTTGAAGAAGAGGCCGAGTTCTTTCTCCATCCTTAACTTAAAATCTTTCTCCTTTAAGATCGCTCTTTGGAGTGTCCATCTAGGAGTTTTGCTTTGTCCTTTCCAGCTAAATTTAACAGAGTTGTGGTTGGCCCAGGGATTCGTCTCAATTTCTACTTCTTTTACTTCTGTGTTGAATTCCCTCGACATCCACACCATATCAATTCTGGATCACGAGCAGTGTCTATATGAATAGTAAATGTATTGGTTTTCCTTCTGATTTCTTTCTTTCCAGATGTCTTGGATATTTAGTTCTTCTGCCATTTTAAAGAAGGTTTTTTGGTAATGTTCTTCTTGTTCCTTTCCTTATGTTATTACTTTTGTTGTCTAATTTTTTATCTGTGATTGCATTAAAGTCCCCTAATAAACAAATCTCATCATACTTTGTATTGTGAATTATAGCTAATTATAGTGTTCTATAAAACTGCTCTTGTCCTCCATTCAGGGCATAAATTTCTACTATTGCTACTTTTTTGTGATTTATTCCTAGTTCTACAATCAGAATCCTCCCTTCTTTATCCTTATAGATTTGTTTAGCCACAATCTTTTCTTTAACATATAACACCACCCCTCTATTTTTTTGTTGGGCCAATGAGATGAGGTCTAATTTATTTCTGAATAAATTTTTGATTAATGAAATGTTTTGAAACATGTTGGCCCCAAAACAAAGCCATTGATGTAGACATTCCAATATTCATATCTATATGAAAAAGAAGATCCTCCCAATCTTCTTAGTTAACACTCCTATTAAGGATAAAACTACACATTGCATTATTTACACACTGTGCAACTGGCAACAGTCGTTTTCAAAAATGCATTTTTTTGAAGAACATAAATACATAATAGCTTTATTTTTTATCTTAGCTTGAATGCAAGTAAGAAGATTAACAGTTTTACTGCATAAAAGTTTTTGAATTTCCTTCCCCAGTTTAAAAAAAAACTATCCAGAAAAGAAGAGAAAAATGTACTCGTGTCCTTTAAAGAGACACTAATTTACTATTTTTAAATCAACAACCGAGTTTATACATTTTTAAAAGTTTGGTTTTTCTGCTATTCATTGCTGAACAATGAAAAAAAAAACCATTCTCTTTGGAAAATTTGTAACAGCACTCACTCAGCTTCAAACTGATTTGGTGTTATTATATCTGCTACAGGTACCACGATATCCTTATACACTGGAAGGAGGTCTTCTGGAACATACTGAAAAACAAAGGAAGTTATAATAATTTTAGAAGGTTAGGCAGTTCATTCTAGGAAAGAAAAAAGGATTAAATACAAACACATGCAGGGACAGTTCCTCTCAATTAACTGGTAGCTGAGACTCATAAGCAAAGTACATTTAGAAAATTTCCATGTGAAGGAATGTCAAAACAAATGTTGACAATCCCTAACAATAGGCTGTAAAAGCTCCAAACAATACAGTCTCCTAATCTTCAGGTATCTATGGTTCAGCTCTTTCAGATCATATTTGCAAAAATGTATGAATTGTATAGATATGAGTGCATAGTAGCAATACTCTAGATATTTGCACAGCCACACGTTAAAATGCAAAATTGTAAAAAGGTCAGAGTGGCATAGGGAAAATAACTCAAATTATTCAAGCCACTTCCAATAAATAGATTTTTAAGGAAGCACTCATTATGCAGTCATGCTTCAAGCAGTCTCATTTTTCTGTCCATTCATGAAAACTCAGGATTAGCTTTCTGTTCAAAAGCAGTTTAGTCTTTGGCATAATACATTTGTTTATAAAGATGGACCAAGTTCATAATGGATTACCAACCATATGGCCTTCCCCGCTCCATTTGTCACCCATCACAGGATCACACACTACAAAAGAAAGTCAAAACTTAATCATAAGAAGGGAACATGTAGTAGCACGTAAGGATGCTTTACATTTATTTATTTATTTATTTATTTATTTATTTATTTATTTATTTATTCGACTTATATGTCCCCTCTCCGAAGGACTCTGCTCACAACTAAAATAAAATACAACAATAAGTTACTTAAAAATATATTAAATTAAAGCTGAATTAATATTAGTATTATTATTAAAACCCCAAAATTACGTAAACAACCCCAAGGGTCAACACTGCCCAGATTGTAAAAACAGCCAGGTTTTTAGCTTGTGGCAGAAGGTGCGGAGATCGGGAGCCAGCTGTAACAATTAAAACAAACCTCTGTCAGTCTTGTTTCAAATTTCAATGCTACTTCCAGTATGTACAGAAATGGGGTGCAAGAGAGATTGTCAAGCCTGAAATTGACATATGTGTAGCCATTTTAGTTAGGCTTAGTATATATTCTTTTTCTTACTTTCTCTTTGGCAATCATGGGGGGGAAGGGTTTTGGGCTTGCCACATTACTAAGGGAGGAGGAGTAGAGATAAAGAGAGTTATTTTGGCTAGGTGATTCTCCTTCTCGTGGGAAGCGAGCTGAGCGGTCCGTGCTTGGGCCCCTTGAGGTGGAGATTTATGACATCAAGCAACATTGAATTACTCCTACTGGAGAATGTGACTTTTGGGGGTTGTTTCTAACTTTTGATATTGTGGGGTAATTCCGGGTTGTGTCAGATCCGGAATTACCATGGACTTTGCCAATTTGATGCTTTCCTAAATCAAAGAATTTGTCTTGGAAGATGGACTTTGTTTTTTTTTTCTTTTTAAATGGATTTCATCACTTGGAAACCTGACAGAGATCTTCTATAATGATATAATATCACATGATAAATGACACAATAGTGGTATTCATTGCTTTAAAAAAATTGTTCCTGTCCTGTGTTGAGAAGTGGATCTCTGTAAAAGCAATACCCCCCCCAAAAAAAAGAAAATGATCATTTGTGGCAGAATCCAATTTGAGTTGGTCACTGGGAGGTTTATTCTTCCAAGATTGTGGCCTTGTGCTGGAGCCCATCCTCGGAGAACTTTTCTCTCTCCAGGAAGAGGAATGGTCATTTGTGCATTTTTATATGGGTCCATAAGAAATCAAGCAAAATCACAAGTAGTGTGTCTACCTTAAAATATCATAGAAATACTTCTCAAGCACTGACCATCTAAGGGACCAGAATAACAGCCGGAACAGCCCAATGCCCTACGACAACTTTTCCCAGTCTAACAGCCTTTCATAGTTTTGAGCAATTATTCCCTGGCTAATGACAGTTGGAGGTAAATTGGCATGCCATTATAACTGGAGGAAAATTGGTTGTGAAAAGACTGTCCCAGCATGATAGAATGTGTTATTTCTTCAAAGCTTTGGTGCCTCAGGCTGTTAAATGCCTGCTCTTAAGATCCAGCTGCCTGCAATTAGTGCAGGCTCGAATCCCACCAGGCTCAAGGTTGACTCAGCCTTCCATCCTCTCGGGGTAGGTAAATTGAGGACCCAAGATTGTTGGGGGCAATTAGCTGACCTTGTAAAAATGCCGCTTAGTAATAAGCAGGCATATACAATGGAATGAAGGCTATTGCTGACATTGGGTTGTGCTCCAAAAATTGTAAGCTGCCCTGAGTCTTCGGAGAAGGGCGGCATATAAATGTAATTTAAAAAAAAAAAAGCAAAATAATAATAATTTGATCCAAAACAGCCTCAAGGACAGCAGCTGATAGCTACATGTGGTACAAGCTTCTCAATGACTGCTGTATTCAAATTCTTTTTCAGTTCTGGTACTGAATTGCCTCTTTAATATTAGAAGAGATAAGCCAATGTATGTAATAAAGTTAGCTGTCTTTTGTAACATCACATAAAGTTATTGTCTTGCTTTCTGTTCTATATTCATGAGCAAAGAGCAGTTAAAAACAGATAGTAATTTAACAGATTTATCTCAAGTCTCAGATAACATTACAAATCCAACTTAGTCTGTAGTGCTTTTGTGCCTTCTTGTATTACCCATGTATCTTTCTGAAGCCCATGGAGAGTTTTAAGGAGAGCTATTAATGGGATGGGGATGAATTATGAATTTAAAAGAATTTAAAAGAATTATAAGGCCATCCCTCTCACAATTTTGTACACTAGACAGAGTACAAAATAAAACTTAAAAATAAATGCAATGCAAAACAAAATAAAATCTTTAAAAATCGAAGACATAATTGATACATAATTGAGATTAGTGACAAAAACATAGTCTGTACACACATCACAATGGGCTCATCTACCATCCTGGTTCAGAGCACAAGAGAATAGCCAGGTCTTCATGGCTCTAGGGAAGA